>OX637466.1:27666861-28041861 GCA_951799995.1 Trifolium subterraneum
GAAAATTTAAAATAAAATTAAAAAAAACTAGAATTTTTTTAAAAAAACCAAATTTTCAAAATTAAGTTATTAATCTTCAAATTAATTGTGTCAAAAAAATCTTCAAATTAATGACCATATAATAAACACTAGAACATTAAAATAAACTTTAAAAAAAAAATGGATTTTTTATTAAAAAAAATGAGGAAAAAGAAATCATATAAAAAACTAATTTTCAAAATAATTATAATTTAATATTTTAATAAAAACATTAAATTAAAATATATTAAAATAATAAGGGTGGTGGTCAACACCAGAGCCACCGGTCAACGCTGGAGCTCCGCCGCAGGACCACCGGAGCTCCGACGTGGGTCGCCGGAAAATTCCATGTTCTGGCGGGATGCCGCCGTGCCGGCGCCGGAGCTCCGCCGTGAGCCACCCCTGACCGCCGGTCAAACCACTATGGTTGCCGGTCAACCATATCAATATTTTTTCTTATTAGATATTTTCAAATTTTTAATAAAAAGGATGTTAAAAAATGATGATTTGGGCCAAAAAAAATGTTGGGCTTCCTTTAAAAGAAAGAATGTTGGACTTAGTCAAAAATCTTTTTTTTTTATTGTTTATAAATCAAAGTATTCATTAATTTAACTAAATATCTTTTCAAAATAATTAATAAAAAAATTTGTTTTTAAAATAATTAATAAAAGAAATCTTTTTTTAAAATAAATCTGTTTTTCATAATTAATTAATAAAAAAATTAAAATTGGTTTGACTATTGTCATTTGTCATTATTGTCAAGAAAAAAAAAAAAGTGAGTGAAAAATCAATTTAAAATTGGTTTAAAAATGAGTAACTCAATTTTTCTTACAAACCGGTTATAAATTGGTTCCGAACCGGATATGAACTAAACCCAAATTAGTTTTTAAAAATAACCGGTTTTTGATTTAAATGGTTTTGGATTTAAACCAAACCATAAATTAGGTTTGGTGTGGTGTGGTTTTTAAACCATGCACACCCCTACCTCCCACAACTAAGAGTAATCTAGTCTCCTTGCACTTCCAAGTAATTTCACTATAATCACACCTGATTACAAATGCTCAATCTCACTAGCTTAAGACTTCCTTGCTCAAGTCTACCGACAAGAGACTTCATTGCTCAAACACACTTGCAAGAGACTTCATTAACTAACTTAAACAAATTAAGAAAGTTTAGGATGAACACTTGATATATTATCTGTTGAGAAAATAATGCCTAAATATCTTTTTGAAGATTTTAGATTTCAATATAGTTTAGATTTATATTTGAAATAAAATAATATTTCAAGGCTTGCAGTTGTTTCGCATTTTGCGGCCCATTTCAAGGCTGTGAGGATGGAGAGGCCGGGGGTGGATAATCTTGTCTTCAAACAGTTGAAAACGGCGGAGATTGGTAGCTTAATCAAACCTTTTTCGCTGGATGAGGTGAAGGCAGCTGTGTGGGACTGTGACAGCTATAAGAGTCCGGGCCCCAATGGAGTGAATTTTGGTTTCATTAAGGATTTTTGGAAAGAGATGCAAGGGGATATCATGCGCTTTATTGTGGAGTTTCATCGGAATGGTAGATTGTCTAAAGGTTTAAATGCCACTTTTATTGCTTTGATTCCTAAGGTTGACAGTCCTCAGCGGCTGACTGATTTCAGGCCCATTTCCCTTGTGGGAAGTCTCTATAAAATTTTGGCAAAGGTTTTAGCTAATCGGTTGCGCATGGTTATGGGTAGTGTGATCTCGGAATCCTAGACAGCATTCGTAAAGAATAGACAAATCCTTGACGGAATCCTTATTGCGAATGAGGTGGTTGATGAGGCTCGTCGGTCTAAGAAGGAGTTGTTGATGTTTAAAGTTGATTTTGAAAAGGCCTATGATTCGGTGGACTGGGGTTATCTGGATGATGTAATGGGAAGAATGGGTTTCCCAACTCTTTGGAGGAAATGGATTAGAGAATGTGTTGGTACGGCTACAGCGTCTGTCTTAGTCAATGGTAGCCCAACTGATGAATTTCCTCTTGAGAGGGGCTTGCGACAAGGGGATCCGTTATCTCCTTTTCTCTTCTTATTGGCCGCTGAGGGTTTACATGTGTTGATGGAGGCCATGGTGGGGAATAATCTCTTTACTGGGTATAGTGTGGGCGGGATAGCCCCGGTTTCGGTGTCGCACCTTCAATTTGCAGATGATACGCTTTTGATAGGGACTAAAAGTTGGGCAAACGTTCGTGCTTTGCGGGCTGTCCTTGTGTTGTTTGAGACAATGTCAGGCTTGAAGGTTAATTTCAACAAAAGTATGCTGGTTGGGGTTAATATTCCTGATTCTTGGTTAGGCGAGGCTGCGTCAGCTTTGGGTTGTAGAGTGGGAAAGATACCTTTCCTTTATCTGGGCCTTTATATTGGGGGTGATCCGCGGCGTCTTAGTTTTTGGGAACCGGTGTTGACTTGTCTGAAGAGTCGGTTATCAGGTTGGAAGAGTCGCTTCCTTTCCTTTGGTGGTCGTATAGTTTTGCTTAAGTCTGTGTTGACCTCTTTGCATGTCTACGCTCTTTCCTTTTTCAAAGCTCCCTCAGGTACTATCTCTTCTATTGAATCTATTTTAAATAAATTTTTTTGGGGGAGAAGTGAGGAATTTAGGAAAATCTCGTGGATTAATTGGAATACTATTTGTTTGCGTAAGGAGTATGGGGGTTTGGGGGTCAGGCGGTTGAGAGAGTTTAACTTAGCTCTGTTGGGTAAGTGGTGTTGGAGGATGCTAGTGGATAGGAAGGGTTTATGGTTTCGAGTTTTGGCGGCTCGGTATGGGGTGGAGAGAGGGCGTTTGTGTGTGGGAGGTTCGAGTGGGTCACCGTGGTGGAAGAAATTAGCGCGCATTCGGGATGGAGGGGAAGAGGCAGGGGGAGGGTGGTTTGGAGAGCATATCACAAAAAAGGTGGGGGACGGGTCCGACACTTTTTTCTGGTCTGATCCTTGGGTGGAGGGAACTCCTTTGTGTGAGCGGTTTGGGAGGTTGTTTAACTTGGCAGTGAACAAATCGGTCTCAGTGGCTGATATGTTCTCGTTAGGGTGGGGGGTTGCAGGTGAGGCGTGGGAGTGGCGTAGGCCGTTGAGAGCGTGGGAGGAGGAGATGTTGGGGGAGTGTCAAACCTTACTACTTACTGTCTCATTGCAAGACCATTATTCAGATAGCTGGCAGTGGCAGCCCGACTTGGTTGATGGCTATACTGTTCGAGGTGCATATCAGCTCTTGACTGAGCAGGGGACGGTTCCACTAGATGAGGCGGCAGGTCTCATTTGGCACTCTCAGGTTCCTTTGAAGGTTTCCATTCTCGCGTGGCGACTCTTGCGGGATAGGTTACCCACCAAAGAAAACCTGATTTCTCGAGGCGTATTATCATCGGCGGCACACCTTTGTGTTTCTGGCTGCGGAGCGGTCGAATCGGCTCAGCATCTATTTCTCTCTTGCAGCACGTTCGGTTCTCTTTGGTCTCTTGTCCGGTCTTGGATTGGTTCCTCTTTGGTGACAGCGCAGACTCTTCCGGATCATTTCGTCCAGTTTATTAGCTCAGCAGGAGGTTCTCGAGGTTGTCGTTCCTTTATGCAACTCATATGGCTTGCTAGCGTGTGGGTTGTGTGGACAGAACGAAACCACAGATTGTTCCGAGGTTCAGCAGACACTTCACTTCATATGTTGGATAAGATCAAGACTTTTTCTTATAGGTGGTTGAGAGCGAGTAGTAGTACTTTAGCTTTAAACTGTCATAGTTGGTGGTCTAATCCTATGCTTTGTTTGGGCCTTGTATAGCCTTTTTTTGGTTTATGTGTTGTGACTCTTTTTATAACTTAAGGATTCGGCCTTAGTACGCCTTGTGCTAAGGGGTTTCTCGTTTCGTATATATATATATATATATATATATATATATATATATATATATATCTCATTTTGGCTTGTTCAAAAATAAAATAAAATAATATTATGATTTATGATTTATATTTTTGTTTAGAATATGAAGATATTCTCAGAATTTTTAGGATTAGTTTTTTATTTAAAATATATGATTTGTTTTTATGTAGCTCTATATATAGAGTTATATAGTTATGAATAACATAATGAAAAACAAAAACAAAAACATGAGAGTATTTTCCATGTAACAATCTATTTTCTTCTCCGTTTTCTTCATAAAATACATCACACCAAATTCCGCAATACCAAAAACCCAAAAAACCCATATATCAGTGGTATCAGAGCCTAAGGTTCATACGGACCTGTGAAGAAGGAAGAAGAAGATGATGATGAAGACGAAGATGGACGAAGGAGAAGATGATGATGATGATGATGATGACGAAGGAGAAGATGAAGAAGACGAAGAAAAAGAAGAAATCAACAAAAATCCATAACCATAACTACATCTTTATGTGCTACATGAAATATGAACATGTAAACTCATAACCAAAATCAAAATCAAAACCAATACATGAAAAATATGCTCATGTATCATATGAAGATGTAGACAACAACAACAAAAACAAAAATCAACATGAATCTCAGGTTGTATACAACACAAAGATATTCAGTCGGGGATGAATGTTAAATAAAATAGCAACAAAAATATCCGGTCAATGAGGAGTATTGAGGAACGACAACAAACAAAAAAAGGAAGAAAAAAAAATTCAGCACAAATCTCGGATTGTGTACAACAAAAAGATATTCAGTCAAAGAGGAGTGTTGAGAATAATGCCTAAATATCTTTTTGAAGATTTTAGATTTAAATATAGTTTAGATTTATATTTGAAATAAAATAATATTATGATTTATATTTTTGTTTAGAATATTAAGATATTCTTAGAATTTTTAGGATTAGTTTTTTATTTAAAAGATATGGTTTGTTTTTATGTAGCTCTATATATAGAGCCATATTATTATGAATAACATAATGAAAGAAAAAAAAACATGAGAGTATTTTCCATGTAAAAAGTTTTGAAATTTGTGTATTTAATTTTTTTATGACTTTTTTAAAAAGAAAGGGAAAAAAACTAAAAAGATAAACTATTCACGAAAAAAAAGAAGATTTACATTGCGTCATTTCTAAAAATATCATGAACGCTTCTAGAGAAGTATGAGTAAAAAAATCGGCATTTGAGGGGACTCAAAGTTTAGCGAAAAAATATGCACATTAATTTCACTATCTAAGTGTGTAATAAAAAGAAAAATCGATTTCTATCGCAGTAGGATGAGCAACATTTGACTACTTAAATATGCACATTGACTACTTATATTGACTGATGTAAAGAGTTTAGGCCCGATCCATAGCAATTGTAGGATGAGCTACGACACAGGAACTCAAATTATTAGAAAGTCTAATATGAATTGTTAATCTAGTTAAAAAAATTATTACATATGAAAGTATTTACTAGAAAGTCAAATAAGGCACAAGAGAACACCAATATTTTAATATATGATAAAACTCTTCCATGTGAGAATAAAAATCGCGATCCATATCAAATAAATAACTCCATAATAATCAAATACAAAAGAGTTCCAATGTGATGAAAAACTCCCATAAAATCTGGTACAGTGCGAACTATTAGAATTTGAGAGGTCTATACTCAACCACAAAAACTAACTTTAGAGTTGAGGTTTGCACTACACTTATAAAGACTATTTTTGTCATATCTCTAGCCAATGTGAGATTTCTAATACACCCCCTCACACCCAACACTATTGGGTTTGGTGCATGAAATCAACAACAACGGGTGACCAAATATGGGAGGTCTCTACAACAAACAACAAATGGATCTAGGATAAGCCATGATACCATATTAGAATTTGAGAGGCTTATACAAAACCATAAAAGCTAACTTTATAGTTGAGGTTTGCACTACACTTATAAAGGATATTTTTACTATATCTCTAACCAATGTGAGACTTATAACACGAACACATTTTCTCCTTGCTTCAGCCTGTTTCAACTATTCGAACGATGAAAGCGAAACACTGTGTCTCACAAACTTTGTGTCCAAAAGTCATCCAAATCCAACGTTAACGAATCCACAATCGCTATTTTTTTTTGAACTGCTTGGAAAAAAATGGAATAAGTTCCACTTTTCTTTTCTCTCTTCTCACCAAAATTCACTCTCATAATAATAATTATTATAAGACCACTCTCCACTTATAAAAGAATGACATAATGAACTAACAAACTTTAGTATTTCTCCGTAAAAAAGGAAGTCCAATACCCAACAACATAAATTCTCTCCAAACATTTTTTTTTCATTCATAGGATCACAATAAAACCTATTTAAGGGGCATAAATAAAACCCTTATCACTTAAACTAATTCCTTGTTAGTTGCATACTAAGATTTTTATTTTTTTAGACATTAGATTTGTTAGTGTTTTTTTAGAATAGAAAGTTATTATTAAAGAGAGCAGGTAAATGTTCTTAGGATAGACAGGGAAAGTCTAAATCTCACTCATGTCTCTGCAGGGGTATAGATAAGATTATGAAGCACCAAAACTTATCGATATAATTTTAAGGCTGTTGGGAGTTACCTTAAACTTGAAGAAGCAGAAAATTGGTGGTTGGCATATGAGCTGCGCGGCGCGCAGCAAGCCTGGCGCCTGCCGCAATTGCCTCTTTATTTTCTGGTGAGGTTCTGGTTGTTGGCACGCAGCGCGCCTAACCCTGCGCGGGGCGCAGGCGCGGGTTTTATATATACTCCCTTATATTTTCTCCAGCCGTACAAGAAAGAGAGAATAGGGTTTTGGAGTGTTTTCTTCAACAACACAATGCTAAGATTATTTCTTAGGGTTGTTAATCATCTCTTTCATCTTGTAAACACATATCATTGAAATCTCTTGGTCACGGGAAGAGATTTGGGACAAGGGTAGAGTTAGTGTTTCTAATTCTTGTAACATTTGTGAGAATCTTATTGTAATCAAGGAACAAAGTTTGATATTGGAACGGAGAGCTGCCCTCTCCCCCAGAGT
This sequence comes from Trifolium subterraneum, assembly GCA_951799995.1. Lineage (NCBI taxonomy): Eukaryota > Viridiplantae > Streptophyta > Magnoliopsida > Fabales > Fabaceae > Trifolium > Trifolium subterraneum. The sequence goes on from OX637466.1 coordinate 27,673,852, forward strand.
AGGTTCATTAACACCGAACTGGGTAAATAATTGTGATTGTGTTATTTACGTTTTCGCAGGTTTTATTTGTTGATTGTTATTATTGTCAAAGTTACTTGTTTTGATTGCTTTAATCGGATTGCTCCACACACTAAGGTTATTGGTGTGATTTAACCGAATTCACAACAATTGGCGCCCACCGTGGGGCAAGGAACAAACGATTAAGGTATCATGGGTTCTAAGTGGGACATTGAGAAGTTCAATGGGAGTAACGACTTCAATCTGTGGAAGGTGAAGGTTAGAGCAATTCTTACTCAACAAAAGTGCGATGAGGCGTTGAAGGGAGTGGCAGCTATGCCGGCTAATCTCTCAGACGATGAGAAGGCAGAGATGGATGGTAAAGCACTGAGTGCCATTATCTTGTGTCTTGCAGACAAGGTGCTGAGGGAAGTGGCAAAAGAGAAAAGTGCAGCTGCTATGTGGACAAAACTTGATAAGTTATATATGACTAAGTCCCTGGCACATAAGCAGTGTCTGAAGCAACAACTCTATTTCTTCCGTATGGTGGAGAATAAATCGGTAACGGAGCAACTATCAGAGTTCAATAAAATTATCGATGATTTGGCGAACATTGATGTGAAAATAGAAGATGAGGACCAAGCTTTTCACTTGTTGTGTGCTTTACCTAAGTCTCTTGAGCATCTCATGGATGCATTTCTATATGGCAAAGAAGGCACTATCACCTTGGATGAAGTCCAAGCGGCTTTGAGAACCAAGGAGCTGACAAAGCTCAATGAATTGAAAATTGATGATAGTGGAGAAGGCTTGAATATCTCAAGAGGAAGAAGTGAGAACAGAGGTAAAGGGAAAGGGAAGAAACACATGTCTAAGTCTAGGGCAAAGGGTGGTGGTGGTGGCAAGTTTAAATGCTATCACTGTCATGAACCGGGTCACTTCAAGAAGGACTGTCCTCAGAGAAGGGGCAGTGATAGTTCGTCGGCTCAAATTGCTGTTAGTGAAGAAGAAGGTTATGAGAGTGCAGGTGCACTGACAGTTACTAGTTGGGAACTGGAGAAGAGCTGGGTCATGGACTCCGGATGCTCTTATCACATTTGTCCAAGAAAGGAGTACTTTGAAACCTTGGAATTGAAAGAAGGTGGAGTTGTGCGTCTTGGTAACAATAAGGCATGCAAGGTTCAAGGTACAGGTTCTATCCGTCTCAAAATGTATGATGACCGCAACTTTCTTTTGAAAAATGTGAGGTATATCCCTGAACTTAAGAGAAATTTAATTTCGATAAGCATGTTTGATAATCTAGGGTATTGCACTAGAATTGAACGTGGTGTGATGAGAATTTCTCATGGCGCATTAGTAATAGCTAAAGGGTCTAAAATGAATGGTCTTTACATTTTAGAAGGTTCCACCGTTATTTCTAATGCATTAGTAACTAGTGTTGAAAATGCAGACATAACTAAACTATGACATTTGAGGTTAGGGCATGTCAGTGAGAGAGGTTTAGTTGAGCTAGCTAAACAAGGTTTGCTAGGACAAGAAAAATTGAACAAACTAGATTTATGTGATAACTGTACACTAGGCAAACAACACAAGGTGAAGTTTGGGGTGGGAGTTCATAAGTCTAGTAGACCGTTTGAGTATGTTCACTCGGACCTTTGGGGTCCAACATCGGTCCCTACTCATGGTGGAGGTTCATATTTTCTTAGTATTATTGATGATTACTCTAGGAGGGTATGGGTGCACATCATTAAAAATAAAAGTGATGCTTTTGAAAAGTTTAAAGAATGGCATACCCTGATAAAGAATCAAATTGGAACTAAACTTAAAGTTTTAAGAACTGACAATGGCCTAGAGTTTGTTTTAGAGCAATTTAATGAGTTTTGCATGAAGAAAGGTATAAAGAGGCATACAACTGTTGCATACACACCGCAGCAGAATGGTCTAGCTGAAAGAATGAACAGGACCTTGTTGGAGCGGGTGAGGTGTATGATGTTGGGAGCTGGATTACCCAAGAGTTTCTGGGGAGAAGCAGTTAACACTGCTGCCTATTTGATCAACAGATGTCCATCAACAGGAATTAATCTAAAGACACCTATGGAGGTTTGGAGTGGCAAGCCGGCAGACTACTCTAATATGAAAATCTTTGGAGCTCTAGCTTTTGCTCATGTTAAGCAAGATAAACTTGATGCTAGAGCTGTGATGTGTGTGTTCATTGGTTATCCAGATGGTGTGAAAGGTTACAAGCTGTGGAAGATGAGACCGGGAGGATCAAAGTTTATAATAAGCAGGGATGTCACTTTTGATGAGACCCGAATGGGGATGAAGTGCAAAGACCTGAATGCAAGTCCAGAAACGGGGGTGGAGAATTTCCAGTTTGAGGTGGAGCCTTTCACTGATAAGGAGGGAACAGAGGAGCAGACTCTAGTCCCTGAAGAGAGTGGAAGTGATGAAACATCTACTTCTGGCTATCAACTAGCTAGAGATAGGGAAAGAAGAGATATTCGTTCACCTAATAGATACGATTATACCGACCTTATTTGTTATGCTTTGAATGCAGCTGAAGAGGTGCAAGACTCAGAACCAAAGAACTTCAGGGAAGCATCAGAAAGCATAGAGGGCAAGGACTGGTTGAAGGCAATGAATGAGGAAATGCTATCATTGGAAAAGAACCAGACTTGGAAACTTGTGCTATTACCTAAAAATAAAAGGGTAGTGGGTAGCAAGTGGGTGTTCAAGAAAAAGGAAGGCATTCCTGGAGTTGAAGCACCAAGGTATAAGGCGAGACTTGTAGCAAAGGGTTTCACTCAGGTGGAGGGGATTGATTACAACGAAATCTTCTCACTGGTGGTGAAACATTGTTCTATAAGGGTACTTATGGCTATTGTGAACCAGTATGATCTTGAGTTGGAACAAATGGATGTGAAGACCGCATTCCTACATGGAGAGTTAGAAGAAACCATTTACATGCAACAACCTAAAGGTTTCGTGGAAGACAATTCTAAAGTATGTCTGTTGAAGAAATCTTTGTATGGGTTGAAGCAAAGTCCAAGGCAGTGGTATCGTCGGTTTGATGATTTCTTATTAAAGGCTGGATTCGTGAGAAGCAACTATGACAGTTGCGTGTACATGATGAAGAGGAATGAGAAAATCATTCTCTACCTTCTTCTTTATGTAGATGATATTCTTATTGCAGGTTCTGAGAAGCATGAGATTCTAAAGCTCAAGGAGAAACTAAATGGTGAATTTGAGATGAAGGATCTTGGTAATGCAAAGAGGATACTTGGTATGGATATCGTGAGAGACCGAAGTAAAGGAGAGTTGTTTCTATCTCAACACGGTTACTTGAAGAAAGTGGTGGAGCGTTTTAGAATGACATATTCTAAGGTAGTGAATACACCACTTGGTCACCACTCAAAGTTGTCAATAAAACAGTGTCCTCAATCCGAGGATGAAAGAAAGAAGATGGAAACTACCCCTTATGCAAGTGGAGTTGAAAGCATCATGTATGACATGGTTTGTAGTAGACCTGATTTATCCTATGCAATAAGTTTGGTAAGTCGGTTTATGGCAAATCCGGGTCAAGTTCATTGGAAAGCTTTGAAGTGGGTTCTGAGGTATTTGAATGGTTCCTTGAAGGGAGGTCTGAAGTATAGAAGAACTGATCCAGGAAGAGATGCTTTGGAGGGTTATGTGGATGCGGATTATGCGGGCAATGTGGATACTAGAAAATCTTTATCTGGTTTTGTATTCACTCTGTTTGGTACAGCGGTAACGTGGAAGGCTAACCAACAGTCAGTTGTGGCCTTGTCAACAACTCAAGCAGAATATATTGTTGGAACAAAATGAGTTTTTAATTATAAAACACCCTAAGTTTTGATGATAACAAGGTATTAAATGGACAATTGGTATTACTAATGAATGATCTAGTGTGCAGGAACAAAGTAAAAATATCATCCTCGTAGATCATCATTTGGGCATCTGAAGGACACAGTCTGAAGTGTTAAGGCTCTGATATTGCTGGAAGCATCAGAGCCTCTGAAGAAGTCCTCAGAGGCCAAAGAAAGAAACACAGTCTGAAGCGTGTGTACATCTTCAGAAGATCAAATAAACGATATCATCAGATCCTGAAGAACTCTCTCTGAAGAAAGACAGCTAATAACCAATGCAATAGTACAACGGTCCTGTCAAAGAGTACAACCGTCTTGTCAACAAAAAGGAGAGTGTACAACCAACGGTTCTTTTCTCAACGTCTTTATACCTAGAGTATAAATAGAAGACATCCTCATAGAGAGAAGACTACTGGAAGATCATCTGAACTTAGAAAGATTCAAATCATACTCAAAGCTGTGTACTGTGTTATTCTTTCTAGTGTTATATTCTAAGTTAAATATCTTTTGATATTACAGACTCTGAGCTTAGTGTTTAGAGAGTCTTGCTTAGAACTTTCAGTCCTACTTAATCTGTGTATTAAGTTAGTTTGTAAAGTCTCTTTGTCTTGTGTGACTTAGAGCAGGAAGTCTTAAGCTTGTGTGCTTAAGCAAGGAAGTCTTAAGTCTCGTGTGACTTGAGCAAGGAAGTCTTAAGCTTGTGTGCTTAAGCAAGGAAGTCTCTTCGTCTTGTGTGACTTAGAGCAAGGAACTCTCTTGCTTGTGTGCTTGAGCATTAGTTGTGTAATCTTTGTGATTATAGTAAAATCCCTTGGAAGTGCAAGGGGACTGGACTACGCTCGTTTTGTGAGAGGAACCAGTATAAAATTTCTGTGTGTTCTTTCTCTCTCTCTCTCTCTCACTGTTTTATTTGTGTTTTGTGTTTAGTCTAGTTTATCATATCCGCTGCATTTCTATATTTCTTAAGGTAAAAGAAACAATTTTTCAAAACACAATTCAACCCCCCTTCTTGTGTTTTTCACCTTCAATTGGTATCAAGAGCTCCGGTTCTGTCTTTTAATCACTTCACAGTGAGACAGTAAAAGATCTTTCAAAAACACTGTATGTCTGGGGAAGAAACATCTACACCTGCACCTATTCCTACATCTTCTAATTCAGATCTATCCAACGTTCAATACAACTACGACAACATGACCTCTACCTCTTCAGCGTCTAATCATGATTCTAGCAACAAAAAGGTTCCAATCTTTAGTGGTGATGCTCTAAGATTTGAATGGTGGAAAGATAGCATTTATCACTATGTCAATGGAATTGATGATGAGCTTTGGGATCTGATAGAAGAAGGAGTACCTATTGAGTGAATAGGCTCTGATGGTAAGATTACCATAGCTCAGAAAAGAACTCTATCTGCTGAAAACAAGATCTTTCCTAAACACAACAAGGTCAAACAAATCATGATGTCAGCAATATCTCATGATGAATATACCAAAATCATGGATAGATCTACAGCTAAAGCTATGTATGACTCTCTATGCTCAAACTATGATGGTAATAGGCAAGTTCAGAATGCCAAAGCAAGACTACTGGTTCAGCAATATGAGCTTTTTACCATGAAACCTGATGAGGACATTGAGACCATGTTTTCTAGATTTCAGACTCTGGTGTCTAGCCTCAGGGTTCTGAAGAAAAGCTATACAACCTCTGATCATGTGTGGAAAATCCTAAATAGCTTGACTGACAAATGGAGACCTAAGGTCACAGCTATTGAGGAAGCTAAGGATCTTGAGAAAATCTCTCTTGAATCACATATCAGCAATCTCAAGAGCCATAAGATGGTATTGAATGTTGATGCAGTGAAGAAGAAAGAAAGATCAGTAGCTTTAACTTTAACCAGGAAATCTTCAAAAGTTGTCAAAGCTAAAACTCTGGTGGTTGAAGAGGATTCTTCCTCAGATGATCAAGAAGAAGAAGAAGATGAAGAACTTGCCATGTTCACCAGAAACTTTCAAAAATGGGCAAGGATGAGCAAGAGTCGTAGAGGAAATAGTTCAAGGAGCACTCCCAGCAGAGAAGAGAAGAATTGCTTCAAGTGCAACAAACCAGGACACTTCATTGCTGAATGTCCTGAAGCTTCATCAAAAGACAAGGACAAGAAGTTCAGTAGCTACAAGAGGAGATTTCAGAAGAGCTTAATGGCAACGTTTGAAGACCTGGAAGCATCCTCAGATAATGATGATGAAGAAGCAAATGTGGCTCTGATGGCTACAGTTGATGACTCTGAAGGATCAGACTCTGATGAATCAGACTCTGATGAATCTAAACAGGTATTGTTAAATTATTCTAAAGAACAACTCTTAACCTACCTCGGTATGTCTTTAAGTAAGTTTGCTAAATCATCCTCTAAACTAAGACTTTTAAAAACACAAAAGGATGAGTTAGCAAAGAAAGCTGAACATTTTCAAGCTCTATATAAAAATTCTTTAATCAAAATTGAAGAACTTGAAAATGGATGCACAAGATGTAACAAACCTACTGATGAGCATGAGGTTGCTCTTCAGGAATTTGTTCATCAGAACGTCAACAAAAGTAAAATGGCGTCTATGATTTATAATGTTTGTAAAAATGTAGGTGAAGGAATTGGTTACTCATATGGTAAATCATATGGGAAACAAAATCCTTACATTAGTTTAAATAATATCCCTGATAATCTTTATTCAACCTTTGTGCCTGAGAAAAACAAAGGCAAAGCTATGATTGTTTCAGACTCTGAAGGTATCTCTGGGGTCTGCAAGACAAGCTCTGAAGCTACTTCAGAGGCTGTCTTTCAGAACCTCAAAGAGAGCAACTCAGGACCTGAATGTTCAGAATCTGAGACTATCAAGTCTAAGACTCTGAATACTCTGGGACTCAGAAGCTCATCCAATCAGACGCTAAAACAAACTAAGCTGATGATTAATAATCAACATAAGACTCTGGTAAGCAAAACTAATCCTAGATTAGAAAAGCAATCCAAGTCCTATAGTGATTATCAATCAAAGCCTAGATTTCAAAATCAATGGACTAAGAGGGTCAATTTTCAAAGACCAAATTTTCAAAGAAAATTCTTTAATAGTCCACAAAGTTTTTCACAGAGGCAAAGAAGAACTAAAGGTTATAGAACTAACCAAATTGGACCCAGACAACAATGGGTACCAAGATGTAAAATTGTCTTCTATTCAGATTTTCATTGTAGGAAAAACCATTTCAAATCAGATGAATGGAATCAAGTGATCATCTATGGAAGAAAAGCCTATGTTCCAAAACATTACTTTACTTCCAGAGCTGCTGGAGTGGACAAAGCAAATGATTATTGGAGAAATCTTCACAATGAATGTAAAGGATATTATTACAATGATTGACCTTGTTTATTCTACAGCTATCCAGACTGAAAGAAAATGGTAATCAATCATGGTATCTGGATAGTGGATGTTCAAGGCACATGACTGGTAATAAGAAATTGTTCACATCATTGAAACTTGAAGATGGTGGAACAGTCGGCTTTGGAGGAAATCAGAAAGGCAAGATCAAAGGTACAGGTATTGTAGGTAATTCCTCCCTTTCTATTAATAATGTTTGGTTTGTAGATGGACTTAAACACAACCTATTTAGTATTAGTCAATTTTGTGACAATGGGTTTGTGGTTAACTTTGATAAAGGGTTATGTACTGTAATTAGAGAATCTGACAAGTCCATAGTGTTCATAGGTAAGAGAATAGGCAATGTTTTTAAAGTAAACCTTTCTGATTTGGCAGACCAAGAGGTAAAATGCTTGCTAACTCTGAGTGAAGAAAAGTGGGTTTGGCATAAGAGGTTAGGTCATGCTAACTGGAGGTTAATCTCTAAGCTCAGCAAACTTGACCTTGTTAGAGGCCTACCTAAGCTACACTATCACTCAGATGCTCTTTGTGGTTCCTGCCAAATAGGAAAGAGTGTGAAGGCCTCTTTTAAACCAAAACATGTTGTCTCTACCTCCAATCCCTTAGAACTGCTTCACATTGATTTGTTTGGTCCTGTGAGTACAACCTCAATCAATGGGAAGAAATATGGACTAGTCATTGTTGATGATTACAGTAGATGGACTTGGGTTAAATTCCTCAAAAACAAGGATGATGCATATGATGTCTTTAGCAATTTCTGCACACAGATACAAAAAGAAAAAAGTTTACACATTTTGAAAGTTAGAAGTGATCATGGTGGTGAATTTGAAAATGAAATGATTGAAAAATTTTGTGAAAAATATGGCATCTTACATGAGTTCTCTTCTCCTAGAACTCCACAACAAAATGGAGTTGTAGAAAGAAAGAATAGAACTCTGCAAGAAATGGCCAGAACCATGATGCATGAGACTAACATTGCAAAGTATCTGTGGGCAGAGGCTGTAAACACAGCATGTTATGTTCAAAATAGAATCTATATTAGACCTATTTTGAATAAGACAGCATATGAACTATTCAAGGGAAAGAAACCCAGTGTATCCTACTTTCATCAATTTAGGTGTACCTGTTACATTCTAAATACAAAAGTTCATCTGAAGAAATTTGATGCTAAAGCTTACAAGGGTATCTTTATTGGATACTCTGAACGCTCAAAAGCATACAGAGTGTATAATTCTGAAACTCATACAGTGGAAGAAAGTATGCACATAAAATTTGATGACAAGCAGCCTGACCAAGTGTCGGAGCTAGTTGAGAATTTTGTAGATATTCAACTATCAGATGATGAAGAATCAAAACCTGAAGAGACATCAGGACCAACTCAACCAACCTCTGAAGAAACAAACTCAGCTCCTGAAACCTTGGACTCTGAAGATCACCCAGCATCAGAACTTATCAGAAACAGTCCGAGCAGAATTGAGCAACCAAAACAATCCTTCAAATACAAATCCTCTCATCTAGAAGAGCTAATCTTGGGAAACAAGGACAGCCCAAGAAAAACCAGATCAAGCTTCAGAAATGAAGATTCATTAATTGGATTAATCTCCCTAGTGGAACCAAGTTCAACTGATGAAGCACTAGCTGATGATGCATGGATTGTTGCAATGCAAGAAGAGCTCAACCAGTTTGAAAGAAATGAAGTCTGGAGCTTATTACCCAAACCTTCCAAGAAGAATATCATTGGAACAAAATGGGTCTACATAAACAAATTAAATGAACAAGGAGAAGTTGTTTGTAATAAGGCAAGACTGGTAGCTCAAGGGTATAGTCAACAAGAGGGGATTGACTACACTGAAACATTTGCTCCTGTTGCCAGACTTGAGGCTATCAGACTACTTCTTTCCTATGCTACTTATCATAGTATTATTTTGTATCAAATGGATGTTAAAAGTGCATTCTTAAATGGCTACATTTCTGAAGAAGTATATGTCAAACAACCTCCTGGTTTTGAGGATACTTCACATCCTGATCATGTTTTTAAATTAAAGAAATCTCTTTATGGTCTGAAACAAGCACCCAGAGCTTGGTATGAAAGACTAAGCAATTTTTTAGTTGAAAAAGGTTTTCAAAAAGGTCATGTTGACAATACTCTCTTCAGCAAAACATTTAAGAATGACATTCTAATTATTCAAATTTATGTTGATGATATTATTTTTGGATCTGCTAATTCATCTTTGTGCAAGGAATTTTCGAAGATTATGCAGGAGGAATTTGAAATGAGCATGATGGGAGAGCTAAAATTCTTTCTGGGAATACAAATCAACCAAGACAAAGATGGTACCTACATTCATCAAACCAAGTATACAAAGGAGCTGCTGAAGAAGTTCAATATGGATGACTGCAAACCAATGACAACACCAATTAGGGGTGTTCATGGTTCATGAACTGCACTGAACTGAACCATATAAACGGTTCAGTTCAGTAACTGTAACCACTTTTTATAAAAACCAGATTATCTGTAAAATCAGTTACAATTCAGTTCAGAACCGGTTTAGAACCAGTTTACACTTTTTAACTGGTTTAGTTTTGGATAACTAGTTTAAAACCAGTTTTTTTTATTAAAAACCGGTTTATTTTTGAAACACTGGTTTTCAACCAATTCCCTGAAGAAAAATATTGAAATTTTTTTCTCGAAAGAGTTGAGAACTTTTTTTCCGAAAAAATATCGGAAACATTTTTCCGAGAAAAGTCGAAATTTTTTTCCAAAAAAATAATAGCAAATTTTTTTCCGAAAAAATCGAAAACTTTTTTTCCGAAAAAAAATCGAAAATTTTTTCCCGAAAAAATATCGGAAATTTTTTTCGGAAAAATCGATAACTTTTCCCCGAAAAAACATCGAAAACTTTTTTTCCGGAAAAAACTCGAAAATTTTTCCCCGAAAAAAGATCGGAAACTTTTTTTCGGAAAAATCGAAAACTTTTTTCCGAAAAAAACTCGAAAAAATTTTCCCGAAAAAACAGCGGAAACTTTTTTTCGGAAAAATCGAGAACTTTTTTCAGGAAAAAACTCGAAAACTTTTCCCCGAAAAAACATCAGAAAAATCGATAACTTTTTTCGGAAAAATTTTCCCCGAAAAAATATCGGAAACTTTTTTTCCGGAAAAAACTCGAAATTTTTCCCCGAAAAAAGATCGGAAACTTTTTTCCGGAAAAAACTCGAAAAAATTTTCCCGAAAAAACATCGGAAACTTTTTTCCGGAAAAGTCGATAACTTTTTTCGGAAAAAACTCGAAAAATTTTCTCCGAAAAAACATCGGAAACTTTTTTTCTGAAAAATCGAGAACTTTTTTCCGGAAAAAACTCGAAAAAATTTTTCCGAAAAAAGATCAGAAACTTTTTCCCGAAAAAAAGTCGGAAATATCGAGAACTTTTTTTCCGAAAAAAAATTAAATATTAATTTTTAATAAAAACCGGTTCATAAATTTAAACTGGTTCTGAACCAGTTATAAACTGAATTGTAACTGTTTTTTAAAAGTGGTTCAGTTCAAAACTGCATTAAATGGTTCAGTTTAAAATATGGTTCAGTGCAGTTCGAATTGCAATTTGGTTCAGTTAACTGAATTTTTGAACACCCCTAACACCAATGCATCTAACAAGCAGTCTCAGCAAGGAGGATTCAGAAGGCAAAGTTGATCAGAAGCTCTACAGAGGTATGATAGGTTCTTTACTTTACCTAACTGCATCAAGGCCTGATATTTTGTTCAGTGTATGTTTGTGTGCTAGATTCCAATCAGATCCTAGAGAATCTCATCTTACTGCTGTAAAGAGAATCTTTAGATATCTGAAGGGAACCACAAATCTTGGATTATTTTATAAGAAAACAAATGATTATAAGCTGATAGGATTCTGTGATGCTGACTTTGCTGGAGACAAGGTAGAGAGAAAATCCACAAGTGGAAATTGTCAATTTGTGGGTGAAAATCTTATATCTTGGGCTAGCAAAAGACAAACTACAATAGCATTGTCCACAGCAGAAGCAGAGTACATATCAGCAGCCAAGTGTTGTACACAACTACTCTGGATGAGATATCAGTTAGAGGATTACAAAGTTAATAGTCATAATATTCCACTCTTCTGTGATAACACTGCAGCTATTCAACTTTCTAAAAACCCAATTTTGCATTCAAGAGCTAAACATATTGAAATTAAACATCATTTTATAAGAGACCTTGTTCAGAAGGGTAGTGTAAATATTCAATACATTGAAACTGAAAAACAATGGGCTGATATATTTACAAAATCCTTAGCAGTCAAAAGACTAGATTTTATCAAAAAGCATCTGAACATGACTTTGGTCTCTGAAGACATCAAGCTCTGACTTACAAAATTGTGGATTCAGCCTCTGAACTATGGAAGGTCTTCAGACGCTGAAATTTTTTAAAACTCTGAAGTGTTTACCCATGTGGAGTACACGTGTCAATTAATTTGTCTTTACTCTTAAGTCTGTGATTGGTTAGTGTAAAGGCAGTTGATGACGAAATTCTTTATTGCAACAAATGTACTCCCCCATCATTGTTTACTAAAGTTTTTCAAAATCTTTTTATTCCATTCTCGCACAAATTCACTTTCCCATCTATCCCTTCTCTTCTAAAACCCAGAGCACTTTCTTTCTCCCTCATACTAGCAAAACCCTGTTCGCTAACCTCAACAATGGCAAGCTCATCATCTGTATAAAGATTCCCAGAGGACATTCCAATCAACATCTATGCTCAGGACTCCCATCTTAAAGATGCCACTATGAATCTTAGGTTTGAAGAAAGTAAATTGGTTATGGAAAGACCAATAGACTTTGAGGCCTTAAAAGTCAATGGACATGACTACAAGGAATTCTTCACTGAACAAGGCTGAGGGCACTACTTGGATATGCCTAATGGACCTATCTATTCCAATTTAGTGTTTGATTTCTGGAAAAAGAGTGAAGTTGTGACTTTGGTAGATGCTAATGCTGAACTTCAACGTCTAATTAATCAGAACCCAAGTGAAAATAGAGGAAGAATTGGGTCTGAGAAAATTCACTGAAACAGAAATTCGTTCTAGTGTTGGAGGCTTTCAAGTCATTTTGACAAGAAGCAATTTGGCCAAAATGCTAAATCTTCCCAACACTGGAATGATAAGACTCTATACTGCAGCTTCTAGAAGAAAGTCAGTGTATCTAAATGATATTGCCAGACTTTGTTTTAAGGATCAGAAGCTGTCCAACAAGGTTAATCATCTGAATGATCGTGAAAAGGTTTTTGCCAAGATTTTATTCTCATCTTTCCTACCAAGGCATACTGGCAGTGACTCTCTGAATTGGGATCAGAGACACTTTATCTACTTCCTCTCCACCAAAAGGAAAATGAATCTACTTGTTTACCTCTTTCAACATCTATGTGAGACAATCTGCGAGGCTCAAAAGTTTCAAAATCCTTCCAAATTGATCTCTCATCCCAGGCTCCTAAGCTTCATTTTTGAGCAACTTGGTCTTCCTGATAGATTCATGCTTGCTGGAGTGTCTGACGACCTTGAACAAGTTAGAGCTCCAATTCTTGATGCTAAAGTCTTGGTGAGTCTGCGTTTGAAGAGATCAGACAAGCTCATTTATCCTCAAAACCCTCTTCTGGTAAACAAGACAAAATTCAAGCCAATCAGTGATGCCTTCATTTTTTATAATGAACCTCCTGAAGTCATTTTGCACAGATTATGAGAGCAGTTAAGGAAGAAGCGTTCAGTGACTATGAAGAAGATGAAATGGTTGAGGAACCCTCCATGCAAGAGGCTTCTATACGTAGGTCAGAGGATGATCATCCAGAGGCTGAAAAAGAGCCGGTGGTCACAGAACCTACTGTGAAAGACCTGCTAAGTGCGAAATTTCTCAAAAGACCTCGCACAAAGCATTGCACTTCTAGGGGACAAAAGAGACAAAGATCAGATACAGGTAATACTCATTCTTTTAATTATTGCAATAAAATATCTGAAGCATCTATTCTAGAACATGTCCAACCCCTTAATACCATCTATCCAACATCCTCTGAACCTGAATTTGTCAACATTTCAGACTCTGAGTCAGAGTCTTCTGACTCCTCGTTTGATGACCTTATGGATAGTTTTGCACAATTCTCTTCCAAAGCTAAGCATATTCCTGAGGAGGAAACAGCTGAGCCATCCAATAGTTCTATCCCTCAGTCATCACCCAAAATTCTCACTAAGGAAGAGATTCTGAAAGAAACTTCTTTTAGAGTTTCTCCAATTCATAAAAACCTCTGAACCACCCAATACCATCTCATCTGACCCATCTCCATCAATTCCATCAGACTCTCACAACTCCTCCCCACCTCTGATGCTTTTAGATATTGACATTGCAATAAATGATAGAATTGATGTACCAACTGATCATGTGACTCGCTTCCCTAGTGGTCCAAGTCAATTAGTATCTGCACCACCTGTGGCACAGCTAGAAGAAGATAATTCAGACTTCACATCAACGGCTCTACACATAATACGAAATACGCTTGCTGAACAAGAAGATAAGCTGCTGTAAGTTTAATTTGCAACCTAAGAGAGGGGTTGAATTATGTTTTTATGACTTTTTGGTTATTATAAGAGATGTTATGGTATTTTTATTTTTCTGGTAAGTATATGATGAAGGTATGAAAAGATGGCCGAAAAATAAAGAGTGCAGGGCAGAGAAGAGAGACACAAGGAAATTTATAGTGGTTCCCCTAATGGTACATCCACTCCCTTCACACCCTGTGAAGGATTTCACTATGACATTTACAAAGTGAGACAAGAGAACAATCCTCTCTTTCTCACTCTCTTGCTTCCAACAATCCTGGACAGCAAGGTGATTCCCTTACAAAGTGAAACAAGAGAACAATCCTCTCTTTTTCACTCTCTTGCTTCCAACATTCCTGGACAGCAAGGTGTTAACACAATCTGAATTTTGTTTAATAGTTTGGATACAAATTTGAGTACAAAGAGAATTTTGATGTAACAAAATTCTAACAATATAACAATTCAGAATTAATAAACTCTAAGTGCTCATGAAAGTTTCAAAGAGTTTTTGTGAAAGTATGTTCAGAGAATTGTTATAATAATGATTATGAAAATGATTAGTGTTTTAAGAAAATTCTGATTGAAAACTTATATAGAATAATGACACCTCTCATAAAATAATATGGCAATGTTTTGGAAGGTTATAATAATGAAGAGGTGTGTGTTTACGTATTAGAAGTTTTCAAAAGAATTGAGGTAAATTGATTTACCAAAGAGGGAAATCAATTTCCCTTTGTTTCAACGTTACAAAATATTCCAATTTTAACTAGGTAAATCGATTTCCCTAACAGGTAAATTGATTTACCTATGTTATTACGTTAAAAAAATTTGCACTGGTAAATCGATTTCCCTGTGAGGTAAATCGATTTACCTTTGTTAAAAAACAGCAACAGAGGGTTGGTAAATCAATTTACCTGTGGAGGTAAATCGATTTACCTTTTCAATATTTTGAAAAATATTCCAAGTTAAAAACCTTTTGAATATGAATCATGCAACATTATTATAGTAACTTTAGAAAGGTTTAGATGAAAGTTTATGAGCACCTAAAGCTTATAATAATAAATTGCATATTGTACCTATGAAAATTCTTCATTAACTTGATCGCAGTCTTCAATCTTGAACACTTGATCATGACCGATATTTTTACCGATCTTTTTCTTCTTTTCGCATGTTTGTCGTCATCAAAATAACTTCACTTTAGAAGCTTGTCTGCACATTCTCCCCCTTTTTGATGATGACAAATGCATACTTGATGTTTGTGAGTTTTCCTAAATGCTCCCCCTAGGATGAATATCTCCCCCTTAATCCAAGACTTGTATTTACTTGAAAATTGATGATGTTCCTGGATATTAAGGAGACAAGGAAAACACACACACATATATACATCCTTCTCCCCCTTTTGACATTATCAAAAAGAAGGGAAAGATGGGTGAAAGTAGAAGCAAAAAAAAAAAAAAAAAAATGTACACACATAATCATTCACATATAAATGGATTAAACAAAACACAAACATAATTAATCTTTGACAAATTTATCTTTGGCAAACCAATGACTAGATCACGTTTAGCTAATTTGTTTAAAAATTCCATATGAATATGGGTTGCTATTTTATGCCACAGCCATGAGTCATTTTTGTTTGCCATGAGATATTTTACTTTCAAAGATGAATAATCTAATAAAATCATGAAAATATTATTAATTCTTTTACCTATGAGTTTTACCACATTATTTGTTTCATCTTCAATCAAGCATTCATCCTTGGTGAACTTGATTTTGAAGCCTTTGTCACAAAGTTGGCTTATACTTAGAAGATTGTATTTGAGTCCTTCAACATAAAGAACATCTTCAATGGATGTGAAAGGTGGTGCTCCAACTTTGCCTATTCCAAGAATTTTTCTTTTGTTGTTGTCTCCATAAGTGACATAATCCTTGGTTTTAAGCACTAGATTTGAAAATTTTCTTATTATTTTTTTTTTCATATGCTTGAAACAACCATTATCTAGATCCCATAGATTTGTAGTGGTCTTCAAGCAAACCTACAAAACAAATTAATTTTTGTTTGGTACCCAAGTTGTTTTGGGTCCTTCATAATTAGTTCCTTTCTTTACCCACACATAATGCCCACTTGGTACACCAAAATTTCTAACATAGCAAGCATTAGGTGTATGGCCATTTATACCACAATAAAAACAAGTAGGAACAAAATTGCTTCTATATCTAGGAATATAGAATTTCTTTTTAGAAAATCTTTTCTTAGGATAATGATGAACTTTTGGGGCTTTATTCACTTTCTCTTTGGTGGATTGGTCAATTGTCTTAACAAAGATAGTTTTATTTGTACTTGGTTTGTCAAAATTAGAATAACCAAGTCCACTTTTATCATTAGAAAATCTTTGTTGACTAAGGATATTGTCCGATCCAACTTGTCCTTTTTCATATCTTTCAAGAACTCTTTTCAATTGGACAATTTGGAAGGAAAGTGAATCACACTCTTTGCATGTAAAATTCTGTTTTTCTTTTTCAAGATAACTTTGTTTTTCATTTTCAAAATTCTTTTCCATGGTGTCAATCTTTTCTTCAAGAGATAAAATTTGTTTCTTTTGTGTTGACACCGTTTTATATAGAATTTTACATTCATTAAGTAATTCATTAATAGCACCTTGATAATCATTATTATAAGAAGAAGATTTACTACTAACCTCTTCACTTTCATCATCAGAATGATGTGATGCCATTAGTGCAAGATTTGCATATTCTTCGCCGTTTGATTCAGATGATGAACTAACTTCATTATCATCCCATGCAATATAGGCTCTTTTGGGCTTTGACTCCTTTCTTCTTTTGAAACTACTTTTCTTTGAAAGTTTTGGACATTCCGTCTTTATGTGTCCATGTTTCCCACATTCATAACAAGTGATATTTTGTGTGGATGTAGATGCTTCATTCTTGTCAAAAAAATTCTTCTTTTTCACAAAGTTAGAATTATCATTATTCATTAAAAAATTACCTAACCTTTTTACTAGACGCATGAAGTTCTCGTCTTCACCCGGATTATCTTCATCTTCCATGTAATCAACCTTTAATGCAATGCTTTTGGATTTCTTATCTTCATTCTCGTGTTTTTCAAGTTTTTTAAGTTGTCCTTCATATTCTTGAAGTTTTCCAAACAGCGTTGCGGAAGTCATTTTGGATAGACTTTTCTTCTCGGATATTGCCGTCACTTATGGTTGTCATTCCCTGGTTAAAGATCTAAGTACTTTAATATTAAGTTCATCGTTAGGAATAGTCTTACCAAGTGCTTTTAGATGATTTGTCAGATGCAC
This sequence comes from Trifolium subterraneum, assembly GCA_951799995.1. Lineage (NCBI taxonomy): Eukaryota > Viridiplantae > Streptophyta > Magnoliopsida > Fabales > Fabaceae > Trifolium > Trifolium subterraneum. Next base: position 27,691,062 of record OX637466.1, read on the forward strand.
GAATCTTTTCTGCATGTTGAGAATTGATTCTCCGGGCTGCATTGTGAACAATTCATATTCTAGACTCAGAGTGTTCAATCTAGATCTTTTAACTTCAGCGGTTCCTTCATGAGTTTCCACCAATGTATCCCATATTTCTTTGCCGTTTCACATGATGAAATACGGAAAAATTCATCCATGCTAAGTGCACTTTGAAGTATATTGATTGCCTTTTTGTCATTGAGAACCTTTTTCTTATCATCCTCATCCCATGAACTTTCGATTTTGGGTGTACCAACTCCATTGACAACGCTCATAGGAACAAATGGTCCTTCAACAACAGCCTTCCATATACCATTTCCTTGCGCTTCTAAATGTGCCTTCATACGAATTTTCCAAAAATCAAAATATTCACCGCTAAACAATGGAGGCTTATTACTACAACCACCGTCTCTAAAAGCAGGTTGTGAATTTGCGGAAGCCATTCTGGATCTTTTAGGAACAGGTTACCTATAACCCGCTCTGATGCCAATTGTAAGTTTAATTTGCAACCTAAGAGAGGGGTTGAATTATGTTTTTATGACTTTTTGGTTATTATAAGAGATGTTATGGTATTTTTATTTTTCTGGTAAGTATATGATGAAGGTATGAAAAGATGGCAGAAAAATTAAGAGTGCAGGGCAGAGAAGAGAGACACAAGGAAATTTATAGTGGTTCCCCTAATGGTACATCCACTCCCTTCACACCCTGTGAAGGATTTCACTATGACCTTTACAAAGTGAGACAAGAGAACAATCCTCTCTTTCTCACTCTCTTGCTTCCAACAATCCTGGACAGCAAGGTGATTCCCTTACAAAGTGAAACAAGAGAACAATCCTCTCTTTTTCACTCTCTTGCTTCCAACATTCCTGGACAGCAAGGTGTTAACACAATCTGAATTTTGTTTAATAGTTTGGATACAAATTTGAGTACAAAGAGAATTTTGATGTAACAAAATTCTAACAATATAACAATTCAGAATTAATAAACTCTAAGTGCTCATGAAAGTTTCAAAGAGTTTTTGTGAAAGTATGTTCAGAGAATTGTTATAATAATGATTATGAAAATGATTAGTGTTTTAAGAAAATTCTGATTGAAAACTTATATAGAATAATGACACCTCTCATAAAATAATATGGCAATGTTTTGGAAGGTTATAATAATGAAGAGGTGTGTGTTTACGTATTAGAAGTTTTCAAAAGAATTGAGGTAAATTGATTTACCAAAGAGGGAAATCAATTTCCCTTTGTTCCAACGTTACAAAATATTCCAATTTTAACTAGGTAAATCGATTTCCCTAACAGGTAAATTGATTTACCTATGTTATTACGTTAAAAAAATTTGCCAAAATTTGCACTGGTAAATCGATTTACCTTTGTTAAAAAACAGCAACAGAGGGTTGGTAAATCAATTTACTTGTGGAGGTAAATCGATTTACCTGTTCAATATTTTGAAAAATATTCCAAGTTAAAAACCTTTTGAATATGAATCATGCAACATTATTATAGTAACTTTAGAAAGGTTTAGATGAAAGTTTATGAGCACCTAAAGCTTATAATAATAAATTGCATATTGTACCTATGAAAATTCTTCATTAACTTGATCGCCGTCTTCAATCTTGAACACTTGATCATGACCGATCTTTTTACCGATCTTTTTCTTCTTTTCACATGTTTGTCGTCATCAAAATAACTTCACTTTAGAAGCTTGTCTTCACAGCTGCTAGAGCTGGTAGCCTACTCAGGGGCGTCTGCGAGACTGGCTCAATAGCTTCTCACTCTTCGTTTTTCCAAACACCCTTAGGATTCTTGTTTTTCACCTTTTGTTCTTAGCCTATTGTTTTTCATTATTTGTTTAAAATTTTTTGCTGATGACAAAAGGGGGAGTATTATTTAGTTGTACAATTGTCAGTAGTTTTTATTTCTACTCACATAATAATCTGAAACTGTCTGAAATAAGAATCTCATTTTTTTTATCTTGCAAAATGTTTATGAACTTAAGTGATAAGGGGAACAAATTAATAAACATAATTGTATTTGCATAGATGAAGGTAGTTAAGATTGTGCTCTTAATTATTTTTATCAGATTCAGGAGTTGAGCTTGTAAACCTCACACTCTGAGAGTCAAGTATGTAGATACAATCAAGTTTATCAAATTGTTCTTATACTGATTCAACTTAATTATGGATAAAACTTAGGGGGAGCTTGCAAACCTAACCCTAATGGTTTATCAGACTCAGGGGGAGCTTACAAACCTCAACAACTTGATGTTGACATAATTAAATTAATCAACAAATAATTGTATTTAATACCTATGTTTGTCATCATCAAAAAGGGGGAGATTGTTGGAACAAAATGAGTTTTTAATTATAAAACACCCTAAGTTTTGATGATAACAAGGTATTAAATGGACAATTGGTATTACTAATGAATGATCTAGTGTGCAGGAACAAAGTAAAAATATCATCCTCGTAGATCATCATTTGGGCATCTGAAGGACACAGTCTGAAGTGTTAAGGCTCTGATATTGCTGGAAGCATCAGAGCCTCTGAAGAAGTCCTCAGAGGCCAAAGAAATAAACACAGTCTGAAGCATGTGTACATCTTCAGAAGATCAAATAAAGATATCATCAGATCCTGAAGAACTCTCTTTGAAGAAAGACAGCTAATAACCAATGCAATAGTACAACGGTCCTGTCAAAGAGTACAACCGTCTTGTCAACAAAAAGGAGAGTGTACAACCAACGGTTCTTTTCTCAACGTCTTTATACCTAGAGTATAAATAGAAGACATCCCCATAGAGAGAAGACTACTGGAAGATCATCTGAACTTAGAAAGATTCAAATCATACTCAAAGTTGTGTACTGTGTTATTCTTTCTAGTGTTATATTCTAAGTTAAATATCTTTTGATATTACAGACTCTGAGCTTAGTGTTTAGAGAGTCTTGCTTAGAACTTTCAGTCCTACTTAATCTGTGTATTAAGTTAGTTTGTAAAGTCTCTTTGTCTTATGTGACTTAGAGCAGGAAGTCTTAAGCTTGTGTGCTTAAGCAAGGAAGTCTTAAGTCTTGTGTGACTTGAGCAAGGAAGTCTTAAGCTTGTGTGCTTAAGCAAGGAAGTCTCTTCGTCTTGTGTGACTTAGAGCAAGGAATCTCTTGCTTGTGTGCTTGAGCATTAGTTGTGTAATCTTTGTGATTATAGTAAAATCCCTTGGAAGTGCAAGGGGAATGGACTACTCTCGTTTTGTGAGAGGAACCAGTATAAAATTTTTGTGTGTTCTTTCTCTCTCTCTCTCTCTCACTGTTTTATTTGTGTTTTGTGTTTAGTCTAGTTTATCATATCCGCTGCATTTCTATATTTCTTAAGGTAAAAGAAACAATTTTTCAAAACACAATTCAACCCCCCTTCTTGTGTTTTTCACCTTCATATATTGCTCTTGTTGAAGGAATCAAGGAAGCTATATGGTTGAAGGGAATGATTGGAGAAATGGGGATTAGTCAAGGGTGTGTGAGGATACATTGCGACAGTCAGAGTGTCATTCATTTGGCGAATCATCAAGTGTATCATGAAAGAACTAAACACATTGACATCCGGTTGCACTTTGTCACAGATATGATTGAGACAAAGGAAATCATAGTGGAGAAAGTAGCATCAGAGGAGAATCTGTAACACCCAACCCATTATTTAAATAATTCTAACTTTATTAAAATCTTTTCTAAATACGCAACGGAAAAATTACAATTTAATTATAAAATGTTTGGTTAAAGGTATTACAATCGTCAACATACTTAACTAATTGGTTAATTAGCCTAAACATTATCTATAAAATCATTCTTTATAAAATATACCTTTTCCGAAATAAATACATTAAGTCATAAAAGACCCTATATCCTTAATACAACACTTTCCCCGTGTCACACTCAGAGGGGAGCTTCACCAAACACTTGGGCATCAACAAATACATAACCTGTAAACCTGGACCACCCAACGGTCCAGAAATACACAAAACAGAGAGTTAGTAAAATCATAACCAATAAATTACAAGTGTAAGAAATATCCTTAACACTTCATTATATTATCACGTATAATCTAACTCACATACATATTCTCAATCTTAAATCAAACATAAGATTATTCACATAGCACATTGAATTAACAAATAAAATCAATGTTCAACACCATAATTCAATCAAATAACTCACACAATGTCACATAACAATTACCACGTAATGTGCACATAATCCTAATGCAATCTAATGCCACAACTCATGCTATGTCAACCTAGACATATCTAATGCATGTGGTACCATCGCCTTAATTAGAGTATCCCACCTCTAATATCCGTCTTTATCGAATAAATATAATTCGATATCCGTCTTTATTAGAATCATAGATTCTAATATCCCTAACTCAATAAATGAATGCATGAATGATTCATGTACAAACACAAACACTTAATATAACACAATATTAAGTTCTACTCTATGATATAGAACACTATCCATATCCGTCTTTATTAAGATATATAACAAATCTTAATATCCGTCTTTATCGAACAAAATCCGATATCATTCTTTATTAAGATAACACAATACCTTAATATACTTCTTTATTAGAATAACATAATTCTAATATTCTTCATTCATATACATACATATCATACATTCATCAATAACATCAACAAATCATTATTAATTAAAACATCCTCAACATTCGTTATTAATTAATAAAACATCGTCATCAATCATTCAATAATCAAATCATCTTCAACTACACACAATAATACAATTAAACAATGTTATAAACAAGTAATTGTTCCTTAAACATTGTTTAAACATCACTCTGTTCTGGTATGGTCGCCCAGCGACCCGTAGCGACCAACTGACGAGCTGAAACAGACAGAAATGGGTCAACTGGCGACTATCAGCGACCTTGGTCGCCCGGCGACCAATTAGCTCGCCCAGCGAGCAGTCAAGAACATGGCTGGTCGCCAGAGCTCGCTGCAATGCTCGCTCAGCGACCAAACACGTTCTTGCTTGCTCTGTTTCGGGTTTTCACTCCAATCCACCCAAAAATCTCATTTTTGAGTTCCAGTTGATAAAAGATGTTATTTTCAAGTATACAACACATATATAAACATGAAAATACAACTTGATTCATAGATCTACAACATTTCATACAAAAAAGTAAGGATTTTCAAAGATTATACAAAAACTCATAAACTTCAACAAAACCTTACAAACATCTACATATACCCGTTTTTACTCTTTGAAATCGTCCATACTACTTATCTTTGGTATATTAAACATGTTATGAGTGTTAGATTTCATTTTCATTTAGAAAAATTCCACCAAAAACCCACGAAAATTGAGTGGAGAAAGTTTGGGTTCGGAGAAATCGACATTCTCCCCTTTCTCTAGCCACTCACAATTATGAATACTAACTCTCTTATCTTAGATCGATGATTCCACGCGATTGCTCTTGAATCTCTCTTGCCCTAGCTCTCCTCTTCTCCTCCTTCTCTCTTCTTTCACAAAAAAAATCACAAAATGTGACTTTCTCTCTCTAATGGAGTATTTATAGCTCTCCCCAAATTTGTGAGTCACTAGGCCCAAATGCCATAAAGCCCAATAAGCTCACACTCGTGTAATTATCATAAACTCGCTCAATTAACTAATACTCTCGCTAATTAATTAATCGCCACAAAATAAAATAGTACTAATAAGCCACATCAATATATAAATATACACATATATACAAATAACGAATAAATGAAAATCGGGTCGTTACAGAATCCAGCTGACATGTTCACCAAATCATTACCAAGAGTCAAGTTCAAGCATTGCTTGGACTTGATTAACTTCGAAGAGTAGACGGAGATCGGAGAGGGCAGCATGGTGGTTGGTGGGAAGTTGGCACCGCCATCAAGTTAAAGGCAAGGTGGAGATTTGTTGGGAGTTACCTTAAACTTGAAGAAGCAGAAAATTGGTGGTTGGCATATGAGCTGCGCGGCGCGCAGCAAGACTGGCGCAATTGCCTCTTTATTTTCTGGTGAGGTTCTGGTTGTTGGCGCGCGGCGCGCCTAACCCTGCGCGGGGCGCAGGCGCGGGTTTTATATATACTCCCTTATATTTTCTGCAGCCGTACAAGAAAGAGAGAATACGGTTTTGGAGTGTTTTCTTCAACAACACAAGGCTAAGATTATTTCTTAAGGTTGTTAATCGTCTCTTTCATCTTGTAAACACATATCATTGAAATCTCTTGGTCACGGGAAGAGATTTGGGACAAGGGTAGAGTTAGGGTTTCTAATTCTTGTAACCTTTGTGAGAATCTTATTGTAATCAAGGAACAAAGTTTGATAGTGGAACAGAGAGCTGCCCTCTCCCCTAGAGTAGGTTCATTAACACCGAACTGGGTAAACAATTGTGATTGTGTTATTTACGTTTTCGCAGGTTTTATTTGTTGATTATTATTATTTCCAAAGTTACTTGTTTTGATTGCTTTAATCGGATTGCTCCACACACTAAGGTTATTGGTGTAATTTAACCGAATTCACAACAAAGGCAAAATGTATATATTTTCTTTAAATTTTATGTTTGTATCATATATAAGTTTTTTAAATATTAGATAGGTCCTTTAATTTTATATTTGTATCAAATAAATTTTTTAAGTTTTAAGTTTGTATCAAATATGTTCTATTTGATACAAACATAAAACTTAAAGGACCTATCAGAAACTTAAAAAACTTAAAGAATCTATCTAATACAAACGTAAAACTTAAATGATCTATTTGATACTTAAAAAACTTAAAAACCATTTAATACAAACGTAAAGTTTAAAGAACCTATGAATATATTATGTCTAATATTTTAATAAAAAACTCACGAAATTACATGTGTTCAGTGTTTGTGTTTATAGAAAGAATATACAACTAGTCGGTTGCCCCGTGCGTTGCACGGGTGTTGCGGACCGCCATTAATGATCGACACATACCATTCACGGCATAATATTAATGTAATATTAAATTAAAACAACATTTGGAAAACATTAGGCAACCATAATGTTGCGGGTCGCCATAAATGATCGACATATAAAATTAAAGGCATAAAATTAATGCAATGTTTAAGTGATTTAAAGATAGCAAGAAATTTAGAAAACATTAGCCAAAGCTAATACAATTGGAAACAAAGCAAGGAAATTTATCATAAGAAGTAATCTAGAGTATTATATCATAAAAGGTTGGATAGAAAGCAAAAGAGATTCATAATTTTTACAATATACTCAGAGAGGATTATAATTTATGTGAGCTACTTTTAGAGTTTTTATTATTTTTGCGCTAGGTTAAACTCAAAACATCGATAAAGAAAATCAATTTTTCTCTTTTGGAATGAAGGTTGGTCCATATTTATTATCAAAAATTTATTTGATGTCAATTGATTTAAAAGAAATGAAATTAAAATTGATACTTTTATATTTTATTATTATTATTATTATTATTATTATTATCACCTTCAACAAAATCTAATTAAGAACATTTCAATTTGTTGACAATGAAGTTCATGACCACTTTATATTTATTATTCTATAAAACCAAACACATACATACATAGTATATGCTTCTTACACATTAAATGTGTACACTCATACACACAATTATACACATTGATTCTAATATCTCTGCTTCGAGCTTTTATACATTGCATCTCACTTACAATTAATATTGTAAGGGTCACATGTGCAGCTTGATCCACACTTGTAGCCACTTTTCTCAGTTGCAACACCTATTTTAGAACCTTCAAATTGGATCTTCGTCGGCCCAACGCCTAGAATCACGGTTTATGTGGTTTCCACTTCGACATAGTTAGTATCAGTTGTATAAATAAGTAAAAATTAACTCAGAATCCATGTTATATAAAATTTATGTTAATTTTCTAACCATTCCACACTTTGATGCCCAGTTTTAGTCTAAACAATTAAAACCAAATCATGACAAAAAATTTCAACCCTGATAAAATTTTTTAACAAAACAATAAAATACCAAAGAGGAGAAACAAAATCAACCAATTGAAATTTTTATTAATAAGAATTAAAATACATTCCTAAGTTAGAAGCACAACTCATCAGTAGCATCAACACCAAGTCTGAAGAATTAAAACCAATCAATTTGTCAATTCCTCCACTTCAATACTTGAGTTGTATCATAACACTGAATCAAACTATTCAACTTTCATTCTGGTATATGTTTCCTCAATTTTAAAAAAGATTGTCAAATCTGTCATGCATCATTTATTGTGTTTATACTTCAAATTCCTACAATGGATAATGAATAGGGATGAAATCAATACCTCCACCCCGTATCCTTTAACATAAAGTCCTCTTAAGATTGTAAACTATGTGTAGTCATTTAAGCTATATAGTACAAAAGTAGGTGTTAAGAGAATAAACAACATAGATATGTTTTTTACCTTTGCTTTAACAATAGCTTCATCAACTTTTTTCATTTTGAGTGTCCTGAAAGAAGAAAAAGAAACCAATCATCAGCATCACATCAAATTCAAATTCAAATGTTTATACATGTATGCAAGACATTTTCATGGGAAGCTAGGAAATAGGAACTATTCAAAGTTTGTTTGAATATTACTAAAATTTGAGGGGAAGAAAAATTTTAGAGTAAAAGATTTATTTTACTTTTACAAAATAGTCCATTTCATATTTACACATTGTAGAAATAGTTATGGTCAGAATAATAAAATCAAAGTTTGTGCTAATTCATTGCTCTCAACAATTTTTATCATTAAAGACTAAAGAGTAATAAAACCAAAGGTTTACTGTCATTAAACCCAAAAATTATATCACATTCATATATTCATCATCATAATCTTATAATTGCAACTAAAATTGAACATTCACTCAATCGTGTTCCTAGGATAAATTTGCATCCATGTGAGGGGTAAAGATATAACAATAACACAGCACTAATCAAAGTGACTCTTAACTTTGCATCTGGTACATTCAGTAATTGGGAATGGTTACAACAAAATATCTCAAAAGAAGAAAGGAGATATATCTGTTTACAAACTCAAAAAGCAAACTGACCTGAATAGACATTTGATTTGTTGAGTCACATCCATTGTTGTTTTGCATAACTCGTGAGTTCACATTTGGCATTGGATCGAATAATTTAGGTGTTGAAACTGATTCCACGGTTTCCATTAGTCCTGCTGTTCCACTGGGATTTAATCCTACAGCCGATGAGTTCATAACAGACTCTCCAGGATAAGAAAACACAGGAACACATGGCATTGGTAGATGAGTTCCGAGGGTTTTCCCAAACATTTGGTGATTTGGTCTAGACATCCCATGTAAAGCAGCAAGTCCAGAGAGGTGTGTTGCATGCATGTGTTGCATTCTTGCAGGTAACATCATAGGCATGTATGTCATACCACCAAAGTGATTACCTTTTAGAGCTTGCACGTAAATTGTTTTGCTTCCATATCTACTCTTACCCCATGTGGAGGAGAGATATCCTCTGTCAAAAGATAACCAATAGAAAATAAAGTGAATATCAATCAATATCAATTCTAAAAGAAAGAAAGCAAATGACCTCAACAATGTCTCAATAGCTAAATTTAGTTTAATAATCCAAATTGTCAATCTACATTTTCTCTTTTCTCGTAGCAACTCATTGTTATATGAACACATTTCATGAATTAAAAAGGAATCAAGTCTAAAACTAATACTAATATCCAACAAAAGAGAAATGCCACAAATCAAACCAGGACTGCTAGCATTCTCTAGAATGAAAATTAATTCATATGCAGGAATTATTATTATTATTATTATTATTATTATTATTATTATTATTATTATTCAGTGGTGGTTTATCTTAACCAAAAGTACTACATAAAAATCTCTGATATAGCATAAATGACCCATTACCATAAACTTGATTCTCAATACCTATAGCAGAAAGCCGCAATTCTACTATTTTAAACGGTTGTTTCAATAAAGGTCTCGTGCAGCACTATTTTATAACACTGATTGTATAAACCAAATCCTAGTTTTATTATTGTCATCAACCTCACAACATTATATTTGATAGGGAAACATTAAGTTAACCAATAATTTTCAACACATTTTATCAAAAACTACAAAACAAAGAGAAACCGGTGAAAAAATAGTTACCGTGCGCCTGATGATATTGTTACATGAGATTAGAATATGCACATATTAAGATCATGCAACAAATAAGTGAAATTCGAACCTATATATCAGGAAAAATAAAGTTTTATATCTTTAACAAAAAGAAGCAATTTTACCTTGTTGTTGGGGTGCAGTCACTCACTTGAAATAGTGTGTCTAATCAATTTTCTTCAAACACCCTAAAAATCAAAATAACACAAATTATCAAATCACCTCTGAGATTGAGTGAAACCGTCAAAAATTGAGAGAGAAAAAAAAGAGAGTAGCTTTTACTAAAATAAATTAAAGGATTAGAAGAAAAATTCGCAAAATCAAGGAACTGGAGCAGGACATAGCAGATGAAGCCAGTTTCAAAGCGCAGCTTGAGGTTGAAAAATCCATGCAAAATCCAGGTTCTGGAGCAGGACATAGCAGATCAAATAGTCATGTGTCTAAATTTAAAAAGGCAACATGTTGTCTAAATTTTTAAGGGAATGAACATAGTGGAAAAAAATTAGTGTAAATTCCTAAACATAAATTCTAATTTAAAAATGTTACATAGAGTTGAACCAAAGAATGATGAGAATAAGCTAATCCATATTCATAAGTGATTGATACTGGATCAATTTGGCAAACACGTGATTGATACTGGATGAGTGCGTGAAAGCCTACAAATTTGGCAAACACGTGATTGATACTGGATGAGTGCGTGAAAGCCTACAAATTTGGCAAACACGTGATAAATTAGTTCAACACACAATAACTTTGTCCACAAGAAAAATGCAGTGACAATCCTCATATCTAGTTACAGAGCAATGAATGTATATATGTGTTGAAAAAGGAAAAGCATTCGGCTAAACATAAAAAACCAAAGCTATTAGAAATTCATTAAAAGCCAAGAGCCTTGTTCTCCTAAGTGCCTATTGAAGGTGCGTGGAGAAAAACACAAGAAGGGGGGTTGAATTGTGTTTTGGATATTTAAAAACTTTTCAAGATATTTAAATCTATCAGAGTCTTTAAGCACAGCGAAATTATTCACACAATTAACTTATGGCTAAGTGAATGATGAAGGAGTAAATGAGAGAGTGAGAGAGAAGAACACACAACAATTTATACTGGTTCCCCTCACAAATTGAGAGTACTCCAGTCCTCTTGTTTCCAAGAGAGTTCACTATAATCACTAAGATTACAATCAGATGCTCAAGCACACAAGCTCAAGACTTCCTTGCTCAAGTCACACAAGACTTAAGACTTCATGCTCTAAGTCACACAAGACAGAGAGACTTCCTTGCTCTGATCACACAAGATCAGAGACTTCCTTGCTCAAGCACACAAGCTCAAGACTTCCTGCTCTAAGTCACACAAGACAGAGAGACTTCCTTGCTCCTACACTCAGCAGAAGACTTCTTTGCTCTAATCACTAAGATTGAGACTTATGTGCTTCTACACTAAGCAGAAGACTTTCTGCTTCTACACTAAGCAGAAGACTTACTTGCTTCTACACTAAGCAGAAGACTTACTATTAACTTATAAGCTTAAACTTATTACAAACATAATAACTTCAGAGGCTTAAGCTAGTTTCTATGCTCACTTCATTTGAGAGATATTTTCTATTACAATTCAGATTCTCACTTTCTTCTGAGAGATGTTTTCTAATGAAGATCGCTAGTGATCAATTCTTTCTTTGGCATATTTATATGAATTGAGAAAGACATTGAGACGTTGGAGAAATTCCCGTTGTAAAATGGACAGCTGTAGTCTTTGAAGATCCGTTGAGTAAAGCCACATCTTCTTTTGCAGTGAGGCTTCACCTTTACTGTTTGTCCAATAGTACAGTAATAAGGTACAACTAGCTCCTAGAAAGAGAGGGATCACATCCTTTGTGACCGTTGTAATTAGTTGACCTTAGAACAAATCATCAGGCTTGATAATTGTAGTTGATGTAGCCCTTCTGATGATTTGGGGAATTCCTTTGCTTCTGATGAACCTTTGATAACTTGGAGTCTGATTGGTCTTGAATGGTTGGCCTCTGATAGTCCTTCGTAATTCAGCTTCTGAACGTCTTCATCCTCTGAATGACTCATGACTAGCAGATAGCTTCTGAACTCTTGTAGGCATCTGAACATCCTTGAGCTTCTGAACTTCTCTGAGATTCTGAACTCTTGCAGACATTCTGATCCTCTTTGAGCTTCTGAACTTTGTTTAGCTTCTGACCACGTTGTAGCTTCTGAACTCTTTCAGATTGTAAAGATTCAGACTTCCATAGGTTTCATCAGAGTCTAAATTAAGTGTGCTCTCGATATAACGTTGGATTCTCCTGCACTTAATTTAAACATTAGTATCATCAATTGTCCATTTAATACTTTGTTATCATCAAAACCTAAGGGTGTTTATTAACACATATTTTGTTCCAACACCTATTACACACAAACAACACCTAGTTTTATCCTTTTATATGGGCTGGCCACATTGATCAATTTACACCACTATGCATATACTTATCAAATTCAAATGCAGCCCATTTGTATTTGTCCAGGAAATTTTAATATCAATCGAAAAAGATAGAGCATTGCAGTCTCTGCATATAATGGCAAAGATCAAGATATGAAAACAATAATCATGGAAATAATGTAAAGCAAGTTAATTTTACTTTATGCTAGGAGCTAGTTACACATAAACATAGTTTGTTCTGTTTCAACTGAGCCATCAATGTTATGATTCTGCAGGAGGGTTTTGTATGCAGTAAAACCATTTTTTCTGGAAACCAATTAAAATCACTCATGAGAAAAAGGTAAAATGCATATATACTGTAAAATGATTTCAATTCTCCACCAGTGTGTATAATAATTAATACATCTAAGCTTGGCTATCAAATCACTACTAAAGAGAAACATAAGTCCTAAGTGTTTCCTATGTTATTACCTGTTTAGACTTCATAAGTCAACAAATTATCAATGCTGGATCAGCAACTAAAATTCACAAAGACCAGACATATTCAGGTGCAGTCAAATAAATCAAAAGATAAATCCTTCTACCTTCATCCTAAGCACAATATAATGTATGGGAATGCATATATATTTTAATTTTGAACTCTAGACTACCAGATGACATCTTATTCAGAGGCAGGAGAGTACCTTAGATATTTCGTACTCAACGTTTCGAACGTGAACGACCTCTGAAGGTTCGGTCATTGTAAATTAACCTGTAAACAACATATAAAAGATTAACAGGACAAAAATCATATCCAACTTTCTTGTTATAAGAAACAATTGGATTAAGGAAAATCATATCCAATCTTTCAACAACAAAAATACAATCGCCCCTAAATTGGGTCTACATTAAAATCACATGATAATTTCAAAAAATATTGTTCATCCAGGACATATATACCAGCAATTAGTTACTGCAATTTCATGAGAAAGCATTGTCATATTAGTATTAATATTACATTTCCAAAACTATAAAAAGAACATTGAAGAAACAAACATGCTATTAGAGTGGATATATAAACACCGAGCCGATTATGACTTTGCAAGAAAACAAAAACCTTATATACCAACAACCTGTTAGCAACATATAGTGTTGGATATACAAAAATAAAAAAGAAATGCAAACTTAATATTCTGACTAATGCCTTTCTCATATGGTTGTTCCTAATTGATATTTATACATTTTGCAGATCTCCTGTGTGGATTTATTTGTTTTCAATGGTATGAAATTAATGAAAAGATGGATTTAGATTTTGCTCTTTCTTATTTGTTATAGAAAGGAAAAAATAAAATGAGAATACATGTGAGAGGTAAAATAGAAATGTGATTCACCAAATCTTACAAAATAAGATTTGTGATTCAAGGCCAGAAAAAATACAAAAAAAATTAATCTTTATGAAAAATTAAGATTTGAGATAGAAAATAACCTTGGGGAGAATGATATCTAGTAGATCTTCCCTAGCCTTTGAATTTTCAATCTCTAGCTGGGCTGCTGATTATGCAAGAACAAATAAAAAAGTCAGAATTTTTACAAAAAAAAATTTACTAAAAAAAATTAACAAAATAATTATGTAAATTAATCAAATAATAATTGGGAAAAAAACCTAATAAATTGTGGCTTAAAGGGTCTGATATGGTTGTTGTTCATATGACCAAATCTGTGAGGTTTAGGAGAACCAACAGATTCCATCGTCATCTCTTCACAACTTCTCATGTGATTCATGGTAACAATTAAACCGTCAACATCCTCAACAAAGAAAATCAAAACTTAATTGAGGTTGAAATTGCAAACAAAATTAACATAAACAATTAATTTTTGTTAGAAACATATCACAATTTTTTTTGTTGATACCCAATTCAATAATGAAAATGAGATAGAGAGAGACTAACGGTGGTGTGTGGTGGTGATTGGATTCCGGCCATTGTTGAAATTTTGCTAATCCTGGATTTTCTTCTTGCTGCTCCTGCGTTGGTTAATGGAGAGAGGAGTGACGGCAGTGCAGCAGCGAGAGATCGATAGAAGAGATGGAAGAAGGTGAAGCAGAGGAAGCGTAAGAGAGAGATAGATCCAAAAGAAGAGATGGAAGAAGGTGAAGCAGAGGAAGCGTGAGAGAGAGATCTAGACGACGAGAAGTGAGTATGTAAATTTAGATCAGTTCCAATTTCATTACTACACTATCATTATCACAATAAAATAATGTTACACATGGAATAATATATCTGAAAACAAAACATGCAGCCAATAGTATGAATATAGGTGTTTATAAGAATAGGACATTTGGTTATGGTATGTTCATAGCCATGTGGATTGAAACAACAGCACATGACAAAGAACAATTGGCCAACATGGATTAGGGTTAGGGTAAGCAAAGGAGAAACCCTAATGACTAAAAACCTAAGCAGTTTTTATAGTATGGTATGTTGATTCACTCAATCTTTGACGGAAAATATGAGATCAACTACCAATAACAAATGTTTGTAGTTGTTAGTGCCTCTTTTTTGTGACAGCTATTTGTTACAAGACTTAGTACAGTAGTTGTTTGAAATCATAAGCATTTTCCTGTATTTCAGGAAGATATTGATATGTCTTAGATTCTAAATGTAGAGTAATTCTGTATATCAAAACTTAACAAATTATTTTTGGTACAAAAAATGTTGCAAATTCTTTTCCTTTTTGGTACAATGAACAATTCTTTTATATGCTTACTATATGATTAATCTGAAAAGAACACTAAGCAAGAATAGACTTTCACTTTGGCCTTAACACAGCTACTTCAAAATACAAATTCTATGTCCCTCGAATTTCCGTCACCATCAAGATTAATTGTCAATAATCCATCTTCAGAGTTGTAGGAAAACTCCTCCTCGTTCTTGTCCGCCAAGCAACGCTGCGGTCTAACATTGGAGTAGGCTCCAAAACGGCCATATCCTCTACCTCTGATTTTTATTATGCAATTTGCAACATTCATTGTGCAGGATAGTTCTTCTACAGCTCCTCCTGAATTGTACATGTCAAGCAATCCAATTGGTGCAAATTGCACATCATGACCAAATACCTGGTTATACATATTTAACATTCTTGCACATTAGACTCGGTAAATAATCAAAGATGATTTTTTTTCATAAAATGTACTTCCAGACTTAAATATGAGAAATATATTTAAGTCGAAAGTAATATATCGAAATTTCAGGACACTAACCCTAATTGGAGATACTGTATATACTTCACATTGAAGAGTCTCCAAGGACACTTCTAGTTTTCCTCTACTTGGTAGCTTGGAAAGCAAGCCTGCAATATATTGTATAATTTGTAAGTATATTTTTTTATTCTATTAGAACGGGACATGTTAGGATCCTAATTTCTTAAAAACTTGCACAGAATAAATTTAATAAAGTTAAAAATTGGACCTGCATTGAAGGCATATAATATGCAGTCTCCATTCCAATTTTCACCTGCAACCTCTTCAAGAAATTCAACATCAATTGGTCTAATTTTTCCTGAAATGGTTAAACGTGTCGGTGTGGCTTCCAATGGTTTCATTGGCCAGCTTCCTGCTCCTTGGCAATTAAAGACACCTATCACCCCGGTCAGCTTATTTAAGTTCCAAATTTTCAGCAGACTGTAAAAGATCAAGAATAACATGGTTGTTCAGTAAAAATGAAAGCTGGTCAAAAAATTCTAGCCATTTAGAGGCAAATGGTAACAAGTTAACTTACCTTTTACCATCCATTACAGGATCTTGAAATAAACAATCTCGAGTAGGACGGCCAGCATATCTTGCCCGCAAGACTGATCCATTAGGTAGTACTAGCTTCCTTAGGATTTTAAAATCATGACTCCTAGGCTTATCACTGTAATGCATCAAATTTGAAAATTACATATTATTTTCTTCAATCTATATAGAAATTTTTGCAGGCAAACGAGTGAGATCAAGAATTCTATTAGATTGGGTGCATTAGTATTACCTAACATATACTGCACAACCACCGATTGCTCTTGCTGCAGCATGGAACTCAGCTGTCTCGTGCTTGCTCTAAAATAGGAACAATTCAGAATCAATATGAAGCTACTCAACTCGTTAACATTTTCAGGCATGAAAGATTTAGAAAAGTAACAAGACAAGAATATTACTTGGAACATGTCCCAGTCTGGCACAAATATCTCCCCTAGAAGAAGACTGTTAAAAGCTACTGACGCAATGTGCAAGGTTTGAAATGTTGGTTCCCTTGGCATGAAATCCTCAGATGCTCTTGTTACTGCACTCTTCTTTGAACTGACAGTTGAGATAATAAGAAAATGGGAAAATTCATCAGAAAACGGAATCCCGGAGAAAACTTAAGATTCTATTAACTTCACACTAGTAAGAATGCAAACCTGTAAATTGAATCAGAGTTATGAGCCATGCAGCAAATGAGATTATTATCCTTGAAGTTCCTAGCTATTGATGTCTCTAATGCTTCTTGATACCGTTTAGTCAATGAAACACGTCCACCGTACCCAGAACCCAAAGTTTCTATCAAATTTTGGACATCTACTTTGACTCCATCGACGCCGCAGCTAGCAAGATAACTGTGATAGTCATTGTAAAAGTCATATAGCTTTGATGGGTCTATGATTCCAACTCCATATTTTTCCAAGCTATCCATGGCTATATCTCTAAGGTTCCCTGTGTTACTAGGTGACTGAATTGGATATACAAGCTTTGGATTATATTTCTTCATTGCATCCGAAGACGCAAGTACTCCTCCCCAATAACCAGCTAACGCATGCCACATGTAAACGTATCTGCAGAATTCAAAATCATACTCATTGAAAGTTCTTAATTTATTGTGAATTGCGGCGCAGTAGTCTTATATGCTTATTGAATTCAGATAGCTTACTTTACACTCAAATTCTGTTTGATAGAGTGTACGAAATCATGGAGATTGATGCAAGAATTGTTGGAACCTGCACTTCTGAACTTAACATTTTCCTTGATGTCTATCAGTCTTGTAGCAAACCTAATATATAATAAAAGATGTGAGTTTGAGGACTAAGAAATAGAAGAAAAATGTAATCTCAATTGAAACAAGAGACTTACTGGGTTCCTTCGATTATTGGTTCGCCTTCTTTGTAAAACTCATTGAGAGTCTCTTGCCATCCATCATCAACTATGATAAACTTTGGTGTAAAACCTCCACTTGAGAGACTATTTAATAGAAAACAAAAATGATCATCAATATTTTCAAAATTTGCAGGCTTATCACATAGGTAAAGTTACTTGAAAATGCACATAGTACTAGTAATAGGTACCTTTGAATTCCCTCTTTTATTCCTTGTGGATTTACTTGAGTGTAAAAGGCATCCCAAGTACACCATCCAAACCAATCAAGGTGTACAGGAATCTCCTTGTTTTCAAGATGACAGAACGTTCCGCTATGTTTCTCCAATATCCTATGTCATTAGAAATAAAAGTCAATATGTAATATGTCTTCAATTCTAGTTAACATTGTAAAGAATAAGGACATTCTAACATACTTGATAGAATCCCTTATTAGCTCAAATGGATTGTCTCCAGAATTTACAAATACTGCCTCGAGTGATTGAGAAGTTTGAACGTAGGCATCTCCTGAAGCATTCAAAATTCATATTCATAAGCTGAGAGTTATAAATTAGTAACAAAAAATCTTTCTGTATTTCTTTTACAGATGAAACAAACCATATAAGCAAAAGAAAAACGAACTGACGAACCACTTTCAACGCAGAATTGGAGCTCGTTTAATGCAGTTCCTTGCAAAGTTGCGCGGAATGCTCCATCCAATACAGGCAAGAAGAGAATGTAGGAAGTATTCACTTCTTCTGGCTCTTCAGTATCAGAAGAAAAATCTTCCTTAAGAGCAGACTCTTCTCTTGCTTCCAGTAGCAGCAATTGAGTTTCCATTGGAACATCGCTTGCCGATGTCCCTACACGTGGTATCATCCACCATATTTTCACTCTAAATAAAGATAACAATCTATATCCCCTGCATTTTTTTAAAATACACAAAAAAAAAAATTAAGTTTCTTATATACAATTTCCTAAATAGGACCGACAATGGAACCACTTGATGTTAGACCCCGAACCAGATTAGGCTGTCAGTAGACTGGATACTTGTGGTAAAAACCAAAAAAAATTAAAAGTATCTTCCAGTGTCCAACTGCCATGTGCTACCACATTATATTCAATGTGGATGATCCCCGGCTGTCCTCGTGATCCAACAATTTATATAATAAAAAAAATTGTGTAACTGGCAACATAATCAAACATGTGTGTCTCAAAGATTCTGGAAGAAAAGAGACTCACCGGAGAGTGCCGAGAGTGAAAACGTGACGGGAACTTGGAATTAAAGAAGTTGCACCTAAAAAAGCGGAGGCCGTTGAAACAGGAGAAACAACGATGTTTTCGGGGACACTTGTAAGAATGACGTTGCCTCTGATCATAAGGCAGTCGTCCTTGATCGTAGGCACGACAGTAATAGTCATGTTAGCAGGCAAAGGATGATGATAAACGGATTTGTGAGAAGTTATAGGATGCAACAAAAAGCTACAGATGCAACAAGAAAAATGAATTAGTTGAGAATGTAATAGGATATTGGAATTTGTTCGGTAGGTGGGGTGAAAGAAGGTTTGGTAATTTATAGGGAGGTGAGAGTTTTTGATTCATACATATCTTTTGTTACGCGGACATAAATTATTTATCTATTGTTACCAGTTTTGAGTTTTGATGGAAACTGGAGAGTATGCAAGTGGTGGGTATTGATGGAATAAAAGGATTTTAAATAGTGTCTAGAACAGGAAAAGCTAATGTTAATCTGGAGTTGATCTTTTCCCTTCATAGTAAAAAATACATACAAATCAGCAAAAAGAAAATTCAAATTTATCCACTAGAGTAGAGAGAGTACTAGTAGCAGGAAGGAAGAAATGAATTAGAAAGTGAGAAGGAACATAAATAAAACTGCTGCTCTGCTGCCAGTTTGTTTGCAACGCGGTGCCATGTCAAGGACGAGTCAGCTTTACTTCAAATGTTATCCAAAACGTTTTTTCTGTGTGTCCATCAGAATGTTAGGTAGACTATAGTATTCGCCCAATCACCTTTCTAGGTAACACAATTATTTGTGGAGGTTTGGGAATTGTGGGAAAAACTCTCATGTCATTTTATAATTAACAATGGAGTATAATTCAATGATACAAAATTGACTGTTAGATGAGGATTATCCTCATTTATAAACATATCTCAATTGATGTGAGACTTCTTAACAATAAATATTAGGCTAAATTGTATTTTTGACCCCTTAAGTTTTAGAAAGTTGCGATGTTGGCCCCCTATATTTTAAAATTGCATTTTTGACCCCCTATCTTTAACCTCATTTGCAAAAGGTCAATTTTGACCAAGTCAAAGTTGATGTGGCAAGTCATTTAAGTGATTCAGCTGCCACATCTACATTTTTTTGTCATCTTATAATTTAAAAAAAAAAATCACATTTGTAGTTTAGATTCCAATACTATATATCGATTATGCAATGCCAAGTTTTGCATTCTTAACTCCATTTGGAGAGTTTTCGATACTTGAATCAAATTTTCATTTGTAGTTTATAATTTTAAGTTGGACCCTATCAGAAAATTACATTACTTTTGAGCTTCTGTCCATTATTTTCAAATCAACTTTTTGTGTCGCAGTTATATTTTCCATTCTCCTGATCTCAGCCTGGAGATATGTAATAATATTTTCAGAATTCTCCGGCGCCAATTGAGATAACTCTTCCGTTTCCGTGTTTCATCAATGTATTCAAAGATAATCAATGGCTCTGCAATTGATTTCTGGCCATGAACAAGAATTAGAACTTTTGTTTCATTTCATTTCAATTCACATGTTTTTCTCCGAAAAATCTACTTCTACATAAATATATAAATGTTCATTTGCATGTTAGTTTATTTTTTGTTTCATTACATATGTATGTGATATGTGCAATTACAAAATGGCATTGGGGTCTAGAGATATAATCAGAAGTGGCGAAAATGGATGTGAATAACCAGAAGTCTTAGAACCACAATTTTCCTTGAATGCTACACAAAAGGCAAAGCCTAATCTTTCGATTTCATTTCAATTCCCAAATCCTAAAACCTCTTGATTATACTCACCAACTACAATTATGTTATCTGTCAATTTTTCCTAAATTCACTTTGAAGGAGACATGACTTTTCCTTCCCATTTTTTTATTTGTTATAAATTTATTAGGTGGCAAAAGAAGTTGATGTGTCAGCTGAGTCAGTTAAGTGACTTGCCACGTCAACATTGACTTGGTCAAAATTGACATTTTGCAAAAGGAAGATAAACATAGGGGGCTAAAAGTGCTATTTTGAAAGTTAGGGAGCCAAAATTGCAACTTTCTGAAACTTAGGAGGCCAAAAATGCAATTTAACCTAAATAGTATGTAATTCAAAAATGTGAAAATAAAGGATTGATACTTTAATCATACGTGATTCATTGTGCATATCATATCAACCAATACCAACAAGTTGATGGCTTCTTTTTCTTCATGAAATGGAAAGGAAAGAGAAATAAAATAAACTTTTGTTTTTGGTTACGTAAAAAAAATTAAACTTTGTTCATATTATATATCGTTTGTAATAAATGCAACTCAAATTTTTGTTTAAAATTTAGGGTTAAATATGTTTTTGGTCCCTCTAGTTTCGTCAAATTTTGTTTTTAGTCCCTGAAGATTTTTTTCACACTTTTTAGTCCCTGAAATTTGTCCCATCAGTGCTTTTAGTCCATACTTTTCATTCAACTCGTGCATATAATTGAAATTTTAAACATTTTTCTGCGGTCATGTTTAATACAGTACATTATATGAATCTCTCTAACAAAAGTTTAAATTTTTTTAACAAAAAATGAATTAAATATGAATTTTTTATTTTTTCGCATATAAAAATTCATAAATAATTCATCGTACGTTAAAAAATTCTAAATTTTTATCGGAGATGTTCTTATAATATGATAAACATGTATACAAAAAATCATTAAAAAATATAAAAGTATACAAGATATACAAGAGTTTGATTAAAAGTAGGGACTAAAAACACTGACAGAAAAAACTTCAGGGACTAAAAAGTGCAAAAAAAATCTTTAGGGACTAAGAACGAAATTCTGCTAAACTATAGGAACCAAAAACATATTTAACCCTAAAATTTATGTTGTAACCAATGACTTATGGGTTTCAACTTTCAAGTTTTATAGAGTGAAAAACTTGAAATCGAGTCCAATTGTTTCTGACCGGTCAAAGGTCATTTAAATTAGGTTTTAATTTGATGGAGTCCAATTGTTCTTGACAGTTGTTCTCGACATGAATCTCTCAATGACCTCAATAGTTTTTTCTCCTAAAAAAAGTTCAACCATATAAGGACTAAGGCTTTGGTAAGCACAAAAAGTTCAACCATAGTTTTTTCTCCTAAAAAAAGCCTCAACCATATAAGGACTAAAGTCCTGTTTGGTAACGGTCTTTTCGTTACGAGTTTATAGTTTATTTTGACTAGCTTATAGCTTATTTTCAAACGCTATTTCAATTAGCTTATAGCTTATTGTCTTTTCTTCCACTTTTACCCTTATTATTTTAACTAAAACTCAATTTTACCCTTTAGTACTTATTTTGATTATTATTTTGGATTAATATAATTTAGTCAAAATTATTTTTCTTGAACAAGAATAATTAACATTGTTTTAATATTTATTATATTTTTATTGCAAAATTTATATAACACATGTGCTATATATGACGAGTAAACATCCTCACAATTTTTTTAAACTAACTTTTCACTCTCTACTTTTACAAAATTGACTTTTTAGCCCAGTTAATTTTAGGAGTTGTTATTTTATCGACTTGTTCACAAAATTGACTTTTTATTTGTAAAAGTAGTATATTTTTGCACCCACAGATCTATACAAACCAGTTAATTTACTCTATTAATTTTTAAAAAAAAAGTAATATCCAACTCACATAATGTACAAAAAAAAAAACTCACATGCATTGTGAAATCTCGAATCAAATTAGTATAATATTATTATTATTATCTATTCATTGTATAGGTTGCAATTAAGTTTTACAATAATATGATTTATATATACAATTAAATATATTGTACTGTAATGTTTACTTTTTTAATAAAAGGTAAAAATATTTAAAATCATTTTTTCAAATAAAAAATATTTTTTAATAATATCTTAAATATTAATTTATATAGATATTATTATAAAGTGAAAATGCCCTTTCATGTAATTTTACATTATCAGCTAGTTAAACTGCTAATTTTACTAAACACTTCAATTTATCAATTATAAACTATAAGCTAGCGGTAAGAAAGGTATGCACCATTCTATACATCTTTCACACATCTCAAACTCAATCTGGCACTAACTTAAGTGTTTGAGTGTTTGCATAATTGCATAGACAACACCTCTGCCGATGAGCTCCACCATTATCCTCTGTCGCGCTTTCACCACTCATTGCTCGAGATCCAACTCAGATCAACAATTATTTTTATATTTTGCACTTGATTTATGATATAAACAAATTAATTATTAACGAATATGCAATTGTATTAATTATAGAAGAATTTTTTGGATTTTGGAATGAGGATTATTACATTTAAATTTGATTTAGAATTGTAAGGCTACAACCAATCATTAGTTGGTTCAGTGGTGATTAACACTAAATTTGGTAGGAATGACCACGGTTCAATCCCCGCAACTGCGATCAACCACTTGATGTCAGAACCGACCTCCGAATCAGATTAAATTAGTGGTGAAAACAAAAAAATAAATAATTGTAAGGCTACAAATAAAACATAAACTTCCATTAGGCATGACAACGGGGCGGGGCGGGGGCGGATTTTGTCATCCCCAAACCCAAACCCATAAAGTTCGGGTTTCCCCAAACCCATCCCAATTCCATACGGGGATAAAAAGTATAACCCCTACCCAACGGGGATTGGGTATCCCCAACGGGATTCGGGTATCCCCATTACGCCACTTTCCACATGAATTATGATTGTATTTTAGTATTTTTTTATTAAAAAAAAAAGTTAAAAGTCCAAAATTATTTTGTTTTAACAATATTTTTTTAAATAAATAAAAGAAATAGATAAAATCATTTGTTTATTACTCAAATTAAAAATTAAAAATAAACATACGAATATAATTTAAGAGATTGTTTAAGAGTTTCTAATTTTAAAGAGGTAAAATATAATTTTAACATAAGCTGGGCGGGTTCGGGGTAGGTATCAATATCCCTGTTACCGGCCCAAACCCATCTTTTGAAATCGGGGAAAACCCATACCCAAACTCAAAGCGGGTAGGGTTTGGGCGGATACTCGCGGGTATGGGTTTTAAATGAGCTTCATTCAAGTAGAAATATAAGGAGTAAGCTAAGCTTATAAAATAATTTCTTTCGTATATATATGAAGGAAAAAACTACAGCATACTGCATACCCCACTCTGCATATAACTTTCCATTTTTTTATGAGACATACAAATTGTGATCTTGTGAAATGTATATAACTAACTATCAAGTACCAACTATATCTATTTTAACTACATATATAGTTTTTTCTCCTTAGTTATATTTTATAATAAAGTATAAATCCCTTAATTTGAGTCATTTTATTTAAAGACCCTAAGCGTGTGCAAACCGAATCCACTTAGACAAACTTGGAATTCCTCCATTCACCACTGTGAGCAAGTAATAACCAGAAGGTGCAACAACCGATGATGGCGGAGCTTCCAATACTGCATGCACCCACCCCTTACTACTTCTCACCATCCTCTTGCATCTCAGAATCAACATCCTCTGATTCATGGCAAATGCATGAGTAGTAAACGGCGGTGAATAAACATTGAACCTCACATCATCGCTCGGCTTCTTTCCCAACAAAAACAACACATTAAACTCTTTACCATACCCAATTGCATGCTTTTCTACGGTCAAGTTACTTGGCCTCCAAGTATGATACCTCTTTTCCATGTAATGTGGAACAAATGCTTGAAGTCTTAGTTCAGTTGGATATGCTACATTGTGAAAAGTGTATGTCTCATGTGGGTTACTACCAGCTACTAATACTCTACCATCAGGAAGAAGAGTTGCTGACGAATGATACACTCTTGCTATCATTGTTTTCTCAAGAACACTGAACCTTTTTCCTAGTCTTTTTTTTGGACTATAAAGATAAGGTTCAAGTGAAGCATTTCTAGCATTATCATATCCTGCACAACCATGTTTAGCACCATTTATAATCAAGATGTTCCCTGTAGGTAGAATTATCATGTCGTGTAAAAAACGCGGTTTCGGCATGTAATCCATTTCCCAAATGTGTTTATTCCCTGTGATCACCATTCTCCCACAAGATCTTAAACCTTCAATGAATCTTTTTCTTCTAGCAGCATTGAGTGCTCCTGTAGCAGAACCTCCACATACCATAACTTCAACTTTCTTGAAATTGTCTTTATGGTCTAACGGTAGTAACACGGATGAGCCAGAACTCGGGTAGTTTCTTGACCCATTTCCTGGAATCCGAGGGAACGTCTTGATTACTCTATTGCGTCTCAAGTTGAGTAAGATGGAATCACGGTTGGCGAAAATGAACAAGTTTCCGTCCGATGAAAGGTGAATGAATGGATATAAATTGTTCCCATCTGAATTCCTGTCATAGGTTTGGTGCAGAAATGGAAGGTTGAAAGATTTTTCATTAGGACTAATTTTCGGTACAAATTCATATGTGAAAACTCTTTTTCCACCAACAAGAACAACTCTGTCGTGTTCTGGTAGAATCTGACTAGAAGCATACCACCTTTCATTAGATAGATATTTCTTTGATTGTATCCAATCACATTGGTGATGATTCCCACCACAAGGTCTATAGTATCTAACCCTTTTAGCACCTTGATGATATCCACCTGTTTGTAGAAGTGTTCCATTGCTTAGGAAAGAGCCAGAGGAACACCAAGGATCAGTGTCTAGCCTCAAAGGTCTTATTCTATTGGAACTGATATCATACTCTACTGAATGAGCAAAACACGTTGAATCGGTTAAATCGTGTTGGTTTCTTGTACACATGGTTCCATTGAAGCGTTTACGAAGTTTGTAACTAGATTGGCCTGCTTCAGTTTGATCGAACATTATGACAGTGTTTTCGTAGGTTAATGCCATATGCATACCAACTACACCTGTGTTGTTGAGAAGCAGATGCCACTGCCCTTTTCTTCCTTGGAGGGGGATTTTTTGATTGGCACCATTGCTTAATCCAACACAAACCAAGATGAACAGGATAATAATCATGGTTTTAAAGCAAGACAGAAACATGTTTTTCATATGCAAAGTGATTACAAGAGAGTGATGGATGGTTATAATTAAGATTCCAAATGAGAGGGTCCTTTTGTAGGACAATGTTTTGGTTTGTAGCCGAGTTAGTAGTAGTCATGCACTTGAAAATGTACAATCAATTTGGCAAAACTTTAGCCAGCTCATCCTCAAATGTGCTGTTAAAATTCATAGGAATCTTGTCATGAGAGAAGTTTATAGATGATATAGGCTCATGCATTTAGTATGCAAAAGAGTATTTTCGGGACCCCAATAATCTTTCTAAATGACAATGTATTAATTTGAAACAAAAAATAATTATGGGATTCTATAATTTTTTTATTTTATGGTATGAATTTAAATAATTTTACTACGGTTAATTATATTATGACATGAAACTGTATTTGATAACTTGAAATAATTTTCATATATTTATGACATTTTATAAGATTTATTTAGCATCTCCTTATCAAAATTGATATCCAAACCACTCAGATTGAACCAAATTGAAGTTTAGAACAAAACTGATTGCCAGATAAAATAAGAAAAACAAAATTGATTAACTAGGATGATTTTTCTAATCCAATTCACATGTACCATATATTAATAAAACATCAAGAAGCATGGAATATTATATTTGATGAATTTTTCAACAAAATAAATATATCGATGAAGAACCAACGCTAATATAAAATGCACTCAAAGTATGGACTTGACTCTTGAGTATGTAATTGTATAAAATAGAATATTTACAATGGGGAACCTTTTGCCCCCATCCTCCACCTCCTCCCTAGTCATCAAGAAACTTTCAGAAAACTAAGTTCCACCAAAAATCATGCACAAGTTTACAGAGATATAATCTAATAAAGCTTTATTCTAGTATCAATGCTACTCCTGCAAATAGGGCATAACTGAAGATCTTGGCCGCACTCGCAGCATGTCTGCAAATTAATAAAAAAAGACTCGCATAAGTAACTAATAGGGACATTCGATGATCTAAAATGTATGTGAGAAAACAAAACCAGTGGCTTCCTAACCTGATGCCCGCAACCAAAGGCCATATCCTTCGGATTGGTGAGGCAAATGGGACAAAACTGCATGGATGACAAAACAGAATAGTTTAGAGGTTTTTAATTTGCATTAAATTTGTGAATGTTAAAGTAAACTTCTCAGTGCCACTTTGATCCACAGATAGACTTCTACATGAGGATCATGAATGAAAAAAGAGATGTAGAAACACTACTCAAGTCACGGTACAATGTAGAAGGAAAACCAACAGCAAGAGAAAGCAGATAGTTGAAATACCTGATTATCAGAAGCAGAACTTGCATGGGGGTTCGTGCCAACACTAGGTTTTTGAGACGGTGCACTGGGGCGGAAACTGCTTTGGTGGGAAACTTTTGGGGTGTTGAATGATGATGCGCCATATTGAGGTGGTGGTAGAGGAATCCTGTGTATATCGCCATTCCTTCTACGATTGCTGTTTGAAAAATAATACACGTCAACTTAAACGGCTTCTTATGAAGATGCCAAATTCAAACCCAACACAGAAAAGACGGCAAAAAATTATTCAACATTGTTACCTCAATATATTAAGTTCTAGTGTTGCCTTGTACTGGGCAGGTATTTCCATCAAGGCAGAAAGTGCAAACTCGGCTTCCTTTCTAGACCGATCTGTGTTCTTTGACATTATTTCTGTGAAATTCACAAACTGCACAAGACAAAGCAAAAGAGAAAGGATAAAATCAAGTTTAGCATCATTAAAAGCATAAACAGAATATGTTTTGAACATGCCTGGAAATTATCGAATGCTCGGGCAGGTATGTTATCATCAAATTGTTTCATCATGTCCCATGGTCCATCTCCAACTCCAACTAATATGATTGATAGGGGATATTCACTGGCAATAAACACGTAATTTTTGTTAACAGCAGTGAACATATTATTGTAACCAAGAAATAGAATAAAGGACCACAAGCAGATAATTACCTAGCTTTAACAATAGCTTCTACAGTTTTCTTTTCTTGTGCACTCAATTGTCCATGATCAGTGTCAACACTTCTTGTCACCTGCGACAAGTTGACAATCTTCAACATCAATCCATTTATCATACTAAGTCTCTAATTGCTAATTGATGACCAATGACAAGCACAACCACACCGTGACAGAATGTTGTTCAGCTAATGTTATCTTATCTCTAAGTTTGTTGATGGTTCCATATGAAAACTACAGCTAATTCTTACTTTGATTTCAGTGTAATTTAGCAGCTCCTTTGACCTTTAAACTTAGACCTTTGGAGTTAATATAAAATAGAGATTATAAAATAAATTTATCCCAAAAAAAAAAACACTATATCAAAATAAGTGATAATTGATATGGCATTCAATTAGCCAATAATCTAACCTTGTTCTGCAATATATATTGTTTTTTGGGCTACTAGTACTATCAGGGGAAGAGATTAGAGTATGTTGAGGGGCAAAAACAAACTCACATGTAAGTGGTGTTTTTGGGAGGGTGGAAATGGGGTCCGCTCGCCCAACAATTTACTGTATCTCTTTATCCTGCCGAACAAAAAATTTATTACCATGACAAATGTTGCATCCGTTTGATTATTATTTAGTATAGACAAGTGCCGAGGTATTGAGTATGATGTTAATAGCGCGCCGCTATAGCGGTATAGAGTAGCGGCGACCCCCCTCTCCGCTATGCCAGAGGGCCGCGAGTAGCGGCATGATAGCAGTTCCGTAGCGTTTATTTATTATAATTATTAAGTATGAATGTCCCTTTAATTTTGTGTTTTTTTTCTAATTTTTAGTATTTATGTATGTTGTTGAAATTTATGTTTATTTTGTACATGGCTTTTTAGTCTTCACAATAGCGGTCAACCCGCTAATACCACTATAGCATTTTTGGGGGTCGGTGCTACCCGCCGCTATATGAGATTAACAACATATAGAGTATTTAAGAAAGGTCTTAAGGTCAGCATCAACAATCCCAACAACCTCCTACCCCTCGAAAGAAAATAAAATAATTGATAAAAAGAAATACTGTACAAGTTACTTAAACCACTTCAATTATTCGACTTCAATATACATTCATATAAATAACAATAAAAATTATTTTCAATGTCAAATCTGGTAATTCTCTACCTGCCCATCTGCTATAATCAATAAAACATGGTATTGGCCTTCACTCTGCTCAACTATGGTGATTGCCATCTCAATGATTGGGGCGAATGATGTGGGTCCTGCCATGAGTAGGGGAAGCATAAGAAAAAAGTAGAATGAAATACATAAAAAGAAAGATGAAGTTTGAATTGACCGAAATTCAAATACCTGCAAGCCTTAATTGAGGAACTAATTCCCTATACCGTGACAGCACTTCTTCAAATCCATGACAAAATCTATCATCATCATTGAAACTAAAAACTTCCTGGTCATGCGTTGACGCTGCCAATGTAAACCAACACAGAATATAACTCAGCCGGACAATACATTAGATTCTAATGAATGAAATTCACAACAATGTATCTCGTTTACCATCTCCGAATCCAAAACAGGGAATCAAGTTATCCTCATCAAAGGACGACAATGTTTTCCCAATGATAGATATAGCTTGTTCATACGGATTTTGTTCATGTCCGATGTGATGAAGGCATCTTCTTTGGAATGACCTTGCACCTAATAATTCAAAGGTAAGTTCTGCACACTGACACAATTATAAAAACAAAAAAGGAGAAAATAAAGAAGATTAGTCAAATGAAGCAAAACCTGTCCACTCATTGCTCTTTGTAAAATCGATACCAACAATGAGATTGGAAGACTCTAGGCCAGCACTTGCTAGAGCTTCAGTTACCTTCCAATATGGAAAAGAAAAATACTTCAAAACATCATTAAAGCAAATGAATAATAATCACCAAATGTAGCAGCATTAAAACTAATCAGCCTTGAAACTAATCATACTAGCTTGGGCACGTAGCAACATTAAAACTCTTAGGGAGAGTTTGCTGCCCATTTGGGTCCTACAAGGCTCGAGGGATTAGTCTCTGCACTTGCACACAAAAGATACCTGGTTTACGCCAAAAAAAAAATGCAACAAATAGACTACAGTAGGAAATTATTTCTTTTAGTATATTAAATTCATCGCGATCTTTATAATGATAATGTCAGGATAACAATTAAAAGAATTAGGTACAAGATAAAGAAAACAAAATGTTTCCAACATTGAATAGAAATAGCAAGTATATATCATTAAACTCGAAAACTCTTGTTAGTCGAACAACTTAAGAGCTTAAATTCAACAAAATGCAGGGATAGTTTAGACTCGAAAAATCACCTGTTCGAGACTATTATAGTCATCATCTATCCTTGTATACTTCTTATCCGATCTCTTGCTTTGTTGAGAAGCATGACCACCAACACCACTACCATAGCTTTGTGGTGGAGGTGGAGCCCCATAACTATACCCCATTGCTCCACTATCTTGTGTTTGTGGTAGATAAGGTGATTGATACTGTGGAATAAAAGGACTTGATCTTGAGGATGAAGAACGGTGCCTAGAGCTTCTCCGTTTTGAATGTGATCCACCCATAAATTCTTTATCCTAGAACCTCAATTCAACCATTCAAATCAAATCTCTAAGAACTAAAAGTCACATTCTTGATTTGAAATAATTTTTATTTATTTATTTATCTTTGACAATAATTGATTAAATTTCCTTGCATTAAATTTACAATCCCTTTCCATAGAAAAAGACAAAAAAACAAAACAACCATTGCATGTTAATTTAGTGACATTGGTTTGAATTGAAGAACATGTTAGTTAAAGAAAGAAAGTAAGTACCTTGAAAGAGTTGTGAGTATGATGATGAGTAGAGAAGAGTGGGCACTAACACAGTGGAAGTGAATTGATTAACGGTGGTGAAGGTTGCTTCCACGAACTTTCTTTCTTTCTCTCTCTCTCTGCAATTGTTGTTTGTTGTTTCACTCAACCACTTTAGATTTGACTTAAAATAAACAACAATTATTATATTATTGTAAAACTGTATACCATACTAATACTACGGACGAACGACGGTGCTAATACTTAATCACACCAACATTTTCTGTCTACTCTCTTTTTACAGTAAGGTTGTGTTTGAACTTATTTTTTTAAGACTTAAATTACTTTAAGTTGAAAATAAAAAATGTAAATTTAAAGTTGAAATTGTTTGATAAAATATTTTTATAACTAATTTATCATAAATTCACTATCATCTAAATTTAAAAGATAATTATTCTGTTGTAAAAAAAAAGAAGATAATTATTCTAGTAATAACAATCTAAAAAAAAAGATAAATTCACTAATAACAACAAATTATCATAAATTTATTGTCATCCAAATTTAAAAGTTAAATGTTACTCCTCCCTTTATTAAATTACTTGTCGTTTTAAAAAAAATTGTTTCAAATTACTTGCTGTTTTGATAATTTAAAATTATATTTTATCTATTATATCCTTTTTCCTAATTTTTTTTTATTGACTAAAATTTTATATAATCTTTTTATTATATTTTTTTTACTACTGAACTTCTTCGTATAATTTTTTTATTGTTTTTGTTTTCTTAGATTTATATATTTGGAAAATTAAAGTTTGTTTTTCTAAGCTTTCAAAAAAATAGTTTGGTTTTTAAAAAAAAATTGGTACATAACATATTAAATTTATTGGAAAGAGAAAATTTGTGATAGTAAAATAATGTGTAAAAATACGTTTTCTTAATTTTTTTTTTATTTTTTTTTCTTCTAAAACAACAATTAATTCGAAACGGATGGAGTAATAACTAACTTATCATATTTTCACTATCATCTAA
The DNA here is from genome assembly GCA_951799995.1 of Trifolium subterraneum. NCBI lineage: Eukaryota > Viridiplantae > Streptophyta > Magnoliopsida > Fabales > Fabaceae > Trifolium > Trifolium subterraneum. Next base: position 27,722,963 of record OX637466.1, read on the forward strand.
ATTTTAAAGAAAATTATCCCTGTAATAACAAACTTAAAAAAAATATAATAACAACTAATAAAAACAATTTAAAAAAGATACTTATCATAAATTCTTTTTAAAAAATTCACTTATATTGTGTTTTCTCATTTACAAAAAAAAAAAACACTTCTTATTTTAAGAACTTTATCAAAATTGTGTTTGACCTCACTTCTCCTTAAAAATAGAGAAATAGAAAATAAGTAGGGTCAAATACAACCTAAGGGTAAAATAAATGAAATTTAATCATTGGATTAATATAAACTACTGAATATTCGTTGGCTAGCTATAATTGTCGGATAATATCCTCATCTTAAAAATTTAACAAAATTAATTATAATCTTAAAGGTTTTACTAACACATATCTTAAGTGCACATGTTAAAGGTGAATTTAATTAACTAATATCCCATTTAATTTACTTTAATAATAGCTTTAATTAACTTTATTAATTAAAAGATATGGCCCATTATATTTAGGTTTAATTATATTTTTGGTTCCTTATCTTTATTTTAGGTTTCAAGTTGGTACCTTATCTTTTAAAAGTTTCAAGTTAGTACCTTATCTTTTCTGCAGGTTTCAAGTTGGTACCTTCCGTCAATTTTTTAACTATTACCGTTAAATTTGGACACGTGTCAATTTTTTTGAACCTATAAATCAATGACACGTGTAAGGAACCAACTTTTAAAAGATAAGGTACCAACTTGAAACCTAAAATAAAGATAAGGAACCAAAAGTGTAATTAAGCCTTATATTTATTAATTATTTAAAAGAATTGTAAATATTTATTAATTCGCTCAAAAAAATTACTCTCTCTAGTCTTGTATATTTGCACAATTTCAAAAAAAACATACCCTTTAAGAAAGTAGGTTAAAGTGCATTGACGAGAAAAAATACTTTGTTTTCAATTATACTCTTCTTGGGAAGTGTAGAACATTACATTTATTTAGGTCCGTCTTTGGCCAAGGGCAGACCTCTAGCCTAGAGCCTCCAAAAAATAGGGGCCTCAATTTTTTTATTTAGGTAGTTATATTAATTAGGGGGTTTAAGTAGTAATAAGAAGGCCCAATAATAATATAAATCTAGCAAAGAAAAAATATAGCAACAACTAAAAAAAGGTTAGAAGGGAGATTTTTTTAAGTAGCTAAAATGTAATTTGATGATATTGGTTACAATATGACATTTTTTTGTTAGTAACAAGATGAATGATTACTTTATTGAAAATATTTACAATTTAAATATATTATGTTCTTTTTTTTTAAAAAAATTATATTTTTATTAGGAACCAATTTTTATTATTTGCTCAGGACCTCTAAATACTCGGAGACGGCCCTGCATTTATTGATTGAATCAATATTTAATTTAAGAGTAAAATTGGAATAATGACATAAAACATAATGATTGAAGCAGACTTTTACTTATATTCGAGAATTTTAATTTTTCTATTTTGTTACTTATATTTGAGAGGGAGTATTTATTTTCCACATGAGTTGTAATTATGGAGTCAGACAGAGATAAGGGTATAAGAACAGTTTATATATACTGTATATATAAGAATCCATCTTGTTTCTTCTTGGATTTGATTTTGAACTTGTGCCTTTTAATTTAATCTAATCTAATCATGGAAGCTCTATCCCTTTCCATTCCAATAATCAGTGTTACCAATTCCAATACCAACTACATTTCTCTCAGCGCTTCTACAAACTATGCCTCACTATCTTCCTTACACCACCGTTCTTCTTCTTCCTCAACCAGACCCTTCACTTTGGTTGCTATTCATTTTTTATTTTTTGTTATTATACTTAATTATTATTAATAATGGAATATGAATGTGAACAATAATTTATATTTGTTGCATTTTTACCTTGCAGAAGAAGACTGTTGTTCGTGTACAGGCTGAGAGTGAAGATTTTGAATTGAAGCAAGTCAGGGATATGGCTGCTGCTAAAAAGAGATGGGAAGCTCTGGTATTTTACATTTTAAATTCAATATGTCAAGTGAGGAGTTTCTAAATTCTAGCTTTTTGTTAGTTAGACTATGAAGCACGATCACTCTTCGGATGTTGGACACGCGTCTGTGTCCAACACCGATATTTATTATTAATTCTCTCAAATTATTATCAGTGTCGACGTGTCAGTGTCTGTGTCTTGTTTGGTGTCTGTGTCCGTGCTTCATAGGTGAGATATGTTATTTGTGCTTGAACATCTTTAATAAAATGTATACTTTTATAGGGAAATGTTATTAATTAGTGCTTGTTAGTTTTCGAGATCGAACCCAAGACCTCCCTGCTTAAAACTCCTTCAATATTATCCACCTTAGGTCACCAACTGAGCTACCTACACGGAACTCTTCAATAAACTGTATATAGTGTCTGTTATTGCTGGATGCTGTCTTTTTCTATCTTAACCCCCTTTGATACTGTGGTTTTCATTTGCGCTTGGATCTCAGGATTTTAATGGGTTTTTTGCTTGTTTGTTTTGTAGCTCAGGGATGAAAAAATTAAAATTCTTACCCCAAAAGAAGCTGGTTATGCAGTACAGCTTTCGAACAAGCCCCTTCTTGATGTTCGCCCCTCAAATGAACACAACAAGGTTTCTCCTATGATGCAGCTTTTGCTTACCTTAGCCAATATATTGCACATATAATTTAGTTATTTACCTCTAGTAGGGAGGGATAAGGAAAGGAACTTGACATTTTAAACACGTAATTGATATCGTCAGGCATTTATCAAGCTAATTGTCACGAGTAATTGATCTTGATTTTCTTTATACATTTGATTCTATTCAACTTTCATATGTAATTCAGTAATTCTAGATTTCTAGTTCTTATTGCAAATACGTAATTTGACTCTCTAGCTTTCACTTTTCACTTCATACAAACAATCCATACATTGTTGTGATATTTGATTGCTCGTTTTGCATGTTTTGAAGGCATGGGTGAAAGGTTCAACCTGGATTCCAATATTCGATGTTGATAGTGGACTAGATGTTGGAACCATTCCTAAAAAAGTTACAAATTTCGCTATGGGTATTAAAATATCTGTGCTGGCTCTTTCATTACAAGTATACAATTAATCGCTCAATTTCTTTGGAATTCTATTACATTTGACTCGATGTTTTGAACAGGAGGTTGGTGGAGTGGCATGCCTACACTGTCTTTTGACAAGTATGAAGTATCATAAACCATCATTTGTTTGTTCTTCTGACTTTTCCTCCGTGCGCATAAATTTTATTTATTCATTTCTTTCCTCTCGTCAGCTCGTTCTTACCCAAAGTTGTGGAGAAATTCCCCAAAGATGCAGAATTAATCGTTGCATGCCAGAAGGGACTGAGGTGAGCTCTATACATTCATTTGATTGCATACTGAATCGAGTTGCTTCTAATTATAATTTTCCATTTCCTTTAAATGCACTTGGTAATTGGTACAGTACATCCCCTTGTGTTTCAAATCACATTTCTGTTTTTAAATCTTTGGTTCAGTCAAAATCTGGTGTGTGATACGTTTAACCATTTCACAAGTGTCTGTCAAACAAACAATGTAAATCTCATGCTGTACTGAACTTGGTTTTTCGCCAGATCACTAGCTGCTTGTGAACTACTGTATAATGCTGGCTACAGTAACCTGTTCTGGGTTCAAGGAGGCTTTGATGCTGCTGAAGAAGAGGCGTGTTTTCCCATTTCAATTTTCTGAAATTTCTATTGCGCTTTATTCTGTTTAAATTTTGAAAATATGGAATAACTTCTCTGATTAGCTTAACCTTTTTGGCCCGCTGTGGAGCAGGATCTTGCAGTTGAGGGTACAGTGCCTCTTAAGTTTGCTGGAATTGGCGGCATCTCGGAATTCCTTGGGTAATTATCATATCTCACCTTTTCCCCTCGCTTCCAATGCATTCAATGCAATATCATTGATAAAGTCTAATTTGGCCTCGTTGATCAAATTTTCTCTAATGGATAGTATGTGAGTTATTTTGTAATTTATATTGTTTGCAATGGTTTCATCATGAATTCATGCCACTAGAACATTATACTTCTTACATGTTTTGATTGTTGGTATATAAAATCCATGTTCTAAGTCACTCTACCATTGTTTGGTGTATGACATAGGCAGAATTTTAGGTTGATGCATGTTAAAGACCCATGGTGATGTTTTCAGAAAAATTGATTATAAAAGATAAATTTTACGTTTTTTATAGGGTAAATTACACTGACCTCTCCTCAAATATGTTCAAACATCACTTACACCGCCTCTAGTTTTACAAATGCACAAACCTCCCCTCTACCTTTACTCCGTTAAATTAACGTTAGCGAGAGGAACAAAGAAAAGTGACCTTGTCAAGAAGCATAGTCTGAAGATCATTCATGAACCTGTAATCTTGGTGCCAGAATAATGCAAACTTTGCCGATGTGATTTTACTCGCAAATGGATAATCCTCTCTTACAATAACATCCTGACATATTTGAATTTCAGATCGTAAAATTAGGGATTTAAATAATCAAAAGTTAAAAGAAATAAAAGGAGACGACAATCATGAGTGAGAAATGCTTTGCTGGATTATTTCAGAAAATATCCACTATTTGGCTTGTAGCATCAAATTAGTGCCTTTCAAATCTTTTCTTTACACATAATATTTAATTTAACCCATTTGGTTAGAATCCAGGAGGAGTAGCCATTTAATCCACGGAGTGAGAGTATCTTCAACAATGGGCGAGCAATGTCGAAGTAGCCACAGCACGTGAAAGTGGAGGGTTAGCTGTTAGACCTTTTGTTTTAACTTTTAATTAACGGTGTACTAATGGCGTTAGTATGAAAGAGAGGACTCTATCACTTGACACAGTCACTAACGGTGTCTATCTTAATATTATTTTAATGAGGTAAACTCGTATTTACGTACGAGTTAATTCCACCTAGGCATACAAGTAACTTAACTACAATTGTTGTTGTGAAATGTGAAGGCAGAGTTCTTGAAGATTTGATTGAAAAATTGCACAGGAACCTTGTGTATTTCCAAATTGCCATGAGTTCATGTAAACGGCCCTGTAAAATCTTGCTGTCAATAATAGCACAAAAATTGTATAAATTACTTTTCTGGTTGCATCACCGAATAAGATATTTAATATTAAGAGAATATTATGCCGAATTAAGTTGTGATTCATCATCTATTTGATCACCATTTTCCCGCATGTAGCAGAAAATGTCCCTAGTTTGTTGGGCATAGTAATTGCACGAATGTAATTGCATGAGACTTTACACAATGAGCAGGCTCCAAATGAGGCTTCACAATCTAAAAAACTAGAACAATTTTAAAATATGGATACAAATTTCTAACTGCAGAATTATTTTCAGTTGGACTGATCAACAAAGAGCTGTTGCTGCCAAGGAAGGTTGGGGATACAGATTAGTATTTTCTGCCCGCCTGGTAATTTATCTATTGTACGCTTTTAAGATGTGAAGTTTATTTCTCAATTATGACATCTCAGATTTAAATTGCTCTTGCATAGATTGGACTATTTCTTGTTGCCGATGCATTATTTATTGGTGCTCAGCAAATTGGGCGCTATCTTCAGGAGATCAGGACCCATTGAGATACTATGGCTACCTTTGAGTTAGTTACTGATTAATCCTGGTGTAAACAATTTTCCTTGTTGTGTATGGGAAAATAGAGATAACCGGCCTAGGAACTCAATTTTGAATGCGGACCCTTAGCAGAGGCTTATTTATTGTGCATCCTTTAGTTAGATTTACTAGCAGGTGCTTTCTGAAATTTATGTCATAGGGCTAATCTTATTCCTTGTCACTACAGGATTATAAATCCATGTTTAGCTATGCAGCACTTTTAGTTTAGGTTTCTTGGCTATGCCTATTGCATGTTTTACGGCCAAATTCTTGTGTTTTTCTTAGAAATTTCCAGAACGCAAACATATGTCATAATCCTGCTTCGTTAATGTTAATATTTTGGCGTGTGTATGTATTGTAGCCGTTGATATACTAGAATGAATTCGGAACCTTGATTATACTGTTCCAGAAATCCTCTCACTGCTGGATAAATTAAGGTGTATTTGTGTATCTTGTGTACGATTGTATCCGTTTAAAATTTCCTCTTTCCTTGTGAAATTAGGTTGTATTAGGTTGATGATCCTTTCTAAAAATGAGAAAGACATTTTGTAACAAATGTTAAATTAAGTAGTAGTGTAGTGCAGTAAGAATCTCTAAGCATCAAAGTATGCATTTTGGTATTTCAGTTTAGTTTTTTTTTTTTGATAAGCTGGTATTTCAGTTTAGTGATTTCCATTGAAGAAAACAAAACTATCAAACCAAATGATTGACAAATTGCAGATGCTTCTCATTTCCTCCTTATTTGTCTCTTACCCAAGTTGATTCATAAACAATTTTTTGAAACACTTGAGCACAGATTGCTGGTGTTACATACTTATGAAAATAGTTTCTGTTATTTTTTCTTTCAGCAGTCCCCTCCAAGATTCAGATTTGAAGTTTCTTTCTTTCTTTCTTTTTTTGTGAAGCCCTTTGGTTTATGGATATGACACTGTGAACATGTTTTCCCAAGCACTAGAAATAGCTGAGTTGATAAAGGAAAGTAGAAAACTCCAAACATACTATTAGAATTTGAGAGGCCTATACTCAACCACAAAAGCTAGCTTCAGAGTTGAGGTTTGCACTACTTTATAAAGGCTATCTTTGCCATATCTCTAGCCAATGTGGGACTTCTAACACACCCCCTCATGCCCAGCACTATTGGGCTTGGTGCGTGGGAATCAACAACAATGGGTGGCCCAAATATGGGAGGTCTCCACAACAAACAACAAATGGATCTAGGATAGGCTCTGATACCATATTAGAATTTGAGAGGCCTATACTCAACCACAAAAGCTAGCTTCAGAGTTGAGGTTTGCACTACTTTATAAAGGCTATCTTTGCCATATCTCTAGCCAATGTGGGACTTCTAACACACCCCCTCATGCCCAGCACTATTGGGCTTGGTGCGTGGGAATCAACAACAATGGGTGGCCCAAATATGGGAGGTCTCCACAACAAACAACAAATGGATCTAGGATAGGCTCTGATACCATATTAGAATTTGCTATCTTTGCCATATCTCTAGCCAATGTGGGACTTCTAACACACCCCCTCATGCCCAGCACTATTGGGCTTGGTGCGTGGGAATCAACAACAATGGGTGGCCCAAATATGGGAGGTCTCCACAACAAACAACAAATGGATCTAGGATAGACCCTGATACCATATTAGAATTTGAGAGGCCTATACTCAACCACAAAAGCTAGCTTCAGAGTTGAGGTTTGCACTACTTTATAAAGGCTATCTTTGCCATATCTCTAGCCAATGTGGGACTTCTAACACATACCAAGTTCATTCAAACCGTAAAATATATTGCTTTCATCTTTGATGAGAAAAATTAGAAGTTTATATCAGTTACACATATGCATATCAACAAAAAGCAAATCGATAATTTTATGTACTTTCTGCTATATCACGAGTCTTCATAGAAAGTATACGGCTTCACAACAACCAGAAGATTTTCTCTTCTGTGCATTGAGATTCCAAAAACTTCAGTGAGATCCAAGTCTTCTGCTGAAACACAAGGAGGAAGCTCCCAATCAAAGCTGTAGAGGAGTTGAGCTAGAGCAAGCTCGACGACTGCAATGGCAAATGTAATAGCCGGACAACCTCTTCTACCTGCCCCAAAAGGTATTAGCTCAAAATCTTGCCCCTTATAATCAATATTACTCTCTAAAAATCTCTCTGGTTTAAATGCAGTGGGATCTTCCCAACTTTCTGGACTCCTACCAATTGCCCAAGCATTGACAAAAAATCTTGTTTTAGCTGGAATTATGTACCCTTCTAAGGTAATATCTTCCATGGATTCTCTTGGGACTAATACTGGTGCTGGAGGATGCAAGCGAAATATCTCTTTAATGACAGCCCTCATGTACTGCAGTTGATGCAGATCACTCTCTGCAACAACTCTTCTTTCTCCCAGGATGCTACGCACTTCCTTTTGTGCTTTTTCCATAACACGGGGATTCATTACCAGCTCTGTCATTGCCCAATCAAGTGTAATGAATGTTGTATCAGTTCCAGCAGCAAACATATCCTGCAAAAAAAAAAAATCAGATACTCAAACCATTTTTAACAGAGAGATAAACCAAAACCAAAATATGGTTATAAAGCTTCGCCTACCAGGATTATTGCCTTGATATTATCGATGGTTAGAGGCAATTCACCCGAATCATTCGTCTGCACCTCAAGTAAAATATCTACAAGGTCCTTATGCTCCTTTATCTTATTGCAAGTCTTGTGTTCATTCACTATCTGATCAATGAGTTGATCAAATTTTCTTGAAGTATCTTGGAGTCTTGCTTTCATACCTGTCAAGCTGTGTATGAACTCCAAAGAAGGAAAGAAGTCACCAACACTGAACCCTCCAAGAAGTTCCTGGTACTCATCAAGCATCTTTTGGAACCCATATTTCTTACTCTCTCCTCCTTCTGTGAAATCCCTTCCAAATGCTATTCGGCAAACAACATTATTTGCATACAATCCCAATATCTTAGACAAATTGGTAGTTCCTGGATAAGACCCTTCAACCCTATGAACCAGACGAGCGACTTCTTCTTCTCTAACAACACTATACGAGTTTACGCTTTTGGCACTTAAAAGCTCAAGTATGCAAATTTTTCTCACATGTCTCCAGTAACCATCATAAGGAGCAAAAACGATGTCTGTGCAGTTGTAAAAGAGGTATTTAGCTGAAAAAAGCTGTGGTCGGCTTGCAAGCGCAAGATCATGTGTTTTCAACACTTCCTTTGCTAGTCTAGCTGATGAAACCACCACTGTTGGAATTTGTCCAAGTTGTAAGAAAATTAAGGGTCCATACTTGTCTGTAAGGCTTTGTAAAGATATATGAGGCATGGTGCCAAGCTGGTGGAGATTTCCAATGAAGGGTATAGTTGGAGGACCTGGTGGTAGATTAGATCTTCTCTTCCTTGACTTGTCTATAAAGATAAGTTTTATTAACAGAGCCATAAAAATGAATACAAAGAGCATGAACGCTTTGTAGCTTTCATTGAGCCATTGGAGCATAGCCATTTCATGGACTGAAGGAGAATAATTTGCAAAGTGCAACAAGATGTGCTGCAAGTGCTAAATATTTTTTTGAATGGGCTTCAAGTGTTAAATATATATAACCTTATCGTATTGCATTTGATAGAAAAAAGAAAACCTTATCATGTTGCATGGTTGTCAGTTGATGATGGTTCTTTGCTAAAGCAACATCGCCCAAATATTACACTGGTGTAATTTGATCTTTCTCTTAGGATCCAGATAGTAGGACCGGTGATTTGTGAATTAGACACTAAGAAGGTGGTTGGTAGTTTTTGTTCTTTGAAACACGATGTTAAAAAGTTTGGGATGATTATTGAGCATTGTAAAACTATTTTCTCTAATTGTTATAGAAATTCAAGTGTTGAGTTCGTGTAGAGACGATCAAATTTTGCTAAGGATGCCATATTATCATATAGTTTTCAGATATTAGTCAATATATCAAATTGTATTGAACACATCTTAATTAATGAAAAGATATAAGCACATTCTTGTCAAAGAAAAAAAATAAAAAGAGAACGAGAAATTGTCGTATGAGATAGTATAGTTGACCTATATTTTATGTTTGAATAAAATAGTAAAGTCATTATAAACAAAATAGTAAAATAATTATAAAGTCACACACATAAGTGAGGGAGTCGGAGTTCGAACCTCGGTCATAATGTATTGCCTTATAATTTTAGCATTTTTTCAATTTATCTAAAACTTGTATTGAACACATTTTGCTGAGGATGCCATATTATCATGCAGTTTTCAGATATTAGTCGATGTATCAAATTGTATTGAACACATTTTAATTAATGAAAAGATATAAGCACATTCTTGTCAAAGAAAAAAATAAAAATAAAAAGAGAACGAGAAGTCGGAGTTCAAACCTCGGTCACAATGTATTGCCTAATAAATTTAGCATTTTTCAGTTTAGCTAGGACTTGTTAACAAATATAGGTCATGTTATTTACTTTTTTTATAAGCGGTCATGTTATTTACGGTTTCTAGGACACTAATTAAAAAAAATTGTATCAATTTTTATTTTTTATTTTTATATTTTTCAAAAATAAAAGTTTCAAAAAACAATTCGTATTTAATTCTTTAAATGTAACTCCAGAAAATCCATTAGCATTTTTCATTTTTTTTTCACCACCAGTATCCGGTTCACTAGATATGCTCTAATCTGGTTCAAAAGGCAGTTGTGACATCAATCAGTTTCAATCCTTCTAATTACATTTGTGGAGATTGAACCGTTGTCCTCTCTACCAATCTCAACCCCAATCATCACTAAACCAACTAACAATTAATTTTTTCATAAATATCTAGATATAAGACAATGGGCTGAAATTTGATTAGGGAAGTCGCCAAATTTGAGATTATGTATTCCACGGTTGTTGATGATAACATGCGTCTAATATAATCCGAATTATTTTGTTGTCTTTATACCATGAATTTGGTTAGGGATGGCAAAAAGGGTCAACCCGCCCCGCCCCGTCATTAACCCGTCTAAAAAGGGGCGGTGCGGGGCGGGCTAACAAGTGGTGGCGGGTTGAAAATCTCACCCCGCCCCTTTTCTTGGCGGGCGGCGGGTTGGCGGGAGTGCCCCGTCAATAAAATAAAAATAAAAAAAATAGATAAATTCGCAAAAATATCATAAAAATTTGCGAATAAAATAAAATTAATAACCATCCAAGAAAATCAAAATATAATTATAAGCCAACAAGGTGACCAAAAATTAAAATTATCAATCAAAACTTCAAACATCCATAGTTTATAAAATCAAAGAAACCGTAATAAAACCTTATGAAAATACTCGGTTTAAATCCAAAACAAACAAAACTTGAATTCAATGTTTAAATACACACCAACTAAAGTAAACAATAAACTATAATTATTCTTCAATCCAAATCAACAACAACGCTAAAATTTAGATTAGGTTAATTGGACCGAAAAATAGAAATTCATTTGTAATGGGCTGAATCTTCTATAAAAAAAGAATGTGGTTAAACCCGACGGGCCAACCCGCCCCGCCCCGTCGTCGTCCGTGTTTTTTGCGGGTTAGGCGGGATGGGGCCCGCCACTTTTGCGGATTGAAAATGTCAACCCACCCCGCCAAAAATGACGGGTTAAACGGACCGACCCGACGGGCTTGACCCGTTTTGCCATCCCTAAATTTGGTATTCCAAACCTTTTTTAACATTTGCTACAAAATGTCTTTCTCATTTTTAGAAAGGATCATCAACCTAATAATACAACCTAATTTCATAAGGAAAGAGGAAATTTTAAACGGATACACCTCAATTTATCTAGCGGTGAGAGGATTTCTGCAATAATATAGGCCCGGTTTGTTTCATCTTTAAAAAAATAATTTTTTTTTTTTTAAAAATATATTTTGTTAAACCGTTTTTCAAAATATTAAGTTTTTTTGTATTGGTTTTTTCTAAATTAAAACATTAATTTTGACATCACATAACATAAATGTACATTATTGAAGTTCAAAACATAGTCAAAATAGCAATTTTTTTAAAAAGTTGTATTTTTGCAAAAATTTATTTGAAATATCCTTAAAATTAAGTGATTTTTTGAAATTTTGATATCAAATTTTTTTTCAACAAAATGATGAAATACCTAAAATAACATTTTAAGAATAACTATTGAAACAAAATTTTCATTTGAAGCTTTTATAAAAACAAATTTTATAAACTTTTTTTATACAAAATTTTCTAATACTACAAAATCTATTTTTAAAAAAATCCAAAACAAACGGGGTCATAATCAAGGTTCCGAATTCCTTCTAGTATATCAACAACTACAATACATAAACATGCCAAATTAACATTAACGAAGCAGGATTATGACATATGCGAGTTCTTGAAAGATATGAAAAATGATAAGTTGGATTGGACAATATCCTTAGTCAATAAAGATATTCTAATCATAAAAGTTGACTTGGTTACTCTAAATTTGACAAACCAAGTACAAATTAAACTATTTTTGTTAAGGCAGTTGATCAATCCATCAAAGAGAAAGTGAATAAAGCACAAAAAATTCATCATTATCCTAAGAAGAGATTTCCTAAAAGGAAATCCTATGTTCCTAAATATAGAAGCGTAATTTTATTCTTTTTTTTGTTTTGTTACATATTCCTATTTGTTTTTAGAGAAATGTTATTTAAACATCAAAATGGGACATCTCAACAACATCAAGGGGAGTCACGTGTATATAATCGGGGAGTTCTTCAACACATTTGGTTAACTGACATTAACCAAATTTGATCTCCAACTCCTCAACTATTTGTTTACGAGAAATTGTATACGGAACACCTTTTGATTGTTTGCGGATGATAAAGTTAAAAGTAAATATTTTTTCAAGTTTGAAAGATTTTATGCCTAGAACATCAAGGGGAGTCACGTGTATATAACCGGGGAGTTCTTCAACACATTTGGTTAATGTCTCATTAACCAAATGTATTGAAGAACTCCCCGGTTATATACACGTGACTCCCCCTTGATGTTGTAGAGATGTCCCCTGTTTTGATGTTTAAATAACATTTCTCTTGTTTTTATTGTGGCATAAGTGACCATCCACCTAATGCTTTCTAGCTATGTAAGGAACTTTAGTATATCAAGTGGACAATTATGTGTCGGTAAAGAAAGGAACTAATTATGGACCCAAAGAAACTTGGGTACCAAAGAAAACTTAATTTGTTTTGTAGGTTTGCTTGAAGACCACTACGAATCTTTGGTATCTAGTCTAGATAGTGGTTGTTCCAGGCATATGACGGGAGATATAAGCAAATTTTCAAATCAAGTGCTTAAAGTCAAGAGTTATGTCACTTATGGATACAACAACAAAGAAAAAATTCTTGGCATAGGCAAAGTTGGAGCACCACCTTTCACATCCATTGAAGATATTCTTTATGTTGAAAGACTAAAGTATAATCTTCTAAGTATAAGTCACTTGCTAAAGAATCTTTCTACAAAATATGGAGAGAACTTGGGATTTTGGACGAAATCAATATATAAAGACCACAACAACATATATATAGATAGGGGCGGTACCCTTTACTAGTGAGGGTTAAAAATTTCACTGATATGTTTATATTTTTTGCACTTTGCACCCCCTGATTTTTTTGTTTTGCACCACTTACTCAAAGGTTCAAAATACTTTTCACTATTCTTATTTTTTTCCTTCCAACTTTTTTTCCACCCACTGTTGTGTCGAGATAGTGGGCACGTACTTGACGTTCCCAATCGGAACCCACGGGATGAATAACTGCGGGATAATCTTTTGCATCATCAAGTTCCCGTAAAAGAACCATGACTAAAACGAAAATAGAAATAAATCAAAAGGACAGAGACGAAAAATAAGTATCTTTGTAGTTTTACGCGGTTGAAAAGCAGAGAAAGAAGTTAGATTACGATGAAACTTGAATAGAAAGGAGAAAAAGATTGAATCTGTTAGAATGCAGAAAAATTATGAACTTGGGAGAAGTTGAGAAGATGAGAAGTTGGGAAAAAGTGTTGAAGAAGGAGAAAGAAGTATTTATAGACTAATAACTGTCAGCGAAGTGGAAACGTTCAGTTACCCATTGGTTAAACCCACATCTTGAGAAGCGTGTCAGCGAGGGAAATACAATTGACAGTTGTCAATTCAAAATTAAAATGGAAGAAGAATCGTTGTGATATTCCACCTATGGCGTGGTAAGACATCGCCTAAGTCTATTATGATTTCGCCTATGGCGAGACGTCTTATTCGCCCTCAAGAGGCGAGACACATTACATTTTCTTATTTTTATTATCATTATATTCTAACATCTATATGAGCAGAAACTTGAGAAAGGAAAGGCATTTTGAAATTCTGGTAGAGTCCAAATGGGGTACCAGATGGGGCAACCTTTGAGTCAACAACGTGCACAGCGGAAGTAACAAACAATAAATAATAAATAATAAATAACTGAAAATAAATAGTACGCAGTGTTTGTTAACCCAGTTCGGTGTATAACACGACCTACTCTGGGGGATGTTGGAACAAAATGAGTTTTAGTTATAAAACACCCTAAGTTTTGATGATAACAAAGTATTAAATGGACAATTGGTATTACTAATTAATGATCTATTGTGCAGGAACAAAGTAAAAATCTTATTCACTCAGATCATCAATTGAGCTTCTGAAGGACACAGTCTGAAGCGTTTAGACTCTGAGAAGCAAGTAGCTTCAGAGCCTCTGAAGAAGTCCTCAGATGGCAAAGAGAGAAACATGTCCTGAAGCTTGCGTACACCATTCAGAAGATCAACGAAATGTTATTACAAGATTCTGAATGACATTCTCTGAAGATAGATAGCTCATAACTAATTGAATAGTACAACAATCTTATCATCAAATGGAGCGTGCAGTACTCTGTACTATTTTACCTAATTTACTGAAGCGCCATTTGACAAAGAGAAGTAGTGGAATTGATTTACTCCTTCTGGAAGAAATAATCAAATCCAGCTCAGCAAAAGAAGATTGTACTACCAATGGTTCTTTCTCAACGTCATTATACTTAGAGTATAAATAGAAGACATTCTACTTGAGAGAAGACTACTGGAAGACTACAGAAAGACTACAGAAAAATATTGAAACTCAGAGAAAGATTTACTTTGTATTCAAGCTGTGAATTGTTTCTTTCTTGTGTAATTTCTAAGTCAAATATCTTTTGATATTGTTAGGCTCTGAACTGTGTGTTAAGAGAGTCTAGCTTAGAACTTTCAGTCCTACTTAATCTGTGTATTAAGTTAGTGTGTGAAGTCTCTTATCTTGTGTGATTTGAGCAAGGAAGTCTCTTTGTCTTGTGTGACTTAGAGCAAGGAAGTCTCTATGTCTTGTGTGACTTAGAGCATTAGAATTGTAATCTTTTGTGATTATAGTGAAATCCCTTGGAAGTGCAAGGGGACTGGACTACTCTCGTTTTGTGAGAGGAACCAGTATAATTTTTGTGTGTGCACTCTCTTCTCCCTCTCTCTCATTGTCTTATTCGTGTTTTGCATTCTAACTAGCTTCATTTATCCGCTGCTTTACAATCTGATAGCTAGAAAAAAATTAGTTTTAAAAACACAATTCAACCCCCCCTTCTTGTGTTTTTTCACCTTCAATTGGTATCAAGAGCTCCGGTTCTGTTTTTAATCACTTCACAGTGAGACAGTAAAAGATCTTTGAAAAACACTGTATGTCTGGGGAATCTACAATTACACCTACACCTACACCTACTGCTACAGATCTCTCTCAAGTTCAATACAACTACGACACCATGACTTCTACATCTTCAACTTCTAGTCATGATTCCAGCAATAAAAAGGTTCCAGTCTTTAGTGGTGATGCTCTAAGATTTGAATGGTGGAAGGATAGCATTTACCACCAAGTCAATGGAATTGATGATGAGCTTTGTGACCTAATAGAAGAAGGAGTGTCTATTGATGAAATAGGTCCTGATGGAAAGATTACTTTTGCTCAGAAGAGAGCATTGTCTGTTGAGAACAAGAAGATATTTGCCAAGCACAACAAAGTCAAACAAATCATGATGTCAGCTATATCTCATGATGAATACACCAAAATAATGGACAGATCTACAGCAAAAGCTATGTATGACTCTCTCTGCTCAAACTATGATGATAATAAGCAAGTTCAGAATGCCAAAGCAAGACTCCTGGTTCAGCAGTATGAGCTTTTTGCCATGAAACCTGAGGAAGACATTGAGACAATGTTTTCTAGATTTCAGACTTTGGTGTCTAGTCTCAGGATTCTGAAGAAAAGCTATACAACCTCTGATCATGTGTGGAAGATCCTGAATAGCTTGACTGACAAATGGAGACCTAAGGTTACAGCCATTGAAGAAGCTAAGGATCTCGAGACCATTACTCTTGAATCACTCATCAGCAATCTCAAGAGCCATGAGATGGTATTGAATGCTGATGCAGTGAAGAAGAAGGAAAGGTCAGTGGCTTTAACTTCAACCAAGAAGTCTTCCAAAGCACTCAAGGCTAAAACTCTGGAGGTTGAGGAGGAATTTTCTTCAGATGATCAAGGAGATGAACAGGATGAGGAATTTGCCATGTTCACCAGAAACTTTCAAAAATGGGCAAAAGTGAACAAAAGTCACAAAGGAAATAGCTCAAGGAATGCTTCTAGTAGAGATGAGAAGAACTGCTTCAAGTGCAACAAACCAGGACACTTCATTGCTGATTGTCCTGAAGCTTCATCAAAGGACAAGAACAAGATGTTCAGCAGCAAGAGAGAGAGCTACAAGAGGAGAATCCAGAAAAGCTTAATGGCAACATTTGAGAACCTGGAAACATCCTCAGACAGTGATGATGAAGAAGCAAATGTGGCTCTGATGGCTACTGCTGATGGAGACTCTGAAGAATCAGACTCTGAAGGATCAGACTCTGAAGAATCTGAACAGGTATTTTTAAATTATTCTAAAGAACAACTTTTAACCTACCTTGGTATGTCTCTAAGCAAGTTTGCTGAATCATCCTCTGAACTAAAACTTTTAAAAACACAGAAGGATGAGTTAGCAAAGAAAGCTGAACATTTTCAAGCTCTATATAAAAATTCTTTAATCAAAATTGAAGAACTTGAAAATGGGTGCACAAGATGTAACAAACCTACTGATGAGCATGAGGTTGCTCTTCAGGAGTTTTTTCATCAGAACGTCAACAAGAGTAAGATGGCGTCTATGATTTATAGTGTTTGCAAAAGGAATTGGTTACTCATATGGGAAACAAAATTCCTATATTTGTTTGAATAATACTCCTGATAATCTTTATTCAACCTTTGTACCAGCGAAAAGCAAAGGCAAAGCTGTGGTTGTTTTAGACTCTGAGGGTACCTCTGGGGTCTGCAAAACTAGCTTTGAAGTCACTTCAGAGGTTGTTTCTCAGAACCCCAAAGAAAGCAACTCTGAACCTAAGCATTCATAACCTGAGACTGTCAAGTCTAAGACTCTGAAAACTTTGGGACTCAGAAGCTCACCCAATCAGACTCTAAAACAAACCAAGCTGATGATAAATAATCAACATAAGACTCTGATAAACAAAACTAATCCTAGATTAGAAGAAAAACCTAAGTCCTATAGTGATTATAAATCAAAGCCTCAATTTCAAAAACAATGGACTAAGAAGGTCAATTTTCAAAGACCAAACTTTCAAAAGAAATGTTTTAAGAGTCCACAAAGCTTTTCACAGAGGCAAGAAAGAACTAAAGATTATAGAACTAACCAAACTGGACCCAGAAAGCAATGGGTACCAAAATGTAAAATTGTCTACCATTAAGATCTTCCTTGTAGGAAAAACCATTTCAAATCAGATGAATGGAGGCTAGTGATCAGCCATGGAAGGAAAGCTTATGTTCCCAAACATTACTTTACTTCCAAAGCTGCTGAAATGGAGAAAGCTAATGAATATTAGAGAGAACTTCACAATGAATGTGGAGAGTATTATTACAATGATTGACCTTGTTTATTCTACAGCTATCCAGACTGAAAGAAAATGGTAATCAATCATGGTATCTGGATAGTGGATGTTCAAGGCACATGACTGGTAATAAGAAAATGTTCACATCATTAAATCTTGAAGATGGTGGAACAGTTGGCTTTGGAGGTAATCAGAAAGACAAAATCAAAGGTACAGGTATTGTAGGTAACTCCTCCCTTTTAATTAAGAATGTATGGTTTGTAGATGGACTCAAACACAACCTATTTAGCATTAGTCAATTTTGTGACAATGGGTTTGTGGTTAATTTTGATAAGGGATCATGTACTGTAATTAGAGAATCTGATAAGTCCATAGTGTTCAAAGGTAAGAGAGTAGGCAATGTGTACAAAATAAACCTTTCTGATTTGGCAGACCAAGAGGTCAAATGCTTGCTAACTCTGAGTGAAGAGAAGTGGGTATGGCATAAAAGGTTAGGTCATGCTAACTGGAGGTTAATCTCTAAGCTTAGCAAACTTGACCTTGTGAGAGGACTACCTAAGCGTCACTATCACTCAGATGCTCTTTGTGGATCCTGCCAAAAAGGAAAGAGTGTGAAAACTTCTTTTAAACCTAAACACGTTGTCTCTACCTCTAGGCCCTTAGAACTGCTTCACATTGATTTGTTTGGACCTGTGAGCACAACCTCAATCAATGGGAAGAAATATGGATTCGTCATTGTTGATGATTACAGTAGATGGACTTGGGTTAAATTTCTCAGAAATAAGGATGGTTCATATGATGTCTTTAGTAGTTTTTGCACACAGATACAAAAAGAAAAAGGTTTACACATTTTAAAAGTTAGAAGTGATCATGGTGGTGAATTTGAAAATGAAATGTTTGAAAATTTTTATGAAAAATATGGCATCTTACATGAGTTCTCTTCTCCTAGAACTCCACAGCAAAATGGAGTTGTAGAGAGAAAGAATAGAACTCTGCAAGAAATGGCCAGAACCATGATGCATGAGACTAACATTGCCAAGTATCTGTGGGCAGAGGCTGTAAACACAACATGTTATGTTCAGAATAGAATCTATATTAGACCTGTTTTGAATAAAACAACATATGAACTATTTAAGGGAAAGAAACCTAGTGCATCCTATTTTCATCAATTTAGTTGTACATGTTACATTCTGAATACAAAAGTTCATCTAAAGAAATTTGATGCTAAAGCTTATAAGGTTATCTTTATTGGATACTCTGAACGCTCAAAAGCATACAGAGTGTATAATTCTGAAACTCACTCAGTGGAAGAAAGTATGCACATAAAATTTGATGACAAGCAGCCTGACAAAGTGTTAGAGCTAGTTGAGAACTTTTCAGACCTACAACTATCAGATGATGAAGAATCAGATCCTGAAGGAACATCAGAAGCATATCAACCAACTTCTGAAGAAATGAATTCGACTCCTGAAACTTTGGATTCTGAAGATCACTCAGCACCAGAAATTATCAGAAGTAGTCAAAGCAGAATTGAACAATCAAAGCATTCTTTCAAATACAAATCTTCACATCCTGAAGAGCTAATCTTGGGTAACAAGGACAGTCCAAGGAAAACTAGATCAAGCTTCAGAAATGAAGACTCATTAATTGGATTAATCTCCTTGGTGGAACCAAGTTCAACTGATGACGCACTAGCTGATGATGCAAGAAGAGCTAAACCAATTTGAAAGAAATGAAGTACGGAGCTTAGTACCCAAACCTTCTCAGAAGAACATCATTGGAACAAAATGGGTCTACAGAAACAAGCTGAATGAACAAGGAGAAGTTGTTCGTAATAAGGCAAGACTAGTAGCTCAAGGGTATAGTCACAAGAGGGGATTGACTACACTGAAACATTTGCTCCAGTTGCTAGACTTGAGGCTATTTGATTACTCCTTTCCTATGCTACACATCACAATATAATTTTATATCAAATGAATGTTAAAAGTGCATTCTTAAATGGTTACATTTCTGAAGAAGTATATGACAAACAACCTCCTGGCTTTGAGGATGCTTCACATCCTGACCATGTTTTTAAGCTAAAGAAATCACTCTATGGTCTGAAACAAGCTCCCAGAGCTTGGTATGAAAGACTGAGCAATTTCTTAGTTGAAAAAGGTTTTCAAAAGGGTCAAGTTGACAATACTCTCTTTAGTAAAACATTTAAGAATGACATTTTAATTATTCAAATTTATGTTGATGACATTATTTTTGGATCTGCTAATCCATCTTTGTGCAATGAATTTTCTAAGATTATGCAGGAAGAATTTGAAATGAGCATGATGGAAGAGCTGTGATAAATCACTTATTTATATAATTTATATTGGTATTTTATGTATAGTTTAATATATTTTGTTTTATTATTAGTTAGATAGTTACTAAATTTTGCTTTATTTTATGTAGATATAAAAAATAGAAAGAGATTTGAAAAGACAAATATTTATAATGAAGTGCAATTGAAATTAAATAGGATATGCCCAAAACGTGAAAGTCACATGGATGGCCCAAAGAAAATCAAAATCTTAGTCATGAATTAAAAGGAAATTGGATACAAGTGGATTTTGTCCTTTTTGAAGCACAAGTTGCTAAAGGAAAAGTAGTAAAGCGCAGCACATGATGACACAGAGGGAAGCAGTGATTAAGTCATACATGAGAAGAAAACAAATTGATTTTTTGGAGTGCAATTTGAAGGAAGCCTTAAGGATGAAGATTTCGGCACAACATAGAGAGAGAGAGGCGGCAAGTAAGAGTATATAAATATAGCTTATTGGTTACAATGGAAGAGAGATCATCACGCTGAACAGGGAGAGAATAGAGCCACACCAGAGCAACATTGAAGTATTAGTTAGGGTTATTCTCTACTCTTAATCCCATGATTTTTATTTTTATTTTAGTGTTCTTCGTGACTATGTATAGCTAAATATTTTCTAGGGTTTTTGGTGGATCTTGTAATTGAGATACCTTTTGCTATGTCTTAGTTTAATGATCTAGTTTCTTGTTTGAATTTCTATTTTTGGTTC
Source organism: Trifolium subterraneum (assembly GCA_951799995.1). Taxonomy (NCBI): domain Eukaryota; kingdom Viridiplantae; phylum Streptophyta; class Magnoliopsida; order Fabales; family Fabaceae; genus Trifolium; species Trifolium subterraneum. The sequence continues at coordinate 27,743,614 of OX637466.1, forward strand.
AATTAATTTTATCCTATTGATTTTATCACATAAGTAGGAATGATCAAACCTATGAGTTTTTATAATCAATTGATTGACCAGCGATCGTACTGCGGTTAATTGGTGAGCCTATAGGATAAATGAGACTTAGATTATTGCATGACCAAACCTTAATCTTAGTCTTCCAATCATTCAACCTTTTTGTGCTTTATGCTTTTCTTGAATTTCAACTCTTTGCATGACCAAACAAGGGGTTAATTTAGGAAAAAGAATATTAATCACGAATGACCAAACGAATTAATAGTTTTAGTAAAGGGATTGGTAATTGAGTTAAAATAATGGAATTCAAGGGGAACTAGACATTGGGAATCAGAGAATGCGAGTGAAACCACGACCCTAGGCTTTTCTTAATTAATTTACACCTTTGCATTTTTGTTCATGTTCGTTGTTATTTTCTATTTACTTAATTAGTTATCGTAAACAACTCAACTATTCGTCAGTCTAAATAATAAATAGTCTTAAGTAGTTTAGTACTTGTTAATTAATCCCTGTGGAAACGATAATCTTTTATACTACTTCTGCGCTAGAGTACACTTGCTCTGAGTGTGTTTTTAACGCAACAAGCTGAAATTCTTCCTGGGAATTCAAATCAACCAAAACAAAGATGGAACCTACATTCATCAGACCAAGTATACAAAGGAGCTGCTGAAGAAATTCAACATGGAAGACTGCAAACCAATGTCAACACCAATGCATCCAACAAGCAGTCTCACCAAGGATGAATCAGAAGGCAAAGTAGATCAGAAGCTATATAGAGGTATGATAGGTTCTCTACTTTACCTAACTGCATCAAGGCCTGATATTTTATTTAGTGTCTGTTTGTGTGCTAGATTCTAATCAGATCCTAGAGAATCTCATCTTACTGCTGTAAAGAGAATCTTTAGATATCTGAAGGGAACCACAAATCTTGGCTTATTTTATAAGAAATCAAATGATTATAAGCTGGTAGGATTTTGTGATGCTGACTATGCTGGAGACAAGATAGAGAGGAAATCCACAAGTGGCAATTGTCAATTTGTTGGAGAGAATCTTATATCTTGGGCCAGCAAAAGACAAACTATCATAGCTTTGTCTACAACAGAAGCAGAATACATATCTGCAGCCAAGTGTTGTACACAACTACTCTGGATGAAATATCAGTTAGAGGATTACAAAGTAAATAGTCACCATATTCCACTTTTCTGTGATAACACTGCAGCTATTCAACTTTCTAAAAATCCAATTTTGCATTCAAGAGCTAAACACATTGAAATTAAACATCATTTTATAAGAGACCTTGTTCAGAAGGGTAGTGTAAATATTCAATACATTGAAACTAAAAGACAATGGGCTGATATATTTAGAAAACCCTTAGCAGTTGAAAGACTAGATTTTATTAAAAATCATCTGAACATGTCTTTAGTCTCTGAATAAAACAAGCTCTGAAAAACAAAATTGTGAATTCAGCCTCTGAACTCATTATATTCTGAAAGGTTTTCAGAAGCTGAAAGTTTTTAAACTCTGAAGTGTTTCAGCCAAGTGGAGTACACGTGTCAATTACTTTGTCTTTACTCACAGTCTGTGATTGGTTAGAGTAAAGGCAGTTTATGACGAAATTCTTTAATGCAACGACTGTACTCCCTCATGATTATTTCAATTAGAGTTTTTCAAAATCACTTTACTCACTTTCACACAAGTTCACTCGCACATCCAACACTTTTCATTCTCTAAAACCCAGAACATATTCTTTCTCCCTCAAATTAGCAAAACCCAGTTCTTAAACCTCAGAAATGGCAAGTTCATCTTCTCAATTAAGGTTTCCAGAGGACATCCCAATTAATATCTACGCTGAAGATTCTTATCTCAAGGATGCTACAATGAATCTTCGCTTTGAAGACATTAAATTGGTTATGGAAAAACCAGTAGACTTTGAAGCATTAAGAGTCAATGGGCATGACTATAAAGAGTTCTTTGTTGAACAAGGCTGGGAGCACTACTTTGATATGCTAAATGGTCCTATATATTCAAACTTAGTGTATGATTTCTGGAGAAAAAGTGAAGTAGTTACTTTGGTGGATGCAAATGCAGAACTTCAACGTGTAATTGATCAGAATCCAATGGAAAATAAGGGAAAATCAAGAGTTGAATTAGGTCTGAGAAAATTCACAGAAACATAAATACGTTCTAGTATTGGTGGGTTTCCAGTTATCTTAACAATAAGCAATCTGGCTAAGATGATGGAACTTCCCAACTCTGGAATAGTCAGACTCTACACTGTAGCATCTGGAAGAAAGTCAGTATTTCATAATGACATGGCCAGACTCTGCTTCAAGAATCAGACGATGTCAAATAGAGTTGGTCAACTGAATGATGAGAAAAAGTTCTTGCAAAGATTGTTTTCTCTTCAATTCTTCCTAGGGATACTGGTAATGACTCTCTGAATTGGGATCAGAGACACTTCATCTATTTCCTATCTGCAAAAAGACAAATGAATCTACCTGCATATATCTTTCAACACCTTTGTGAAGCTCAAAAGTTTGAAAATGCTTCCAAATTGATTTCACATCCAAGGCTCTTAAGCTACATTTTTGAGCGGCTTGGTCTTCCAGATAGATTCATGGTGGCTGGAGTCTCTGAAGATCTTGAACAAGTTAGAGCACCAATACTTGATGCTAGATTCTTGGTAAGTCTACGTTTGAAGAAGTCTGGAAAGCTAATTTATCCTCAACAGCCTCTCTTGAAAAATAGGGCTAAATTTCAACCAATGAGTGAAGCTTTTATCTTTGACAATGAACCTCCTGAAGTCCACTTAGAATTCATAAGGTTAATGCAGAACCTGTTATTGAAGACTTGCTGCGTGCAAAAGTTATCAGAAGAACTCGTACAAAGCAATGCACCACTAGGGGAAAGAAGAGACAAAGGTCAGATGCAGGTATTAACAATTCTTTTGATTATTGCAATAAAATATCTGAAGTATCAATCCTAGAAAATGTAGAACCCCTTAATACCATCTATCCCACAACCTCTGAACCTGAATATATCAATGTTTCATCATCATCATCTGATTCAGACTCTTCTAAGTATAATGAAATCATGGCTGGTTTTGAACAATTTAAACCCAAAGCTAAGCATATTCCTGAGGAGGAGATAGCTCAGCCATCCAATGTTGCAACCCCTCAACCATCACCCAAAATTCTCACTGAGGAAAAGATTCTGAAGGAAACATCTTTCAGAGTTTCTCCTAACCATCGAACCTCTGACCCACAAAATGTCACATCATCTGAAGCACCCATATCAATTCCATCAGATTCTCCAATACCTTCATCACCTATAACACCACCTGAGATGCTTATAGATAATGATATTACAATAAATAATAGAATTGATACTACAGATTATCATATGACTCATTCACCTAGTGGTCCAAGTCAACCAGACTTTACACCACATGTGGAACAGAAAGAGGAAGGGAACTCAGACAAGAAGACAAGGATTTTGAACTTACTAGACCATTCGCTTGATCAACAAGATGATAAGCTTCTGGAGCTTGTGGTATATTCAAGAGCATCTAAATCCAATCTTCAACAGCTCCTCACTCTTTTCTTGTCCAAACACCCTTATGATTCTATTTTTTTGCGCTTTCTGTTTATTACTTATCCTTTTGCTTTGTTTTCAAATTTTTGATAATGACAAAAGGGGGAGTAATATGTTGTACAATTGTCAGTAGTATTTTTTTATAACTACTCAATAAGAATCTGAAACTGTCATAAAAAAAAAAGAATCTAATCTCTTTCATATCTATGCTTAATGTTTATGAACTTAATTGATTAGGTGAGCAAATTAATAAACATAATTGTGTTTGCATAGATGAAGGTAGTTAAGATTGTGCTCTTAATTATTTTTATCAGACTCAGGAGTTGAGCTTGCAAACCTCACACTCTAAGAGTTAAGTATGTAGATACAATCAAGTTTATCAAATTGTTTCATATACTGATTTAATTATGGATAAAACTTAGGGGGAGCTTGCAAACCTAACCCTAATGGTTTATCAGACTCAGGGGGAGCTTACAAACCTCAACAACCTGATTTTGACATAATTAAATTAATCAACAACAATTGTATTTAATACTTTATATTTGTCATCATCAAAAAGGGGGAGATTGTTGGAACAAAATGAGTTTTAGTTATAAAACACCCTAAGTTTTGATGATAACAAAGTATTAAATGGACAATTGGTATTACTAATTAATGATCTAGTGTGCAGGAACAAAGTAAAAATCTTATTCACTCAAATCATCAATTGAGCTTCTGAAGGACACGGTCTGAAGCGTTTAGACTCTGAGAAGCAAGTAGCTTCGGAGCCTCTGAAGAAGTCCTCGGATGGCAAAGAGAAAAACATGTCCTGAAGCTTGCGTACACCATTCAGAAGATCAATGAAATGTTATTACAAGATTCTGAATGACATTCTCTGAAGATAGACAGCTCATAACTAATTGAATAGTACAACAATCTTATCATCAAATGGAGCGTGCAATACTCTGTACTATTTTACCTAATTTACTGAAGCGCCATTTGACAAAGAGAAGTAGTGGAATTGATTTACTCCTTCTGGAAGAAATAATCAAATCCAGCTCAGCAAAAGAAGATTGTACTACCAACGGTTCTTTCTCAACGTCATTATACTTAGAGTATAAATAGAAGACATTCTACTTGAGAGAAGACTACTGGAAGACTACAGAAAGACTACTGAAAAATATTGAAACTCAGAGAAAGATTTACTTTGTATTCAAGCTGTGAATTGTTTCTTTCTTGTGTAATTTCTAAGTCAAATATCTTTTGATATTGTTAGGCTCTGAACTGTGTGTTAAGAGAGTCTAGCTTAGAACTTTCAGTCCTACTTAATCTGTGTATTAAGTTAGTGTGTGAAGTCTCTTATCTTGTGTGATTTGAGCAAGGAAGTCTCTTTGTCTTGTGTGACTTAGAGCAAGGAAGTCTCTCTGTCTTGTGTGACTTAGAGCATTAGAATTGTAATCTTTTGTGATTATAGTGAAATCCCTTGGAAGTGCAAGGGGACTGGACTACTCTCGTTTTGTGAGAGGAACCAGTATAATTTTTGTGTGTGCACTCTCTTCTCTCTCTCTCTCTCATTGTCTTATTCGTGTTTTGCATTCTAACTAGCTTCTTGTATCTGCTGCTTTACAATCTGATAGCTAGAAAAGAATTAGTTTTAAAAACACAATTCAACTCCCCCTTCTTGTGTTTTTTCACCTTCAATTGGTATCAAGAGCTCTGGTTCTGTTTTTAATCACTTCACAGTGAGACAGTAAAAGATCATTGAAAAACACTGTATGTCCGGGGAATCCACAATTACACCTACACCTACACCTACTGCTACAGATCTCTCTCAAGTTCAATACAACTACGACACCATGACTTCTACATCTTCAACTTCTAGTCATGATTCCAGCAATAAAAAGGTTCCAGTCTTTAGTGGTGATGCTCTAAGATTTGAATGGTGGAAGGATAGCATTTACCACCACGTCAATGGAATTGATGATGAGCTTTGTGACCAAAGAGAAGAAGGAGTGTCTATTGATGAAATAGGTCCTGATGGAAAGATTACTTTAGCTCAGAAGAGAGCATTGTCTGTTGAGAACAAGAAGATATTTGCCAAGCACAACAAAGTCAAACAAATCATGATGTCAGCTATATCTCATGATGAATACACCAAAATAATGGACAGATCTACAACAAAAGCTATGTATGACTCTCTCTGCTCAAACGATGATGGTAATAAGCAAGTTCAGAATGCCAAAGCAAGACTCTTGGTTCAGCAGTATGAGCTTTTTGCCATGAAACCTGAGGAAGACATTGAGACTATGTTTTCTAGATTTCAGACTTTGGTGTCTAGTCTCAGGATTCTGAAGAAAAGCTATAGAACCTCTGATCATGTGTGGAAGATCCTGAATAGCTTGACTGACAAATGGAGACCTAAGGTTACAGCCATTGACGAAGCTAACGATCTCGAGACCATTACTCTTGAATCACTCATCAGAGAGAAATAAACTCTCTAAGTGGATTCCCATTCTAGGAGAAAAGTAAGTTTCTCACACAGTAAGTCTTAAAAAAAAAACACACTTCACATCAGAAGACTAAGTTTCTCACACAATAAGTCTTCAAAAAAAACACACTTCATATCAGAAGACTAACAGAAATTCCAGTCAAATAGAGAAAAATAAATTCTCCATTTAGACATTCTGGATGGTATCCAGGATGGGTCAACATCAACCACCTCATCATATACATCACATGTATCAATCGTTCCCCCTCAACCATACCAGGAAAACAGAGTCCATCATCTGGGATACATAGGAAAAATAAATTCCTAATCAACTGAGAAAAATAAATTCTCAGCTATATAGCACACAAACACACTCAGAATCAGAAAAACTAGATGGTAGCCAGGATGGGGCAGCATTCAGTAGAGCATCTGGGATAAAATGTAAATTTCTCCCCCTCAATCAATACACATCAGGATATCATCACAAATTTTACTCCCCCTGAATACATACATGTCAAGGAATCATCAGATACCTTTACTCCCCCTGAACATGTGCATATTACTCCCCCTTACGGCATAAATAGCAAATAAGTGTTAATCCCCCTCAACACAACATACATCTGCAAACATTATCTCTACACACCGTACATCAGATCATGCATACCAGTACCACACACAAACTACCTACTACTGCCCATCACATCATAGGATATTCATCAACACATACACACATCAGATGTAGATCCAGATGTAGACACATCTTCCACCACATGCAACACACAGTCAAAGAACAAAAAGTTATATTATTACGCACATTACAGTACTCCCCCTTTTTAGCCATCAAATTTGACAAGATCAACAGGCATAGTAGATCACACAATAGTAGAGTGCACATAGGTGCATAGTAAATCCAGGACATAGCCCACAAATATAAGATGAGAAAGAAACATAAGAACCAAAACAAACCATCCAAAAAGAACATAATCAAGGCGCAAAGAAAAAAAATATGTTGAGTTATAATCTCTCTTTCTTTATCAACGTGCAAAGAATATAAAGAGCCAAAAGTGGTTGCACGCACACATAGCGATAACTGCTATAAATTCATATTGTTGAATAAAGAACGAGATGTTTCTATAGGAACCCACAAGTAACAATTATCTTTGGACCTTACACCTCTCATCAACACATCACCCTTCTCATTTGTAATCAAACACCCAGACTCGGTGAAATTCACTTTCATACCTTGATCACATAATTGACTGATACTGATTAGATTAGCAGTCAATCCTTTCACAAGAAGCACATTATCAAGCCTTGGCAAACCACTATTGGTTAGGCTTCCTATACCTCTGATCTCACCTTTTACTCCATCACCAAATGTCACAGAACTAGTTGAATAAGACTTTAAGTCCATTAGGAATTTTTCTACTTCAGTCATATGTCTGGAACAGCCACTATCAAAATACCAATTTTTCTTAGATGATGATCTAAATGAGGTATGAGCTATTAAACTTACATCTTCCTCCTTGGGCTTCCACTCTTTCTTGGTCTCAACCACTTCAACTTCAGGTTTTTGCTTCAGTGATTTTTTAGGATACCCATACAACTTATAGCAGAAAGGTCTTATATGACCTTTCCTACCACAATGATGACAAACACATGGTTGAGATTTCCTATTTCTGATTCCCGGATGGGGTTGCACATGGGGTAGCCTCTGCTTCAGCATCGGGGGCCTGTTGTTTCCTTCTAAGGGCAAAAACTTAAGCTCTGGATCATATTGCTTAGGTTTGTTGAGATTTTTGTAGTCATAACCAATCCCTTTTGTCCTCTTTCTAGGAACTTGTGTTTCAATTAACTCTTCTAGTGTAGCCGTACCACCATGCATCATTACTAGGGATGTCAATGGATATCCGTGGGGGCGGATAATATGATATCTGTGTCCGCTCCGTTGGATAAATATGATATCCATATCCGCTCCATATCCATGCGGGTATTCGTCAAGCGGGTAATCCATGGATTTTGAAGTATCCGTGGATATTAACAGATATCCATGGATAATAATTTTTCTAAAAAAAATTGTGATTCTTGTAAAAAAAATTATTTTAATTACTTGAAATTTGTTTATCTTCTTTTTAAAGAAATAAGAAAAAAGATTATTATCACATAATAACATTCGTACATTTCACTTTCAATTTAACAACAAAAGTCAACACATTTTTTTTTTCTTTTCACCAAAATATAATAATATCTATACACTTCTCTTTAGAAAAAATTTCATACATTTCATTTCTTATATATTTGATAACTGACAATATTTATATAATATTCTTAGTTACTAACGGGTACGGATATCCACGGATACGGATACCATTAAATCTGTATCTGTATCCATTAATTATCGGGTAGTTGAAATATCCATTTATCTTACCCGTGGATATCCATTAAACTATCCGCTCCGTGTCCGTGGCAGATTTTATCTGCGGATATCCGCGGATATGGATATTTTTGCCATCCCTAATCATTACAACTTCCTTCTTCATATGTTCAAGTTTAGATTTTAGTAATGTTACCTCATCATTCAGTTCTGAAATTGTGGCCAGATGCTTGTTCTTTTCAGATTGAAGTTCCAGTATGAGCTTCTTCTGATTTTCTTGACTTCTACATACCTCTTCACTTCTTTGACATAAGGCTCTATATGATGCAGCTAGCTCTTCATAAGTTACATCTCCAGTGTTGGATTCTGTGTCTGAAGTACATGTTCCAGTTAAGGCAGTGATGCGTTTAGCAGTCTCATTCAAAGTGTCTTCATCAGAATCTTCATCCTCTGACCATGTTGCAGTCATCCTTTTTTGTTGTTTCTTCAAGTAGTTAGGACATTCAAATCTGATATGGCCATATCTATTGCATTCATGACATTGTACACCTCTCTCTTGACTCACTTTCTCTTCAGATTTTGGTTTCTTTTGAAAACTAGAGTCTTTGTGAATGTTGAGTGGAATGGGGGACACATTCTGCTTCACATTCTGTCTTCCACGCCTATTCATCCTTCTTAATACTTTATTAAATTTTCTACCTAGAAGAGCCATGGCTTCAGATAAGCTTTCATCAATATCTGTCTCTTCTTTTACAGCATCACTTTCTGCATTTGAGACAAAGGCTATACTCTTGCTTTTGCTTCCAGAACGTTCATTTGCAGAAATTTCATAAGTCTGAAGAGAACCCACAAGCTCATCCAACTTTATTTCAGATAGATCCCTAAACTCTTCTATGCAACTGACCTTCATGTCAAACTTTTTGGGTAGAGACCTCAACATCTTTCTTACCATCCTTTCTTCAGGAAGTTTTTCACCTAAAGAGTCAAATGTGTTAGCATAATCTAAAATAGTTATATGAAAGTCATGTACCGTCTCATCTTCCTTCATTCTGAGATTCTCAAATTTAGTAGTCAGCATCTGAAGTCTGGAGTTCTTGACTTTAGATGTCCCTTCCTGAGTAGTTATCAATATCTCCCAAGCTACCTTAGCCACAGTGCATCGCTTTATTAATCTGAACATGTTCTTATCAACACCATTGAACAAGGCGTTCAAAGCTTTGTGGTTTCCAAGGGCAAGTTCATCTTCAGCCTTCGTCCAATTTCCTTCAGGCTTCAAGGACACATTACCATCTTTGTCAGTGACAGTAGGGTGTTCCCATCCATTCAGCACAGATTTCCATGTCTTGCTATCCATTGATCTCAAGAATGCTTCCATGCGTGATTTCCAGTAATCATAGTTAGTACCATCCAATAAGGGTGGCCTACTCACAGCTCCTCATTCCCTTTCCATATCAACCAGAATCGTTCTCTGGAGCTCACCCTAATAGCAGAACAGGGTGTCTGCTCTGATGCCAATTGAAAATTCTGGTAGAGTCCAAATGGGGTACCGGATGGGGCAACCTTTGAGTCAACAACGTGCACAGCAGAAGTAACAAACAATAAATAATAAGTAACTGGAAATAAATAGTACGCAGTGTTTGTTAACCCAGTTCGGCGTATAACACGACCTACTCTAGGGGATACCAATCCATGAGAGAATCCACTATGGTAATACTAGTTATAAGCTATCAGCAAACGACCCGTTTACACTTCGTCACCTAGTCACTACCCGTGCTATCTTCAACCTAGGCCCACCTAGATCAGAAACCCCGTCCCTTCTTCTCTTAACCACACACCCAGTGTGATTGCTCAAAACTTAAACTTTGGTGAAGACACACTTCAAACAAATACATATCTCCGTACTTAAAAGCTTAGGAGTAGATTAAAAGAAATACAACTCAAGAACACAGTCCTAAGCAAGTATCAAGGTGATACAAGATAGGCTCACAAGTAAACAAATGACACGCTAAAACCCTAGACACAAGAATACAATTTTTCATGATGGTTTCAGTAAAACAAAATAGGTTTTAGGTCTTCAATATATATAGTCTGAGTTTGCATAGGATGATCACGAATTTCAGACTTCACAAGTAACAAGAAAATAGAACATATCCGATAGCAATATATTCTTTAAGTAAATCCAACCAAAACGCTAAAATATAGGCATATCTTTAGGGGCGATGCAAAAAGCGATATGATCAGGAAATTAAATAAGCTGAATTCCTTGTCTTGGGGAACAAGCAAGTTGCTTAATTGATTTACTTCACAAAGAAAACGCGCTAATATTGTGTAACAAACTGTCCACATATTCTGGCCTCAGGATGTTGTACCAAAGGTAGCCCCATCTTGTCCCTCATCTGATTTGATCTTGTTTTTACAAAATGTAGCCAATTTAAAAAACCCAACAATCTCTCCCTTTGGCCAATTTTGGCTAAAACATATTAGACCAGTTATGGAGAGATGCAGTTCAAATCTTCCTTTAAGTCAACATACACACACAACTAAAAAGGATAATAGAACACAAGATTATAACATCTTCACTTCAAGTGAGTTAAATCATATGAGAAACATCAGAGATTAGCACCAGCGGAATAAACACATTTAGTCTCATAGGGCACAACATCAGAGAGAAATAAACTCTCTAAGTGGGTTCACATTCTTGGAGAAAAGTAAGTTTCTCACACAGTAAGTCTTAAAAAAAAACACACTTCACATCTAGAATACTAAGTTTCTCACACAATAAGTCTTCAAAAAAAACACACTTCATATCAGAAGACTAACAAAAATTCTAGTCAAATAGAGAAAAATAAATTCTCCATTTAGACATTCTAGATGGTATCCAGGATGGGGCAACATCAACCACCTCATCATATACATCACATGTATCAATCGTTCCCCCTCAACCATACCAGGAAAACAGAGTCCATCATCTGGGATACATAGGAAAAATAAATTCTCAGCGATATAGCACACAAACACACTCAGAATCAGAAAAACTGGATGGTAGCCAGGATGAGGCAGCATTCAGCAGAGCATCTGGATAAAATGTAAATTGCTCCCCCTCAATCAATACACATCAGGATATCATCACAAATTTTACTCCCCCTGAATACATACATGTCAAGGAATCATCAGATACCTTTACTCCCCCTGAACATGTGCATATTACTCCCCCTTACGGCATAAATAGCAAATAAGTGATAATCCCCCTCAACACAACATACATCTGCAAACATTATCTCTACACACCGTACATCAGATCATGCATACCAGTACCACACACAAACTACCTACTACTGCCCATCACATCATAGGATATTCATCAACACATACACACATCAGATGTTGTACCAAAGGTAGCCCCATCTTGTCCCTCATCTGACTTGATCTTGTTTTTACAAAATGTAGCCAATTTCAAAAATCCAACACATTTCATTACTTGAAAAATGAAAATTACATGAGGAGAATTACAAAATAGGAATTGCAGAAAGGGAAATTACTGAAAGAAAAGCAACAATGGAAATAACATCAAAGCAAAGAAATCATATTCAAGCATCAGGAATGGCGTATATCGCCATGGTTTTCCTATCCTCTAGGGCACGTTTGTACTTCTTGGACGTTGCCAAATCATGATTGACTTTCTTGAGGCTCTCCCCTAGAGTTTTTGTCTTAATCTCTAGACGAGCCAGTTCACGACGTTTAAACAACAAAGCAGAAATTTCATTCTTGTTACTCACACGAAGTTCCTCTTTCTTCTTGGCCAACACCTGCAGTTCCTCTTCCAAGACCTTCATGCGATGTGTCACTGCCTCTTCTTCAGTAAAGGCCAGGTTCATAAGCTCTTCATGAACCCTCGTGCTCTCTTTCAGACGCCAAGTCTTGTCGAACAAATCAGAAACCAGCTCGTGATGGAGATGATGTTCATCCTCAGCATTTTCGATGAAATAACCATCCTCAATCAGGGCATCTTTGAGAAACATCACCCTCTCAAGGAATTTCAGCTCAGCATTGGTCAGCCTCCAAGAGTTTGATCTGAGGTCCTCAGCAAACTCAGAGAAATCATCAGCTTGACCAATTAAGTCATCTATATCGTGAGAAAGCATTCTTTTCAAAGTTTTGATAATCCCAGCCACGGGAGATTCGAGAACTGAGTTGGGAGAATTCATGATTGGATTAAGCAAAGGTTAGAAAAATTTGGGAGATGATTAAGTTAACCCAAGTTTTTCCTATTTATAGCAGTCACTGGCATTGAAAGAAAGGACACCACGTATAGCATATGTGGCCCGAGAAATTCGCTACAAACATCAGCTGTTATCAGCGGAAATTTCGCCCATTATCACCACTGAGCCTCGTGCTTGAGGGGCTGTGGACCGGGAGTAAATGTAAAGGGTGTATTTAGCAAAAGCTCAAACATTAATTATTAATTTGTACAACAGCCCAATACAACGGCCCAATGCGCAAGAAAGAGTCAAGCCCAATCTTCCCATGAGGGCGAGACCATACGGGCGAATCACCCATCCAGGGCGAGACATGGACGCGTGGGCGAGATACCCACGATCCCATGATTTCCCCATTCTCCACTGTAACTGCCATTTTCTCCACGATTTTGCACACTTATCTTCATCCTCCGTGTGACTAGGAGTAGATTTTTACTGGAACCATTGTATTCAAACCATGTTCCTCATGATCACTTGGAAAATAGGCATGTGATCCACTGTATAGAAGGAACGTGGGATAGGTCAACGAAGAAAAGGGGCGGGAAGAATTCTCTTCCCGTATACCCTATAAATACTTGTAACGTTGATGAAATAAAGAGGACGAACAAACGAACGACCAAGGAATTACAGAAATACTTAGATTATTTTGTTATTTCGACGGTCCAAATTATTTACTTTCTACACCCCTTTAAGTGTTCACCAGAACAGATCTTATCTCTGATCATGGAGACTACTATCCTGACTTAGTCAAAGTTTTCTACTGCAACTTGACCCTAGAGAACAATGTATTAACCTCTTTTGTAAAAGGAATTTCAATTTCTTTTACTGTGCAAAAATTAGGTGAATGCCTTAAAATACCTTTTCAAGGTGCTGAAGTTAAATCAGGAGTAGATGCTCAGTTAACAGGTTATGTTAAAAATGATTTTTACTATAGCCTCTCTAGATTTTCTGAACATCCTATTACCGAAAAGAGAATAAAAACTAGTGGTAGGCTCCATGAAAAAACCTTTTGGTCCGCTGGTAATTTACCAACTAATGACTGAATGATTCACTATTTTCTGAGCTATATTTTGGCTCCAAAATACTCCAACCATGCTTCTATCAATGACCTGGAAATGCAATTGTTGTATGTTGTTAAGAATCAAAAGATGGTAAATTGGGCATATGTTATAATAAATCACATGGGTGGTCACGGTGAGAAATCTTCCCGTCTTCCGTATGCTCGGGTTCTCACTAAGATCTTCAAGAAATTCAAGGTTAATCTTGATAATGAGCTTTGTTATCCAATGATTGTCGATGATTCTGAAATTTCCACTGCTGCTATAAATCGCAAAATGGGTGTGATTTATGATTCTGTCGGCCACAACATTTCATATATAGATTATGAAGAATCTCCTCCTCCTCAACAACCTCCACCTGCTACACCCACCAACCAGATGATTATGGAATTCATGACTCAATGTTTTAACCGAATGGACATTTAGTTTGCTAGCCTACGTGAAGAATTTGGTAACTTAAGACAAGATGTGGCTGGGTTTCTTCGAGGATGGATTGGTTTGAAGCTTTTCAAAGGGGAGAAGACCGTGATCATATGAACCAAGACTGATTATGTTTACTTTCTTTTATAATTATATCATTATGTCTTCATGTTATGTCTTCATATTAGCTTCAACTTATGTTTTCTTCTATGAGATGGCTTGGAATTCCTTTCGTAGTTGTGTAATCATCTCATCTTGTGTTAGTGACTATATTCTATACTTTATGTATATTTGGAAATTTCATATGTACTTTATGTATGTTGCCGACATTTTCCTATCTTCATGTATGTTGTCTGGATGATTTTACCCATCTTTCCCTTCTTTTTGATAATGTCAAAAGGGGGAGAATGATGTATATATGTATGTGTATTTTCCTTGTCTTCTTGATATCCAGGTACATCATGAATTTTCAAATGAACAGAAGTTACGGATTAAGGGGGAGATATTCATCCTGGGGGAGTATTTCGAAAAACTCACAAACATCAAGTATGCATTTGTCATCATAAAAATGGGGAGAATGTGAAGACAAACTTCTATCTTCATGTGCCGGCATTTTCCTATCTTCATGTATATTGTTTGGATGATTTTACCCATCTTTCCCTTCTTTTTGATAATGTCAAAAGGGGGAGAAGGATGTATATATGTATGTGTGTTTTCCTTGTTTTCTTGATATCCAGGTACATCAAAAAATTTCAAATGAACACAAGTTATGGATTAAGGGGAAGATATTCATCCTAGGGGAACTATTTCGGAAAACTCACAAACATCAAGTATGCATTTGTCATCATAAAACAAAAGGGGAGAATGTGAAGACAAACATCTAGAATTTTGATGAAGACAAATATGCGAAAAGAAGAAAAAGAGTGGTCATGATCAAGTCCTCAAGATCGAAGAAATCCAAATTACCACGTGAAGATGATGATCAAGTTATGGGAATTATCACGGGTACAATATATGCAATTCATTGTTATAAGCTTTAGGTGCTCACAAACTTTCATCTAAATAAGTTAAAAGTTTCTATAACAATGATAAACTTTTTTCATATCAAAAGTGTTTTTAACTTAGAATTTTTGTAAGTATTTCAGGATGGAAATCGATTTACATGGATTTTGTCGATTATGTAATTTCTGAAATTCAATAAGGTAAATCGATTTACCTGCACATGGAAATCGATTTACCTAGTGTAAATTGACAGATTTTTTAATGTTATAAGAAGGGGAAATCGATTTCCCTCTTTCGGTAAATCGATTTACCTCAATTCTTTTGAAAAATTCTAATTCTTAAACACACGCCTCTTCATTATTATATCCTTCCAAAACATTGTCATATTATATTCAAAGAGGTATCATTTTCTATATACATCAGAATTTTCTCATAAAAAAACTTATCATTTTCATTAACATTCCAATAACAATTCTCTATACAAAGTTTCACAAAACTCTTTGAAATTTTCCTGCATAATTTCATATTAGATAAGTTTCCTGAGCACTTAAGTGTTTATTAATTCTGAATTGTTATATTGAGAAGGAAACATATTGTTAGAATTTTGTTATATCAAAATTCTCTTATACTCAAACTTGTAATCATATTCTGTAACTCTGTATTGAAAAATTCTAATTCGTAACTACACACCTCTTCATTATTATATCATTCCAAAACATTGTCATATTCTATTCAAAGAGGTATCATTTTCTATATGAATATACATAAGAATTTTCTCATAAAAAAACTTATCATTTTCATTAACATTCCAATAACAATTCTCTGCACAAACTTTCACAAAACTCTTTGAAATTTTCCTGCATAATTTCATATCAGATACAAGTTTCCTGAGCACTTAAGTGTTTATTAATTCTGAATTGTTATATTGAGAAGGAAGCATATTGTTATATCAAAATTCTCTTGTACTCAAACCTGTAATCATATTCTGTAACTCTGTATTGTTGCTTGTTTTCCTCGTTTGTGAAAACAAGTGGGTTGGATAAAAAGTTGGGTGCTTTCTCATTGTGTTGTATTTGGGAAAACGTTATTTGAATCGGAGAGATTCAAAGTCCACCATAGGTTTGGTGCTTGTGAAATCAAGGAAGTGATGTGCTTCTTTGTTCTGTTAGAAGGTTGTAGGATAGGACTTGGTGTAAGGCTTGTACAAAAATTCTAACATAGTGAATTCCTTCATAGGGGAACCACTATAAATTCTTTGTGTCTTTCTTCTCTTCTCTGCACTCTTTATTTTTCTGCATATCATTCATACATTCATCATATACTTACCAAAAAAATAAAAAGAACACTAACATCTCTAAAATAACTGAAAAAAAATCGCAAAACTTAATTCATCCCTCTTAGGTCGATTCTTAAACTAATTAACATGTTAGTATGTAGTCAACAAGTAATTTATACCAATGGAAGATATAAATAAGATCTACTATATATATACCTTTGTTTTAGTTAAGACTCAAGACTACGCATTATTTTCTTGTTGTAAACACCTTTTGATTGTGTTACACCAAGTTAATACAACAATAAAAGCATTGGACACCAATGACAAAGCTACATCATTTATTTTTAAAATACAACAAAGCTCAAAAAGTGAGCAAATTCAACAAAAATTGCATATCAAAGCCAACAAGGCCCTGCTATTGATTCGCAAAACATATATGCAAGAATAAGATTATCTATTATAATTTTAATTTTAATTTTCATAAGAAAATAACTTAAAATTATTATAAGCATGCTAATTATAAGAAGGGTGTGTCTTACTTATTAAACATACTAAAAAAGGAAATGAAAAATACAATTAATATCGGAAAGATTAAGGTATTAAATGCACAAATTACAAAATAAAATATCCTTTTTAATATGCTTAAATAGTGCCCGGAGACACTGTTCAACATATATATATATATAGGAGGGACCAAATCACACCAGTGTAACTTTTAAATAGTTACACTCATTAATATGCCTTTATTTTATTTTGATCCAGCGGCTATTAAAGACTCACGTGATATCATTAATCAATTAAAGATTTTCTCCCTCTCTCTCTTCTTTCTTTCTTTTCCACAAGATACTCGTATTCTTGACTTCGATAATAAAAGTTATTCCAGAGCTTTCTGGTTAAACAAACTCTTTGGATACCCAAATGATTGATTGTGGCATAGCTTGATTCCAGAGTTATTTTTCGATAAGTTATTCCAAAGATATATATATATAAGAGTGTAGGGCCTCAACTCAAAATTTTGAGCCCTATAATAATAGTTATATATCGTTAGTGTTTATAAAATATTAGATGTCATCAATAGATTAATTTTGAGGCCATATAATAATAGTTATATTGGTTAAATATGTTTTTAGTCCCTACATTTTGCGAAATTGTTAAGAGTGGTCCCTACATTTTAAAAATGATAAAAAAAAATCCCATAAAATTTTCCGTTATCAAGATTAGTCCAATCCGTTAAGAAAGCTTTGGTGGCATATAATGTAGAGACCATTCTTGACAATTTCGCAAAATGTAGAGACTAAAAACATTAAAATGTAGAGACTATTCTTGACAATTTTACAAAATGTAGGGACTAAAAAAATTTAAAATTAAGCTTTCCGTCAGTAACATGAAAAAAATTTGACCGAAGGAATTTTCTCCTCACACATAGTTGTGAAATCGAACTCCTAAAAACATATTTAAGGGGACCAAACTCTTACCGTTTGGACCAATTCATTATTAATGTTTCTTATATTATTTATAATTTAAATAGTGATAATTCTTTTAAATTGTTTAAGGGGACCAAACCTCCAAATAGTCAGGACCAGCCCTATATATATATATATATATATGCTCTGTTTGGGAAGACCAAAAAACTAACTTATAGTTTTTAGCTTATAAGCTAAAAACTCTGTTTGGTAGCGGTCATTTTGTTATGAGCTTATAGCTTATTTTACTAGCTTATAGCTTATTTTTCAAGTAGCTTATAGCTTATTGTTTTTTCTTCCACTTTTACCCTTATTGTTTTAACTAAAACCTAAATTTACCCTTTATCATTTATTTTAATTTCAAATAAAATAATTATAAGATTTTGGAATACAAAACATCTCTCACAAATTTATATATGTATGTTACCTTCCCTTGCATTTTTACTCCACCTTGCGACGTTAGATGACAATTGCATCCAATGTAATTTTATTATGATTATCTTAAATATTAAAATATTAATTTCATATAGTTTTTTTTTACAAACATAAATTTATTTATAAATTTAGAATTTCTTTTTATTTTACATATACACTTTGACCTAAAAAAATATATTGCATTAAAATTTAAAAATAAAATAAAATATATTATATTATATAAAAATTAATTTAATAATAATATATAAAATTTATATTACATCAATGAATTTAAATTACTATATCTTAAATATAAATTTTATTATTAATTAAAAATGTCCTTTTATATCATTTTACATATATAAATTACTAAACCGCTAATTTTATCAAACACTTCAATTAGTTTATCAACCATAAACTAACCGCTGCCATTATATAATTGTTACCAAAAAAAAATATGATGACCGACATGACATGAGAGAAATCTACCGACACACCGATATAAATGGGCACTTCTACGTCTTACTATCCTTCTCTTGTAGGATCGAGTGTATCATTCTTCTTAGATCCATGATACAAAGCCAAAACAACAATAATCACAAACTCCGTTTCCAATTCTAATCCTTTTGAAGGTAATATTTGGTATTATATGGATCTGGTAGAAGAATGGCTCCACCACTCCCACCTAAATGCAACACGTATGGTTTTTTAGAGCATCTCCAGTAGTGATACTACTTTGAGTATAATACATTACTAATAGGTGATTCCTACAATGCTATGTAATATTTATGCAACTCATATATATTTTGCTCCAATGGTGATACCACTTTTTGAGTATCATACATTAATAACAAATGGTTACTTCTATATATATATATATATATTGCCTAAATAAAAATTTATTTAATTTAATAAATACGTAGATAAATAAATTAATAAATAAATATAATGAGAAACACATGACAATAAATAAAAAATGGTGAAAATGTATAATATGACGGGAAATATATAATGAAAAATATAATAATTAATTTTGACTATTCTCTTGTCTGAAACGCTCCCAAATGTGTTCCACAAGATCTGCTTCGAGTTGTCGGTGATTTGTTTTCTCAGGAATATGTACAACATATAGAAACTGTGTAATATATAGAATAATATGAAATATAATCAAATTAATGTTAGTAAAAAAAAAAGCAAAACGAAGATCAAGAAGCCATTGAATGTCAAACGGTAATGTTTTCACATATACTGTATAAAAGCTATTAAATTGAATTTATATACATTAAATTGATGATACGGTACCTTATTTAAGGTACCGGTATCATCAATTTTGATACTCTCTATGTCACGTCATGGAACTCCAATGATAAAAAAAATAAGGTACCGTATCATTAGTCTATGAAACTCTCTTAGATACCCTTATTGGAGATGCTCTTAGTATTTACCCGATAACGGATGGGAACAAGTCATAATAAAAAGTTGGTTACAGTTTTTTCTTAAATGAAAACGTTATTTTGTAGACTGAATAAAGTGAAATTGTCTACTAGCAAGAAAATTTTAAATTGTAATTTTTGAACAGTGAAATTGAAACTTTGAAACATTTTCAGGAAAACTAGTGACCGCTTAATTTGAAACATTAGAAGGATTTATTTAAATTGAAATATTTATAGAATTCATTATAATAACTACATTATTGTTAATTTAGCTTATTTTCAACAAATGGATGACAGATTTTTTTTAAAAATTTAGTTGTCACGACTATTTTTAGTATATCTTTATAGTAGTAACTTTAATATAATCTAGTTCTTGAACCAAAAATACTAACCACACTCTAGATTCTCTCTAGACAATGCCTCGTTTTTTTTGTTTTTTTTGGTTTGTTATATAGTAGAGGTTTATTTCTCACTATTTAAAGACACCATGCATAAGCATAACAAACCAACAACATATACATCAAAGAAAATACATCCATAAAAACATAAATATTTTGCATCAATCAACATGTTGGAAGGAAAGATGTTTCAATATCTACCATCATTTATGAAGCAAGTGTCGCATGACCTAAATTCTACCCTTTTCACGTTTCTTTCTTTATTCATCAGCATACTGCTGGTGTTCAAGTTCACAAGAATAAACAAAATAAATCTACCACCATCCCCACCTAGATTGCCAATAATTGGCAATTACCTTCAACTAGGAACACTTCCTCATCGCTCTTTCCAATCCCTCTCACAAAAGTATGGTCCTCTAATGCTGTTACATCTTGGTCAGCTTCGTGTGTTGGTGGTTTCCTCAGCAGATATGGCTAAGGAAATCATGCAAACACATGACACGGTTTTTGCGAGCCGACCATGTCTGACATCAACAAAAACCTTACTCTATGGATGTAAGGACATAGCATTTGCATGTTATGGTGATACTTGGAGACAGAAAAAGAAACTGTGTGTGATTGAATTGTTGAGTCAGAAAAGGGTTCAATCAGTACAGTTTATTAGAGAAGAGGAAGCTGTGGCATTGGTCGATAAAATCCGTCAAGCGACGATTTCGAGTGATGGTTGTTGCACTGTGAATCTTAGTGAGATGCTGCTTGGAACTGCAAACAGCATAATCAGTAGGTGTATATTTGGAAAGAAATATGATGGTGATGGTTGCAGATTTGGAGAGCTTGGCAGGAAGATAATGACTCAAGTTTCAGATTTTAGTATTGGAGATTTGTTTCCTTTGTTTGGTTGGGTTGATGTTCTCACTGGCCAAATTAAAAAATTTAAGGCTACTTTTGAAGAAATGAATGATTTCTTTGATAGTGTAATTGTAGAGCATAAAATGTCTAGGAGGGACCCCAACAAGAAAGATTTCCTCGACATTTTGCTTCAACTTCAGAATGATGGTCTTTCAGAGTTCGACCTTACACAAAATGACTTAAAAGCACTCTTAATGGTTTTCTTTCTATCCCTTTCTCATGGATTTGGGTTTCCTAAAGTCACATTTTCCTACTATTCCTACATTTAGGCAAAATTTAAGGGTATTATTGTCTTTACAATAAACATAAATGCACTTGGAAATTCAATATTTTCTCTTTCCTAGTTATTTTTTGCTTGAATGTACATGAATTTAGGAAGAACAACTTTAGAGAATCCAAATCCCTTTCTCCTCATGAAAAAACAAATCCATTGTGATTGGGACACCAAGGTTTTTGAAGTCACAATGACAATTAAAATATGGGTTTATGTACTCTCAACTAATTAAAAGCTCAAAATATATTAAGATAATGATTCATAAAAACATAAAAAAATTGTTTTTGTATTAGCATATTATAATCTTGCATGAATTTATTCTTTACATAAGAATAACTGTTTTCTGTTTCCAAAATTTCAGGACATGTTTTTAGGAGGAAGTGACACAACTTCCACAACAGTAGAGTGGGCTATGGCAGAGCTCGCAAAAAACCCTGCCATAATGAAGAAAGCACAGGAGGAGGTAAGGAGAATCGTAGGCAATAAATCAAAAATAGAGGACAGTGATATTGATCAAATGGATTACTTGAAATGTGTAGTCAAAGAAACTTTGAGGATGCATCCAGCTGCTCCTCTTTTGGCTCCTAGAGAAACAACATCCAGTGTTAAACTCAGAGGGTATGATATTCCTGATAAAACTTTGGTATATGTCAATGCATGGGCAATTCAGAGGGACCCTGAATTTTGGGAAAGGCCAAAAGAGTTTCTACCTGAGAGATTTGAAAACAACAAGGTTAATTTCAATGGTCAATACTTTCAGTTTATCCCGTTTGGTTCTGGGAGAAGAAAATGCCCTGGTATGGCGTTTGGGCTTGCTTCAACCGAGTATATGGTTGCTAATCTTTTGTATTGGTTTGACTGGAAGATACCTACAAATGGTACATCTCTTCAAGACATAGACATGACTGAGAAATTTGGGATCACTGTCAACAAGAAAGTTCCTCTGTGTCTCCAACCAATACCATACAATAATTTCGTAGAATAACTTCACAATTGTTTTTATACTTGTATCTTTATACATGTAACATGTCCGTCTATAGTAAAAAAATAGGAGAGAAAATAAAGGTACTCATCTTTAAAGCTTAAACATTTTGATCATCATAGCTTATTTTGTTTTATGCTTAGTGCAGTGTGTAGTGAATAAAGTTTTATGTAATTAAAATAAATTTCAAAAGTGGTTAGTGACTTACACAGTTATGCAGGCAAGTGGGCTGTCTCATACGTCTTCACTCTTCTCTGCTTTCCCATTAAATCGCTTCAAGACACATGGACTAATTTGAATCACTGTCCAATGGCAATTAGTATCGTGTTTAGTGCATTTCCGTGTCTCTTTTGGAACCCGTTGACCACTGAAGGAACCAACGCAACTTGCATTGCAAATTTGAATTGGAACCAACACGATTTAAGGACTAATATGAAGTAACTGTTCAATAAAAAGAAAAATATGGTGTGGTTTTTTCAAGTTTAAATAAGTTGGCCAAATTTAATTGGACTGGGAATGGGAATGGGAAGCATGATTACAACCAGTGACATTGACAACTATGCATCCTATAACTTTCTATACTTATTCTATCAAAGAATAAACTTCTATCCTTATTGTAATCATCAAACTATATCTTGCTATCAAAATTGAAAGGAGAAACCATCTCCAGGCTTGCCTTCAAGTATAAATCAACAGAAGGATAAAGTTGTTCTCATATGTGCCATTCACCAATGACAATTCAAGAGTCGAGGCATTTCATAAGTCTCCATGCAAGTAAATGTTCTTCGGGCACATGTAGGATTCCTTGGGCAGCAGAGCACGCTAACTGAAGACACCAATATTCGACCTCTTAAACTAATCTGCATGAAGGTGGTGTTTCCTCCTCCGGCAGCGATTGATATACCAAGTGGCATGTTTCTGTAGGACCATGCCCATGAGAACCTTGAGGCTTGTGAGCATAACATAGGTCATCAATGAAAAAAGCAGAAACCAGAAAATTCTCCATGGAAGAGGATTTTGAGGAAGGTTCGCACCATATACTGGGGTTAGCACTCGAATAACCTAAGAACGAGTAATAAAAGGAAAAAATATAGACATTAAATCAAATTCCATTAAAACCAGAAAAACTAACTTAACATTTCAAACTCATTTATGCTTACCACACACGCTGGAGCAAGGGGGACAAAGGTTAGGTTTTTCTTTACACCCTCGGTCTGCAAATTTAGAGTCTACATAAAGTGAAAATTCAAGGTCAGGCATAAGGTTAATGCAATTATAGCTCATTTTTAACATAGTAACAATAGCTTTTTGTTGACACAAAACACTCGGATGCACTAATGCGTAATATTGTGTAAGAAACTACTACGTAGTAAAAGAAATTTATTTTATAACATTACAGAAATAAACTATATGGGTGAGGGTGAGTTAAAAAATCAAATCAAAGAGACTCAAATAAATTTAATTAAGAAAAAAGGAAAAAAAATTTAATATAGAAAGCTGAAAAATAAAGATCAATGTGGCAAGTAATTCCAAAAGGCATTTGAAATAAGATTTGTGGAGGATCTTGGTGCATTCAGGTGTGTTACTCAAAAACCCAATAAGGTCATCAGCTCTATGTAGCCATTCGAATAAAGATACCGCATTATCTTATCAAAGTGGTTCCAGCTGTATATATACCTTTCAAAACAAGTAATCATACTCCATTCATAATAGCTACATAAATCAGATGAAATACCTGTTTACATAGGTCTTCAAGGAACTCAGAATACGCAATGGGCTTAATGTCATTGAATTTAGCAATGAATGAATGCTTGATAATATCAATAATCATTTCACATACATACACCAAGAGGATATTCTGCATCAAACAAAATATATGTCAGGAACAAGACTAATGCAAGAAGAGAATTCCATGTGACAAACTAAACTTTTTCAATAAATTGTAGGAGCTGAAATATTTCCAAATCTTACAATAAGAAAGCTTTCAAACCAGGGGCCCTCTGCCTCAAGAATATTCTGAGCCAAAACGAATAAGATAAATGCTGAAATATGAAATCTCTCCACAGAATCTGCTTGCCACCATAAGAAATAGGAATAAAAATTAACAAGTTGTGTGTTTATTCTTAAATATTAGAAACACTTCCACTGAATAAAGAAGTTTACACCATCAGAGTGTTTGCAAATAAATTTTACTATAAAACTGGCCAAATTTTATATAAAATTAATCTCAGTGTGAACGATAGCTAGGATGCCTTGAACTAATGAATCCTAATACTATATTTAAAAAATATATAAAAACTGAGCTTTAGTTGTATCATATTTTAAAAAGATTTTCAAACACTTTTTGATGTCTACATTGTCTACGTACAATTTAAAGCAACTATTATTCACGTCTATACTTTGATAGAAAAACAAGTGTCAAGCCTTAACTAAATTCAAGCTAAAGTGCCACTCATTTCATTTGTCTCTTTCTTGACATAAGGAAGACAAATAAACTCTGCACAAGCATGTTTGATACAAGGGAAAGACCAACTCAATTTCAATTTTTTATTGTGTAAAAGAAAGAAACGCAATCCTCAAGTGGCTGGGAATAAGCTAATGTTTTTCCTTATTAATCCTCATTATTTGTAATTATGATTATTCCATGACTGATGACCAAACATAAAATTTATACAGAATAAATACAACTACTTTCTTAAGTGTCCGTATATTGGAACAAAATTGTCATTTCCATTAAAAGACTTTGCACTCCCTTTCTGATTCCACAATTTGATCTTACAAAAACGATACCCATTTACATTTACTAATCTGTATTTATATTTTCTATGCTCTAACAACTAACAAACTTATAGTAAGAGGTTATAACAGTCACAACCTTTTGACAGGTTATTATCCCCTACTGCTTCTTATGTTTCCTATTGTACACCTTCTTAACTAGAAGCCTCGGTTCCTTAACATCTATTGACAAGACTGGCTCAAACAGTAATATGACAATGAGGCCATAACAAATTACAGAAGCTGTTTTCCATGTTTGAATGTGTGTGTGTGTAAACTGAAACCAAGACACATAAACTATAGTAAGAAAGATAACTTACCGAAGTAAACCAAACTTTGAACATTATCCTTGCTGTATCGCTTAAACACATTGCTTTTAATCTCGGCAAAATTATTCGACACCAGCAAAGCTAGCAAAGCGTTGTTGTGAGCAACTATACAGGTTGATAAAGTGATTGCCTGAGCTAATAAGATAAAAGAATGAACAAGTAAGACTGGTTAAGGAACCAAATCAAAGACCCTGAAGTTTGTTCATATTTACATAAGAAAATAGTTATCCAAACAACTAGGGAAACAAATCATCCCAATGAAGAAGGATATTTGAAGCTACAACAGCTAAAGCTTGGTCACAAACAAATCTCCAAAGCCAGAATCTCAAATTTTCTGGGGGGCAACTTGCAAGTCCTTCAGCAGAATGAAATGATGTTTGCAACACATCCCCATTAAAACTTTGACACAATTTATCAAATATCTGCAAGAAATTCAATAATCAGTTACAAGCAAACAAGTCTCATCATGGATATTATGAAAACACTTAACAGAAAGCAGGTAACCAAAAGTACAATTCTTAGCTACATAGATTACAATTTCCGTACTTGTTAACAGAACTGTTTAAACACCAAAAGGCCACTGAATACCCAATCATGTATATCATCCATTAGTCCCACTCCTCTTTGTTAAATTTCCCTTAGGCAATATGAATAGGCCTTCTCTTTTTGTCACTAATTCAGGTTTACTACTTTATATGATCAAAACTGACAAGGCTAATGCATAAAACGGGTGTGATGACAAACTAAAAAAGTTGGAGATGTATATTGATACTAATAACTTTCAGATACAGCAAATTGTGACCTCATCAAATGTCAGAGTTTCATGATGATGTAAAGCACAAAATTTGGATCTTCCATATACAGAAAAATCACCTTTGTCACTCCAAGATCTTGCTCACATTAACTCAATAACATAAATATACACTGGTTGAATTTTGCAATGTGGTGAACTAATAATCCCTCATAATCCTGATTAACAAATTAATTTATGCTCACCTCTAAAACATTGTAGACCACATACAATTTTATTGTTCCTTGACCCCTGATCATATGATATATTAAGCTGATATCTGAGGAAGAAAGTTTGAAAGAGGGAATAGAACAGAATTAGTATAACATGGAACCTGATCAATACAAAAAGGAACGGTATAACATGCAATCAGGGGAGTAGAGAATCAACAAAGTACCTGTTCTCTGCAAAAGAACAACTCCACAGCTCATAATAATAAAACAACCAAAATCTGACAACTCCATTGTAGAGAGCCTCTTGAACTGTCTGTCACAAGCATAATTAGGTCATATTGTAACACTGGTAAGCATGATATACACTATCACAAAATTTAATAACAGATATAGATTGGGGTGAATAAGGGAATACAAATCAAAGCACAAGAACATGTATTAAGGAGAGATTTGTAGCTAACAAATAATCATGAACAAACTCGGTCTGTATATAAATTAACAACTAAACCTATATCTTATAGATTGAACTATAACAGCCTAATTTGGGATGACATGGTTCAAAGAAAACCACGCAGTTTCGTTGTTCAAAGATTTACAATGATATCTAAAGTACTAGTAAGATTGTACTCAATTAACACAGCTTAAATGCTAGTCTAAATTAAAGAAACTGATACTGTAACATTAATTTATCACCTAAATCCTGACATTATCCCCAACTAACATTTTATTACAAGGGAAGGAAAAAATTAAGAAAGGAGGCAAACCTTGTCTTTAGAATCCTCCAAATGGTCATCAAGATCCTCGTTGGCATAATGGTTAATAGTGAAAGAAATGAATCGAAGCAGACAAAGAAGCCAACATCTATAAGCTGCAATTGCATTCCATGTTTAAGATACCACAATACAAAATGTAGAATGCCTTGACAGAAATATGCAAATATAAGTTAGCTATTATGCTTTCAGTGGAAGGTTTAACTTTTACTTCTTTTGCCCTAAAATTCAGAATTTATTTTGATTATTTGGAGGAAAAGTACAGGAAAGTAAACAAAGATAAGAGGTCCATAGATGATATAACAAGAATATAACCAGAAATCATTTTTATTTATTTTCATTTTATTTGAGAAAGGAAATGTACCAATTCGCATCTCCATGGCAAGCGGAAGATAGTGTCATAAACTTTCTCTCGTTCTATTTCATTGCCGAGAGTAGTTGTGCTTCGTAAAGAATTTCCATTGTACATTTCCTCCAAGAAGTATGCTACAGGTGACTTATCTACTGTGAACACATCTGACATCAAAACATATACCACAAGGTTAATTGTGCCAAATATCACACAGGGCATAAAGTAAAAGTATAATGACAAAGTAAGAGGGTTGAGCAACAAATAGTTTTGCATAAGAAATCACAGAGACCATTTTACTAGTATTGATTCACAAATAAGCTGCCAATTATTATTTTTAACTGCCATGCCACCAATAACATTACATAGAGGGACACGGGAACAATGGTAATTTGATTTTCCTAGACATACCAAGCCTATGTGTAATTTTGTCTTAACATTGATTAAAAATAAAATGAGGCAGAACATGCAATATAAGAAAAACCAGCAGAGCTAAGTAGTAGGTAGTGGCTGATTAAATGCAGGCATAAACTAAAATACCAAAAGGAAAGCCAGACTTGCAAACTATATTAGTATCTGGATTCGGTATGAACTCTAATGTAATTGAAATAGCAAAGAATTAGTGAATTGTATTTCAAAAATGATTAGCATACATGCAAAAGTTTGAACCATTGGCAGTTCTAAAGTTAATTCTTAAAGCTAAGCAAGTAAGTATTGATTAGTTTAAATTCCTTCAAATTGCATATAGCAAATGATCACATATTGAATTACAGGTTCAAATTTCCTAACATGTATTCAATAGAGATAGTTTCCGATAAATCAGTAACAAGAAAGTACGAGAAGCAATGTTGCATGCAGAGCAAAACAGAACAAGGAGCATATTCTACTCACAATTGGGATCTTCTTCCATTATCCGCTTCCAGTCAACCGATTCCACGGTTTCGGATTTCGTAAGAACACTCCTGTCAGGCTCGTTTTTTGGCTTCTCCACCACCGGACTCGCCTTCACACCATCGTCCTCCTTCCCAATCCCACCGTCGTCGCCCACCACAGAAGCAACAAAATCCTCAGAACCTCCAAAACTCACATTCCTTTGTCTCAATTTACCGAAATTAAACCCTTCCACACCACCACGAACACTAGTCGGAAAAGCAGCAACGGTTTCCGGCGGCGCTGTAACAGCACAAACGCTAGCTTCAGTCGGTTCCTCGCATACAACGGTTCCTCCATTACCGCAGTATCTCATGGAATCAAGCTCGAAACCGTTACATCCGTTTTGTAGCGGCAATTCAGTCTTGTGGTTTGGATCGCTGGAATCGGCGATTGAATCAACGGGATCGAGAAGCTTCTTTTTCTTCTTGTGCTTACGTTTCTTACGATCGGGATGAGTTATTGGATCCGATTTGGAACGTTGGAGGGGAGAGTCTTCTTCGACGGTTGAAGTTCGTCGGAGAACCTCGAAGGAGAGTTTTGTGTTGCCGGTTCTAAACGCCATGTGCAAAAGGAAGAAAAAATAAATAAGATTGTGAAATTGGATATGAACACGTTGCTGAGAAAGTGAAGAAAGGGGTTTATTAAATATGATTGGAGAATTGAATTATTGTTGTGATTGATTCTGTGAGATGAGATGAGATGAGAATGAGAAGAATCCAATCACTTTTGTTGTTTGCGAGTCCAGCTTTCATTCGCGCTCTCCCATCCCACTGTTTGTTTTTTACCCCTATCAGTTAGTATATTCTTAATTAGTACTGACCGTATTAATTTATGGCTATCACTATTATGCATGTAGTTTAATAAATAAATAAAAAAGTAGTTTCTTCCTTTTTTAATAGAGTTTTTTTTCCTAATAGTTTAATAATTAGACTCCACCAACAATGAATTGGTCCAAGTGATAATGATTTTGGTCCTCTTAAGCCTGTGTCAGAGGTTTGCTTTCTGAATTCGGAGAAAATTCAGTTGGAAGGGGATAACTCACTTGTGTGCCCCACAGGTTCTCCGACTGAGATTGGTCCCTTAGGTTTACTTTATGTTTCAATTTTGTCTCTTACGTTTGAAAAGTTTCAATTTGGTCTCTTACGTTTCCATTAGTTTCAATTTAGTCATTTCCGTCAGTTTTGTCATATGTGGCAGTCAGTTTGCGTAGGTGGACAGACACGTTGACACTTGGACACACTGACACGTATACAGTTCAAACAGTGTTAGTGATAAAACTAACGAAAAAGACTAAATTGAACATAATGAAAACGTAAGAGACCAAATTAATACTTTTTAAACGTAAGGAACCAAATTGAAACTTAATATAAACGTAAGGGACCAAACGTTTAGTTAAAAAAATTAGACTCGCATATTTTATCTTATTTTTACACGAGACTCATTTTAAAATGAAAAAAAAAATGGTAAACCACCATTTTAAGGTTGAACAATTCTATATCGAGGGTTACTTATCTTGTGGCTGAACTCTGAATTACTAGGGTCATTTTTCTCTAACAACTTGAGGGTTAATACCAAAAAATAAATAAATTAACTAGTTATAAATTTCACAAAAAAATTGATTGTTTGAAAGAATCCGAGTTTAATTTTTTTTAACAAATTTTACTAACTTTTCGGTTGAATTCTGAATTATTAGGTCTCTTTTCCCTAGCAACTGGAGAGTTAATTCCAAAAAAGAAATTCACAGTAAGAAAAATCAACATAATAAATGTTCTTCATTTATTTTGTCTTTTTAATAAATGTTTTCCTTTATCAACAACAAAACAAAATAAATGTTTTCCAATTATTATATTCTACTTTTCTTGCATGAATTTTTCTTTTCTTATAATATGGAACAAATGGAGTATTTTTTTAATGACTAACGTATCATCGTATCGGATAGTATGCGATAGTATCTGTGCATCAATGGACCTCACAATCTTTTATACAACTAAAACTAGTCTTCAGTGACCCACATATTGATGAAGTCTTGACTCTCTTGAGACTTCATAATTTGCTCCTCTCATAATCTCAAGTTCGAATCTTCGGGTGGCATTTATTTTATGTTGGATTAATCTATATTGAACAAAAAAGCTTCAATTGAGTCTTCCACTTATGAACGATTAGAGTGAACATCCATCACATTATTTGGTCCTTTGCAGATCCAAAATCATTATTGTAGAATAACTACATAATTATTAATTATACTATAATGAATACGAATTTTACAAAATCAACCGTTGGATTGAAAATTTATATCATATAGATCATTTGTGAAAATTTTGAAAGAAATTGATCTAATATGTTAATAAGGCTCATCAAGATTAACGGTTTATGAGTTTTTATTGAATATCGTTAATCTTGATGAGTCTCAATAACACATCAAATGATTTTCAATTTTTTCAAAATTTTTATGGATAATCTATATGATATAAACTTTCAATCCAACGGTAGAATTTATGAAATTCATATTCGTTATAGTGTAATTGCTCACTTGTGCATCATGCACCACTTAATCAAGTGGTGCATGTTACCCAAAGTCAGTTTTACAATGTAATCAATCACATCCGTTGATTGTAGATCGAACAGTCTATATGTAAATCTGAATTTTACACTATAAAAAGATCTCAATCATCTATTAAAAATCGGACCACCCATATCAATTAAATCGCCCTGCCATTACTGCAGCAAATCCTATTCCATCCTTAGCCAATACCGACTTAAAATAAAGCCTAGTCTTCACTCTTAAAAAAAAAAGCAAACAAAAAGAAAATGAAAAACGTGATCTTAATCCAACCGTAGAAATCAGCTACCACATGAATGCATCTTTATGGAATTGGAATCCAAGTCCGTACCCAACCAACTCCCATTCTTCCTTCCTTCAGATAAATTAACTCATGATCATTATCATTCTTCCTTGGAGTGGGTAACATGTATGGCTATCGCAGGTGAAGATTTTGTGTTTAAAGAATAGTTGAGACGGTGTTAGCTGTGTGAATCAATCAACCTTCTCTCCAATTTGATAATCCCTCGATCACTGTTTCTCTATTTCACCAGAAACACATATTGCTGCCTGTTTGTTTCAAATCACTCGATACCGGTATGCACGTCCTTCCAAATCTACCTTTCATCGTATGATTCTCTTTTCTTTGTTTTGATGAACTGCTTGATTATGTTTTGTAATTTTAAAGTAAACAACTTGTTAATTTAACACTTTGTTCTGCACATTTATCTTAATGCATAAAACTATTAATATGACCTAGAATATTGTTTGATCTATGAAGTTATTAACTCTATCTAGCGTTAGGAGATGCCAATTTATCATGGAAATATACTTCTTAAAAAAAATTGGGGAAGGAGGAAATTTTTATTAATCAAAGAGGTACTAAATTACTAATGACCATTTTACAATGGTTTCATGATGGAATTGAACTCGGCATCTTGAGGTTACCAGGCTAAACACTTACCACCAAGGTAGAACCTCAAGTGTAAATATACTTCTTATAGGAGGTTCACGCGAAAAAATAAGTCTCAACCAAAGACTTAGGGCGTGTTTGAAATAATTTTGGTTTTTAGTTTTTACCATGTATTTTATAAAACTGTTTTAGAAAACTGTTTTTAAAAAGAGAAAAACAAAACTTCTTGAACCTGTTTTACTTTTTTAGTTTTAAACACCGATAAATAAAAAACAGTTTTTGAAATCGCTTATGTAAAATTGGATTACCAATCAAGTTTTTTAGTTTTTAATTTTTAAAAACTAAAAAACAGTTTTTGAGAAGGGATTCAAACATGCCCTTCTCTTGGTAATCCTATTTATTTTTTCTTTCCAAAATGACTGACTTTTTCGATTCACGTGTTTAATCAGAACTCAGGGTCAATACTTCAAGCCTGCTTATCGCTTGAAAAACTCAGTTTGGATTTACTCATCAGCTGATGATTTTGTCCTAGCTTGGTGAATTGTGCTTAAGATATATTAGAAGTTTTTTGTTTTGTTTCAATACTTCCTACAGTGACAATTGAATAGTTCTAAATTGTGGTTGTGAATGATAGATGGTCCTAATATCCTATAACGCGGTGTTCTTTATTAATTATTATAATGTGTTTTTAAATTCCTCTTTTTAACTTAAAGCCGTGTCTTTGCTTGTTAATGATACCATTCATATATAGATAAAACAAAATTTATGATGAGATAGGATGTAGAATCCAAGGTAAAGATTTATCAAGCATTGTTTAATGGTGCTTTCTTTATCTTTAAATTGAGCAGCATATCCATGTCTTCATCATCTTAGTCTTTCGCCGTTACCCTTCTTCATCCATCTTCCCCAGAACAGGTAGTAAGCTCCAAAACTGCCCTAAATATGTCTTACTTGCAGCCATAGGGTAAAAGTATTTCAAAAAGGATTGTCCTTCCCCACCTTTTTTTTCTTTTCATTATTCTTAATTTCACTGAATGCCAATGTTTTTGTGTCTATTAGTTCTATCCACCCTCGTGCCTGAAACTGGAAAATGATTCTCAAAAACTTATTCTCTAATATATCGAACTTCTATCTATTACCTATGTTTATATTTGATTGAAAAAAAACATGTGGAATGGAAATTGCTTAGACTAACTCAGTTTGATGAGCTTGGTCCCAAGTAGGCTGTTATGAGTAAAGGGAAACTACTTTCTGCTATAAAAAAATGCCAGGAGTCAGATAATTCAAATAGAGGCCAAGTTAGCTACCCCGCATTTTGTTTGTTCTCTGTATATTTTCTTCTTTAATCATTATCTATCTCTGGATATGTATTCCGAGTGTTAGCTTTTCTTTAGATTGCGCTTGGAAAATATTACTTTGCTGATGTTATTGATATTTTATGTATGGTAGGTGATCATAGAGAGACGCCATGGTATCTGCCACTGGAGTTGCTACTGCACAGCCTCTTTTTTCTTTTGGATTGATTTCTGATGTCCAATACGCTGACATTCCTGATGGTCGCTCATTCCTCGGTGTTCCGCGGTATTATAGGCATAGTTTTCTTGTATTGCAGAGAGCAGTTAAAGAATGGAATACTCATCAGAAGCATAAGTTTGTGATTAATTTAGGAGATATTGTTGATGGCTTTTGTCCTAAAGATCAATCTATTCATGCTGTAAAGAAAGTTGTGGATGAATTTGGAATGTTCAGGGGACCTGTGTATCATATGATTGGCAATCACTGTCTTTACAATCTTCCTCGAAGTACGTTACTTCCATTATTGAAGATCCAAACCCTTGATGGTTGTGCTTACTATGATTTCTCACCTGTGCCTGAATATAGATTTGTAGTTCTGGATAGCTATGACATCAGTGCCATTGGTTGGCCTCAAGATCATCCAAAAACATTGGAGGCCATGAAATTGCTTAGGGAGAAGAATCCAAATGAAGATAAGAACAGTCCAACAAATATGAAGGGGCTTGAAAGACGGTTTCTTATGTTTAACGGAGGTGTTGGAAAGGAACAGATGAAATGGTTGGATGGTGTTCTTCAGGATGCAACCAATTTGAAACAGAAGGTGGTTGTCGCATGCCATCTGCCTCTAGATCCTTGTGCAGCAACTGAGGAGGCACTATTGTGGAATTGCGATGAAGTGATGGATTTGATACACAGATACAATTGTGTTAAAGTTGTTCTTGCTGGGCATGATCATAAAGGTGGGTATTCCATTGATTCTCATGGGGTACACCATAGAGTTCTTGAAGCTGCTCTTGAATGTCCTCCTGGTACATATGCATTTGGAAGCGTTAATGTCTATGATGACCGAATATCACTTGTAGGAACTAATAGAATGGCGAGTACCGACATGCATTTTGATCACCAAACTTCAACATGTATGACATGATGTTTGGAAGATGCACATTCTTCGATTAACAATTAATAGAGCATACCTATGATCTCGTTAGAGTATTACCCAAGTTGGAATAACGCAGTTGCGACTGGTACCTGTAACTTGCAAGTTCTTGAACCAACATGCTTCTTCCTTTTGAGAGAGGCAGGAATGCAACATGCAGCATTGTTGGGGTTGCTACCTCACCTGTGATTTGTTAATCGGTCTTGTAAAACTGTTGTATAATTTTGCTTAATTGCTTGGCATATTTTCAGTTAAAACCTTGTTGTGATTGTGTAACTGCTGTTGTGTATTATTAGAGTTATTTACATATTTTTATCACTTTTCCATACTGAATTACTACTTATATGACTTCTTTCTATGATTCTATCTACTCCAGATCTTCCACATTACTTTATGGCAAGTGCTGTAGGAAACCAGTTATAGTAATTTTCAAACAATAAATTTTAATGCAAGTATGAAAAAGTTGAAGAGATTGTATAGCTTCTTGAAAAACTGTAGTGAAGCTATTTTATTGTTTACTCGTTCTATTTTAACTTACTTCTATGCATTTTTAAGTTTAGTACCTCGAAAACAGCCAATACCTGTGCTTAACACTCTTTAGAGTAGTTAAGGTATTCACAATCGAGCGACATGTTCCTTTCCTCAGTACAATTAATTAACAGATTAACAATATATGTGTTATATGATTAGATGATTGTATAGCTTCTTGAAAAACTGTAGTGATGCTACTTAGAAAGGTGAGATTAACAATATTTGTATTTTTCTTATCAATTTGATCAATATTTGACAATTTGTATGTGAGGGGAGTTGCTAAGTCTACAAGCAGAGACACAAGTCTTGTGATGGTAATAAAAAATAAAAATAAAAAGTTAGATGGTTAGAAGTTCAAAAGATTGAATTGAGGGAAGATATGTTGAGAAATCACTTGAAAATTCCGAATAACTTCAAGAGGTACTATTCTTCTATCTTTTTTTTGGTACATAAAGGGTGCATAGCCCCAAAAAAACTAGAAACCTAAACGAACACTCCGAGGCATGCAAGTGCCGGAAAAATCATAAAACAGGAGACTTTGAAGCACTCTAGGAGGAGTCTCCAAAACATGCAAATCAAAAGAATTTAATGTTAGACTGTAATTAGCTAACAATCCGCTGGTTTGTTTCCTTCACGCCAAGTGTGATTAATCTGAACATGCCGATTCATGCTGGTGAGATCACGAATGCGTCTAACCAAGGTAGGAATATTCCCGTTGACATTGTAGTTTCCTGTTACTATATCAACTAAACTTTTGAATCACTTTCCACTTGGAGATGAGTAATTCATTTTCTTCTAGCCAAATCCATTCCGATGTACATGCCCCACATCTCAGCGTGAAGGGCATCACAAGAGCCAATTTTACGGGCAAAACTACTCAAACAAGTGCCGTTGTTATCTCGAAGAAGACCTCCACACCCTAAAAGATTCATTGAACTTTTATGAGCGCTATCACAGTTGAGTTTGATCCATCCTTCTCGAGGCTGCTTCCACCCAATAAAAACAGTATCCTTTTGTCGAGGCCAACCATTCAAATGAGTCTGCTCGCATCTATCTATTTCCATTGCCATCTTGAGAATCACATGAGTTGGGTTGTTGGGACGTCGGAAATCATCTTCAAAGATACTCTTGTTTCTCCATGTCCAAAGGTGCCAGCATGCTACCATGAAAATAGTCTGCCATTCTTTATTGTGGGCTCCCTCCATATTATAAAAAATCCAGTCCCTGCACGTCAAAGAAAAGAAATTAGTAATGTGATTAGAGGCCACTAGTCTGATCCAAATTTGGGTTGCATGCATGCAATCCCTCAAAACATGGATAATTGTTTCGTCTTCATTCCCACACGCAGGACATGTGGGTGAAATTCCACTTCTCCATTTGCTTCTTTGATAGTTCGTTAAGAGACGCTCATGGGCAGCAATCCACATAAATGTTTGGATTCTATGAGGTCCTTTCCAACTCCACAGACTTTTCCAATTCCCATCAATAGACATGTGATCCCTCCGTTGAAGATAATAGGCGCTTTGAACTGTAAATTGACGAGTGTTGGTTCCCCTCCATCCTAAGGAATCTGGACCATCTGTATCATTCGGTGCTGGTATAGCCACTAATTGGTTCACTATAGTAAGAGGAAGATTAGCGGCGAGAAAGTTGATATCCCATTCTCCCGTATCCGTCAGTGTATCTTTCACAGTAAGTGTTGTATCAATAATTTGTTGAGTGGAGTGATTCATTAGTGAGTGACCATCCCTCATCCAGTTATCCAACCAAAAGTTTACTTTTTGCCCATTTCCCATTTGCCAAACCGTGTGCCTTCAAAATGGATCCCCAATTCCAGATAATGCTTTCCAAAGCTGTGAATCATAAGGCTTGGCGTTGATAGAAACTCGAAGGTCGGTGTTACTGCAATACTTTTTATAAAGAACTTTACACCAAAGATCATCTGGACGGTTGATCATGTTCCATAAAATTTTCATGAGGAAAGCTTCATTCATTTGATGAGGACTCTTAATGGAAAGCCCTCCCTCAACTTTAGGTAAACAACATACCTCCCAACTGATCAAATGAGGTTTTCGAGTTTGGTCAGTATCGCCCCACAAGAAGCCTCTTTGAATCTTTTCAATCTCATCACATAAAGTTTTTGGGAGCTTTGTATACTGCATGTGGTAGTATGGAATAGAGCTAAGAACAGACTTTGAGAGGGTAAGTCTTCCGGCCATGCTAAGACATTGATGTTTCCAACCACTCAATCTATTTTAAATTTTCTCAATAATATGGTTGAATCTTCATCTAATTGTCCTCCCTGGGTCAATGTTAGCTCCCAGATATTTGCCCAAACTACCAACTGGGGTGTAACATGTATGCTGAATAATGTCACTTTTAAGTTGTTGATCGACATTCTTGGAGAAGAAAATTTGTGTCTTTTGGCTATTAATCTTTTGACCTGAAGATTCACAAAAAAGATCTAAACAATGCATAATACAATGAGCCTGCTCAATAGATGGCTCTGCAAAAAGAAGAAGATCATCAACAAAAACAAGATGGATCTTTGGTTCGTATAACTTTTATTTTTGTCCTAAAATTTTGATTCTTTTAGAAAATTAACATAACATTAACGATGTTTTTCATTTCTACTCTTACAAAAACAAAAAACATGCGGCTATTCCGCAGCACCTGCAAAGCATGAAAGGAGCATAACATTAATTAAGATAACTTTTATTTTTGTCCTAAAATTTTGATTCTTTTAGAATTTGTTCCTTTGTGTTAGAAGTTCCACATTGGCTAGAGATATGGCAAAGATAGCCTTTATAAGTGTAGTGCAAACCTCAACTCTCAAGCTAGCTTTTGTGGTTGAGTATATGTCTCTCAAATTCTAATATGGTATCAGAGTCTATCCTAAATCCATCAAAGTCTAATATGGTATAAGTGTAGTGCAAACCCCAACTCTCAAGCTAGATTTTGTGGTTGAGTATAGGCTGTTACTTACTAATTCTCTTAAGAATGGTATGGGACTTGGTCATGCTATATGCTCTTATTGTAGAGATATGGAGGAGATAATTCATGCGCTGCGAGACTGTCCGATTGCAAAGGATTTCTGGTGTCAAGGGGTTTCGGTGAGGTATAGAGGTGTATATTTTATGGGAGAATTGAACAACCGGATATGCTAAAATTTAAAGATTAATAAATAGGAAAAAGATATTGCTTCAAAAAAAAAAAAGATAAAGATAGAATATATAAAATATTCGGCATGTAGTAGGTTAAAACTCTTGGGGGAAAGTTTGCGACCTATTTTAATACCACAAAATTCGAATGATTAGTCTCTGCAATGTCGTACAGAGAATATCTGATTTACGCAATAAATAAAAACAAAAAATTCTTGATATGTTTGATCCATATAACTGATTTCACTTAGTAGGATAAAAACTTGATTTTTCTCGTATAATGATACATGTATATACTAATATAATCATACACCTGTAATTGATACTAATACTATAATATAACTGTTTTCAACATTAGATCAAGAAAGAGTAAAGAGTATTGTTTTTCAAAAGAGTAGTAGATGACAGATGTAGATAGATGTGGACATAGATGCCTCTGGACGAAGAATTATTGTTGGGCACGTGGTTTGTAACTCAATCACAATCACTTCCGTCCATCATGTACATTTTGTTTCTCCAATCCCACCTATTGCTAACTCCCAAAAACCTTATCGTCCCCACAAGTCACTTAATTGCATATTTGGATCACAATGTCACACTAATTTTATACAAACAATAAAGTTCTCATAAAATTATAATATTACCGTGATTCTGTCAAACTCATCGTAAATCTTAGAATTCGATCCTGAGTCTGAGTCTGAGCCTGAGGCCTGATTGATGATATGATTATAATAACAACACCGTTAGGCTGAGACATCATATCATTGATACATACTTTTCATTCAACTTTCCAAGCATATAGAAACAAACAAAACTCTGATGATGAATCACTGACACTACGACCCTCTAATGACTCAGTTGATAATGGAGTAGTAGTGGAAGAAGATGAAGATGATAAAGATGGTGAAAATAAAGACATTGGTGACATAGAATTACATGAAAAAACAGGTTTAAAAATAAACAAAGCATGTTTTAAACCAGGACAAAATAACCAATCATGAACATCCCAATATACCTCAACTCTCATTTTGTTTAGATGAATTATTTCATTCCCTCTAAATTTCCATTGTAAATGCTTCACATGAATCACCAAGTGTCCATCAAATCTTATCTCCATTTCTGGTTGAACTTGAACTTGAACACCAACAACACCACTCTTAACAGAATCTTCATCACCAACAACATTACTATTACTATTACTATTACTTCCTTTGTTCTTACACTTAATAGAAATCTCATGACTCCTACCTTTCTCATGAAACTTAGCTTTAGTAGAAAACTTTCTCTTACCAAATATATGTTCCTTTTTTGAAACAAGAATTGGATCAATAAGTGATGGTCTACATCCAGTTCTTTTGTAAGCTTCTTTCTTTAAATCACCAAGAAGAAGAACAACCTCTTGATCACAAACAATTGCTACATAGTAATCTGAAGATGGTTCAGTTTCACCATTGAACTTTGCAGATTTAAGGTCCCAAAAAACATCTACTGCTTTACCATCAACCGCGAACCGTTTCGAACCTTGTTTCCTCCAAAAGTACCATGGTTTTAGCTCAACTTTGCAGCTATATTGAGTTTCTTTTTCAGGACTTTCTACTGATACTGATAAACCATGAAGCATCAAGTTTTTGCACCATGTGATTGTGATCAAACGGCATTGATCAGCTAATTTTGTTCTGTATACTGACATGTAAACGCTTCTTCCTGAACGTGTAACAGCTCCATGATGAAGATGATGATCATCACTTGTAGAAGAAAAACATGCAGGAATTCCAATTGAGTCTTGCATTGTTTTGTTTATGAGTTAATTTGAGAGAAAAGAGAAAGTGAGAAGATGAAAATGATGTGAACAGATTGGAGTGAGAGGGAATTTAACATGAATTTAAGGAGTGTGGATTTTAGATAATAGAAGAGTTTATTTTATATTTTATAAAATAAAAGGTTAAATATGTTTTTAGTCCTCCATTTTGCGAAATTGTTAAGAATGGTCCTTACATTTTAAAAATGGTGAAAAAAAACCTATAAAATTTTGCACTATCAAGATTAGTCCAATCCGTAGAGAATAGTCCCTACATTTTGCAAAATTGTCAAGAATATAGTCTCTACATTTTAATATTTTTAGTCCCTACATTTTAGAAAATTGTCAAGAATAGTCTCTACCTTTTAATGTTTTTAGTCCCTACATTTTGCGAAATTGTCAAGAATGGTCCCTAAAGGATAAACGCAGGGACTAATCTTGATAGCGGAAAATTTTATAGGGTTTTTTTTTACCATTTTTAAAATGTAGGGACCATTCTTAACAATTTCACAAAATGTAGGGACTAAAAACATATTTAACCCTAACATAAATTTAGATGAATTGGGTCTCAGAAGCATATAAGGTACCCGACCTAACTTCTCGATGGTTTGAGAATGTTGTATTTTTTTTTGTTAAGTAGTTTATTGGCTAGAAATTTCACCTTAAAAACGGATAAGTAGAGTGTTCGGGGTTCGAATTTCATCTATGTCCCTACCAACTGAGATAAATTCACGAGAACAGAATTTTGTGCTTAATACTTACAAATTATCCACCAACAAAATTTTCACATTACCAATTGAATTATACATTAATTTTTATTTTTTGAGAGAAGAGATCTTAGTGACAAGCTGTATGAAAGGTATGCCAGAGGTGTTATTAATTGGAAGCATTATTAATTGGATTTGAAAACGGAAATAAATATGTATTTCCAAACTGGCATATGGACTGGCAATGACTGAGAGTTACAGAATAACAACCCTTTTAATTTTTTTAATATTAAACACACCTGTCTATAACCACTTACCTGTCATGACTTTTTTTAATTTTATTATATTTTGATGTAATTCAACATTTAATCCTAAAGTTGAAACTAGAAAAACTTCTCTTTTTTAATCCAAGGTGGTTTTGATTGGTCATAATATTCAAAAGTGCATACTTCTCATTTTTCATTAGATTTGGTGTATGGAATATGATGTTTACAAATTAAGGCTTTTAAATAGAAGTTTATTGCCCTTCAAGTCTATAGATATCGACTTTGTTGATTTTAAATAGAAGTTTATTGCCCTTCAAATTAAGAGATTGATTTTGTGGATCGACAAAAACCAAAAATACAAATATAAGTTGAGTTTTAAAACACTAATATATTTATTTTCTTTTTATACATGTCATTAACCAAGTCACCAATGTGAGAACGAGTAATTATATGAGTTTATATTTATGACACAAGTGACATTTGATTATTGTTAGAGTTTCAAATAGATTTCATGCATCGGTCTATCAGAAGGGATTGTCTCCCGTACATTTTCCCTCCTGTGCAATCACATCCGTCCATTTTCTTTGACACAGAAAATTTTTATTATTAAAAAACAATCAAGGGCAGGGATTAAACTGAATATGGTCCAGTACTGGAGAAGATCTGCTCTCATCGGTCTATAGAGATCATATGGGACATTTTTCACCCTAAATATCATCTTTACTACATAATAGGAGAAAACAACTTTGAAATGCCCCCTAATATAAGGTCAAGAATAACATGTCAAAATTGAAAATGGGTCAAGAACAACAGTTGCATACGAACGGTGTGAATCTCTAAAAATGTTGCACCGGTGTAATTTAATCCCTATATATATATATATGGCTAATGCTACAGTGGACCACCTTCACAAGTGGTCCATCGTGGTCAAGTGATTAAAAGTATTATAATGAAAACGAATTTTACAAAATTCACCGTTGGATTGAAAGTTTATATCATATAGATTATCTATAAAAAATTTAGAGAAATTGAAAATTATTTGATATGTTATTGAGACCTATCAAAATTAACAGTATTTAACAAAAACCATAAACCGTTAATCTTAATATATCTCAATAACATATTAAATGATTTTCAATTTCTCAAAATTTTTGTATGGATGATCTATACGATATAAACTTTCAATCCAACGGTGAAATTTGTAAAATTCGTTTTCGTTATAATAATTTTAATGACTTGACCACCATGGACCACTTGAAGAAGTGGTCCATATTAAAATTTTCCGCACACACATACATATATATAGTCCTAACTGTGGAGAATTACCTTCAAATTGGATGAAGCAGAAAATAGAATGCAGGTTCTGGAGCTTGCGCGTCGCGCAGATACCCGAGAGACAAAGAGTTGTGATATCTGGTGGTGGCGCGTCGCGCAGAACCTTTCACATGTCGCGCAGGTACCCGAGAAGAAAGGTTGAGATACCAGGCAGCGGCGCGTCGCGCAGGAGCGTGAATCCTATATATACAGGTTATGTTTTCTGCTGTGTCGTCACTGGAAAAAGAGGTTTTTGAGGGTTTTCTCAAACAACAAAAGGCTAGGATTATTTCTTACGGTTGGTTATCACCTCTTTCATCTTGTAAACACATATCATTGAAATCTCTTGGTCACGGGAAGAGATTTGGGACAAGGGTAGAATTAGGGTTTCTAATTCTTGTAACTTTTGTGAGAATCTCATTGTAATCAAGGAACAAGTTTGATAGTGGAACAGAGAGCTGCCCTCTCCCCCAGAGTAGGTTCATTAACACCGAACTGG
Source organism: Trifolium subterraneum (assembly GCA_951799995.1). Lineage (NCBI taxonomy): Eukaryota > Viridiplantae > Streptophyta > Magnoliopsida > Fabales > Fabaceae > Trifolium > Trifolium subterraneum. Next base: position 27,786,251 of record OX637466.1, read on the forward strand.
GTAAACAATTGTGATTGTGTTCTTTACGTTTCGCAGGTTTATTTGTTGATTATTATTTTTGCCAAAGTTACTTGTTTTTATTGCTTTAATCGGATTGCTCCACACACTAAGGTTATTGGTGTGATTTAACCGAATTCACAACAATTGGCGCCCACCGTGGGGCAAGGATCAAACGATTAAGGTATCATGGGTTTTAAGTGAGACATTGAGAAGTTCAATGGGAGTAACGACTTCAGTCTGTGGAAGGTGAAAGTTAGGGCAATACTTACTCAACAAAAGTGCGATGAGGCGTTGAAGGGAGTGGCAGCCATGCCGGCTACTCTCTCAGACACAGAGAAGGCCGAGATGGATGGCAAAGCATTAAGTGCTATCATCTTGTGTCTTGCAGACAAGGTGTTGAGAGAAGTGGCCAAAGAGAAAAGTGCAACTGCTACGTGGACCAAACTTGATAAGTTATATATGACTAAGTCCCTGCGCATAAGTAGTGTCTGAAGCAACAACTCTATTTCTTCTGAATGGTGGAGAATAAATTGGTAACGGAGCAACTATCAGAGTTCAATAAAATTATCGATGATTTGGCGAACATTGATGTGAAAATAGAAGATGAGGACCAGACTTTTCACTTGTTGTGTGCTCTACCTAAGTCTCTTGAGCATCTCAAGGATGCATTGCTTTATGGCAAAAAAGGCATTATCACCTTGGATGAAGTCCAAGCGGCTTTGAGAACCAAGGAGCTGACAAAGCTCAATGAATTGAAGATTCATGATAGTGGAGAAGGCTTGAATATCTCAAGGGGAAGAAGTGAGAACAGAGGTAAAGGGAAAGGGAAGAAGCACAGGTCTAAGTCTAGGGCAAAGGGTGATGGTGGTAGCAAGTTTAAATGCTATCACTGTCATGAACTGGGTCACTTCAAGAAGGACTGTCCTCAGAGAAGGGGCAATGATAGTTCGTCGGCTTAGATTGCTGTTAGTGAAGAGGAAGGTTATGAGAGTGAAGGTGCACTGACAGTTACTAGTTGGGAACCGGAGAAGAGCTGGGTCATGGACTCCAGATGCTCTTATCACATTTTTCCAAGAAAGGAGTACTTTGAAACCTTGGAATTGAAAGAAGGTGGAGTTGTGCGTCTTGGTAACACTAAGGCGTGCAAGGTTCAAGGTACATGTTCTATTCGTCTCAAAATGTATGATGACCGCGGCTTTCTTTTGAAAAATGTGAGGTATATCCCTGAACTTAAGAGAAATTTAATTTCGATAAGCATGTTTGATAATCTAGGATATTGCACTAGAACTGAACGTGGTGTGATGAGGATTTCTCATGGTGCATTAGTAATAGCTAAAGGGTCTAAAATGAATGGTCTTTACATTTTAGAAGGTTCCACCGTTATTTCTAATGCATTAGTAACTAGTGTTGAAAATGCAGACATAACTAAACTATGGCATTTGAGGTTAGGACATGTCAGTGAGAGAGGTTTAGTTGAGCTAGCAAAACAAGGTTTTCTAGGACAAGAAAAATTGAACAAGCTAGATTTCTGTGATAACTGTACGCTAGGCAAACAACACAAGGTGAAGTTTGTGGTGGGAGTTCATAAGTCTAGTAGACCATTTGAGTATGTTCATTCGGACCTTTGGGGTCCAACATCGGTTGCTACTCATGGTGGACGTTCTTATTTTCTAAGTATTATTGATGATTACTCTAGGGGGTATGGGTGCACATCATTAAAAATAAAAGTGATGTTTTTGAAAAGTTTAAAGAATGACATACCCTGATAGAAAATCAAATTGGAACTAAACTGAAAGTTTTAAGGACTGAGAATGGCCTGGAGTTTGTTTCAGAGCAGTTTAATGAGTTTTGCAGGAAGAAAGGTATAAAGAGGCATAAAACCGTTTCATACACACCGCATCAGAATAGTATAGCTGAAAGAATGAAAAGGACCTTGTTGGAGCGGGTGAGGTGTATGTTGTTGGGAGCTTGATTACCCAAGAGTTTCTGGGGAGAGGCAGTTAACACTGCTGCCTATTTGATCAACAGATGTCCATCAACAAGAATTGATCTAAAGACACCTATGGAGGTTTGGAGTGGCAAGCCGGCAGACTACTCTAAATTGAAAATCTTTGGAGCTCTAGCATTTGCTCATGTTAAGCAAGATAAGCTTGATGCTAGAGTTGTGAAGTGTGTGTTCATTGGTTATCCAGATGGTGTGAAAGGTTACAAGCTGTGGAAGATGGGACTGGGAGGATCAAAATTTATAATAAGCAGGGATGTCACTTTTGATGAGACCCGGATGGGGATGAAGTGCAAAAACCTGAATGCAAGTCCAGAAACGGGGGTGGAGAATTTCCAGTTTGAGGTGGAGCCTTTCACTGATAAAGAGGGAACAGAGGAGCAGACTCTAGTCCCTGAAGAGAGTGGAAGTGATGAAACATCTACTTCTGGCTATAAACTAGCTAGAGATAGGGAAAGACGAGATACTCGTCCACCAAATAGATACGGTTATGATGACCTTATTTGTTATGCTTTGAATGCAGCTGAAGAGGTGCAAGACTCCGAACCAAAGAACTTCAGGGAAGCATCAAAAAACATAGAGGGAAAGGACTGGTTGAAGGCAATGAATGAGGAAATTCTATCATTGGAGAAGAACCAGACTTGGAAGCTTGTGCCATTACCTAAAAATAAAAGGGTAGTGGGTAGCAAGTGGGTGTTCAAGAAAAAGGAAGGCATTCATGGGGTTGAAGCACTAAGGTATAAGGCGAGACTTGTAGCAAAGGGTTTCACTCAGGTGGAGGGGATTGATTACAACAAAATCTTCTCACCGGTGGTGAAGCATTGTTCTATAAGGGTACTTATGGCTATTGTGAACCAGTACGATCTTGAGTTGGAACAAATGGATGTGAATACCGCATTCTTACATGGAGAGTTAGAAGAAACCATCTACATGCAACAACCTGAAGGTTTTGTGGAAGACAATTCTAAAGTATGTCTGTTGAAGAAATATTTGTATCGGTTGAAGCAAAGTCCAAGGCAGTGGTATCGTCGGTTTGATGATTTCTTATTAAAGGCATGGATTCGTGAGAAGCAACTATGACAGTTGCGTGTACATGATGAAGAGGAATGAGAAAATCATTCTCTACCTTCTTCTTTATGTAGATGATATTCTAATTGCAGGTTCTGAGAAGCAGGAGATTCTAAAGCTCAAGGAGAAACTAAATGGTGAATTTGAGATGAAGGATCTTGGTAATGCGAAGAGGATACTTGGTATGGATATCATGAGAGACCGGAGTAAAGGAGAGTTGTTCTTATCATAGTATGGTTACCTAAAGAAAGTGGTGGAGCGGTTTAGAATGACAGATTCTAAGGTAGTGAATACACCACTTATTCACCATTCAAAATTGTCAATAAAACAGTGTCCTCAATCAGAGGATGAAAGAAAGAAGATGGAAACTACCCCTTATGCAAGTGGAGTTGGAAGCATCATGTATGGCATGGTTTGTAGTAGACCTGACTTATCCTATGCAATAAGTGTGGTAAGTCGGTTTATGGAAAATCTGGGCCAAGTTCATTAGCAAGCTTTGAAGTGGGTTCTGAGGTATTTGAATGGTTCCTTGAAGGGTGGTCTGAAGTATAGAAGAACTGATCCAGGAAGAGATGCTTTGGAGGGTTATGTGGATGCGGATTATGCCGGCAATGTGGATACTAGAAAGTCTTTATCTGGTTTGTATTCACTCTATTTGGTACAGCGGTAACGTGGAAGGCTAATCAACAGTCAGTTGTAGCCTTGTCAACAACTCAAGCTGAATATATAGCTCTTGTTGAAGGAGTCAAGGAAGCTATATGGTTAAAGGGCATGATTGGAGAAATGGGGATTAGTCAAGGGTGTGTGAAGATACATTGTGACAGTCAGAGTGCCATTCATTTGGCGAATCATCAAGTGTATAATGAAAGAACAAAACACATTGACATCCGGTTGCACTTTGTTAGAGATATGATTGAGACAAAGGAAATCATAGTGGAGAAAGTAGCATCGGAGGAAAATCCAGCAGACATGTTCACCAAATCATTACCAAGAATGAAGTTCAAGCATTGCTTAGACTTGATTAACTTCGAAGAGTAGACGAAAATTGGAGAGGGCAGCATGGTGGTTGGTGGGAAGTTGGCACCGCCATCAATTTAAAGGCAAGGTGGAGATTTGTGGAGAATTACCTTCAAATTGGATGAAGTAGAAAATAGAATGCAGGTTTTGGAGCTTGCGCGTCGCGCAACTCCTGTCATGCGTAGCGCAGATACCCGAGAGACAAAGGGTTGTGGTATCTGGTGGTGGCGCGTCGCGCAGGTACCCGAGAAGAGAGGTTGAGATACCAGGCAGTGGCGCGTCGCGCAGCCTCACTGGCGCGACGCGCAGGAGCGCGAATCCTATATATACAGGTTATGTTTTCTGCTGTGCCGTCACTGGAAATAGAGGTTTTTTAGGGTTTTCTCAAACAACAAAAGGCTAGGATTATTTCTTAGGGTTGGTTATCACCTGTTTCATCTTGTAAACACATATCATTGAAATCTCTTGGTCACGGGAAGAGATTTGGGACAAGGGTAGAATTAGGGTTTCTAATTCTTGTAACTTTTATGAGAATCTCATTGTAATCAAGAAACAAGTTTGATAGTGGAACGGAGAGCTGCCCTCTCCCCTAGAGTAGGTTCATTAACACCGAACTGGGTAAACAATTGTGATTGTGCTCTTTACGTTTTCGCAGGTTTATTTGTTGATTATTATTATTGCCAAAGTTACTTGTTTTGAATACTTTAATCGGATTGCTCCACACACTAAGGTTATTGGTGTGATTTAACCGAATTCACAACACTAACAACATTGGTGTGAATGTCAGTCCAAAGAGGAGGTTCCTTTTTAAGTCTATCATGAAGGAGTTTTATAATATTGTTAAGTTGGGGGAGAAAATCATAAACATAATTTCAGCATCTCAGAAAACATTGTAATTGTGTTTTATCAATGATATGATTCGGAAATTTATCAGCAAATTCAATTGCTCTATGCATATAAATAATGGTACCTAGATGTATGTTATGACCAAGGAACATAATTTTTGTTTGAAACTCAGAAGGAACATTTTTTAGCCCAAAGGGTATCACATTTTTTGTAGCGATCTTCTTTAATATGAATTTGCTAAAATCCAGATTTCATACCAAACATAGAAAAAGTTGCTTGTTAACATAAAAAGTTGAGCATGACTAATGACTTTTGCTTTTCCTAATAAATCCTTTGGATAAAAGATCTTTTATTTCCTTTTGGCAAAAAAAAATGCTCAATTTTTAAACTAAATATTTTAAACTAAATGTGTTTGGTTCAATTTTTAAGAGGGAAGGGGAGGGAAGAGGAGGGGAGCAAAATCCATCAAATGCTCAATTTTTGCTTCCCCCCAAATTGGGGGGATTTGGAGGGGAGGCAAGTCAAGTTATTACAATTTTAATTATATTGCCATAATTGTCCTCATATTTATTTTAAAATATCAAAACTATCCCTACTTGTAATTTTTTTTTATATTGCTAATTTGTTTTTTTTTGTTCAAGGCCTCTTATTACGTTTATTATTATCTAATATAGCTTTAGTTTTCTAGTTTTTTTTCCATTGCAATATATCCCTACCTGGAATTTTACATTTTTTTTTCAAGTTCTTGTTATTTTTTTTAAGGTCTTTTCTTACGTTTATTATTATAGTTGTAACATTTCCATACAATATTTTTACAAGTCCTACAATTTTTTACGTTGATGGAGTATATAGGAGTAATTTTGGTTTTCTAGTTATTTATTTCTTCATTGTAATGCACATAGATTTTCATACAATTTTTTTTTTTGCAAACTATATGATTTTTTTGTTACAGTGATAATACAATTTTTTATATAATTTTATTTGCTCTTTCTTGCCTGTTCATTTTATTTGACATGAACACTTCTTTTAAAAAACTTTTTTGTGTAGAGTTTAATTTGATAAATTATTTATTTGGTGATCATCAAGATAAAAAATTATTATCAACAAATTATTTGATTTGTGAATTTTTTGAGTCTATTGAGTTTTTATATTTAATTATTTATATAGTGAATAATTTTAAAATTATGAGACTCATAAAATTATAGGGATATTAGTTTTTGAAATAAGAGTATTATAAGTTATAATATTGTAAGGGTAAAAAAGTAAATTATTTTTAAAATACCTCCCCTCCCCTTGTGAACCAAACACATATTTAATTAAAATACCTCCCCTCCCCTCACCTCCCCTCATTTGAACCAAACATTTATTTAATTGAAATATTCCCCTCCCCTCCCTCCCTTCCCCTCTCCTTCATTAAAATCTCTCCCCTCCCCTCCCATCCGTTTGAACCAAACAGACCCTAAAAGACATTAGGAATATCAAAACAAATTGTTGATTTTATTTGTTCTAAGAGAATCTGGATTCTCTGTTTGGTCTTTGGTTGTTGAATTTGGTTATCAATGGTCTCTTAAAAGAAATTTCTTCTTTTAAGAAATTAATTTGATTTTGTTTATATTGAATCGGGTTTAAGTCTCTCACGATTGGTTTCCTTATAAATCTAAAGCTAATAGATTGACCTAAATGCTGAGTAATGATCTCTTCATTTGTTATCTATAAAGGGAAAAGTGATCTTATGAAAGGTGTACCTAAAATTACTTTATTTTAAAGATTTATAAATAATAAGAAAGGGGTATCAATCTTAAGATTCTGAGTTTCAATTATCGTTGTGGATAATTTATAATTCATCTTTAATTTGGAACCACTAGCAGTGCTAAGTTGTTCAAAGGTTTTCTCAAAGTATTTAGTGGGAATTAATATAATCCTTCAAAAATACAGTTTGAATCATCCCCTATGTTAAATAGGGTTGTAGTTTCAAGGATAAATTATTTAATTTGATTGATTAATCCCAAGAAGTCTAGTCGCTATTGTAGCTACAGTGCAATCCGAAAAATAATTGAAAAATTTAAATTTTGGTGATAACTTTGTTCAGTCTTCTGCGAGGTCGATTTGTAAATATATCTCAAAATCGCCATCTTTGACTGGAACAGATGTTGTAGATGAAGATGAGGATGGACGATCTAGCAACTCCTTTTTCTTTCTTTTTTTTATCTTGTGCCAAAAGTCCGAGGACTCCTTGTAGATTTTGTACAATAAACCTCTGTACTTTAGTATTATATTTATATTCATGTCATAGTAGTATAAACATTAGTGCAATAATAAATATAAACTATAAAGAAACTATTTCTATAGAGAAAACTGGACATCCATTAGTCAATATACGTCAGTAGCTTCTGTCAAACCAATAGAGAACTGGTACTGGGAGCTGTCCTGATGGGGAACTCTTCTGTTTAAATAACCCCCCCTCTTCGCCCACTTTACCTTACATGGAGAGAGTGGAGTAGAGCAAGGAGTTAGGTGAAAGCCAAATAAGGAGGCAATTGGTTTGATACGTATCAAGTATCATTCAATTCATGTTATTCGCTGATTTATCTGTCATATGTGTAATTAGGAAAGAGATCAAAGATACAAGGAGTTGGGATTTAGAGACAGAATCACACTCAGCAGTGGACGATTTCTTCTTGGCAACAAGTATGCTTCTGCCTTATTTTAGATACACTTGTGTTTCTGCTTTCTCCTATTTATATGATGTGTTAATCAGCTTGGTATTGTATTAAATTATGGGGGGAATTATTTTACTTTTTTAAAATTCTTGAAATTCATTGATACAATCTTCCAAATGTAAATTTTATTGTAGTTTATGGGTCTTCAGATATTGTTTCAACTTTTAACTGTGTCTTGAACACATCGGGCATGCCATTCTTTAAAAAAAAATAGAATTACGTAGGTATAATATTATGAGCATAGCCATTTGGTAAAATATTATGCTTTGTAGGTATACCTGAACTTTTGCATTCTTCTATACAATCGAGTTACATGTCTTGGTCTTTACCTGTCTCTACCGAATGTCAACTTTGTGTTATCTTAGGTAAATATCTGATGATTAATTTCATTGTCATAACTTTCTATACTTGAATTTTCCCTGATTTGTGCTTTTTATTCTATCTAGTCATGGCTCAGATGAAACACTGGTTGGAGAGAGAACCATTGATCTTCCTCGTGGATTGTAAGGGGTATGCGTACTATACAACTTCCAGTGGCTATTTAATGTAATGAAAACAAATTTGTCAATATTCTAATATGTTGTTATACGTACAATAGAATACAGTTTATTTTATATATATTTGATTGATTCGTGAAATATAGAGGCGATTTCTAGTGTAGTGTCCATACATGATTTCATATATAGAACCTCTATCAGTTCTGTAACTTTAGTTTGATAATTTTTATATCACTTTATGTGGGTGGTTTTGGAAATAAAATTTGAAAATAGATAAATTATGTGTTTGGTTAACGAAATAAGATATAGTGATAGTATTTCAAAGTTAGGAAACTAGAATTTAAGATGCAGGGGCATACGTTTAGTACAACTCAGATAGGGTAGACGAACTAAATGTTGCTTTCAACTGGAACAAATGATAGATGTAATCATTAATATATTGGTTCAAGTAGTTAAATCTTTTCTATATATATTTTTTTCCTACCAATCATTAGTAGTTCTTTGAAAGAAACACTAATAGCCTGTTACAATTTATCTCTATTTGCTTAAAACTAATTTTATTGTCTGTATATTAGTTTTTTGTAGTAAAGTTGTTGGATATTTGAATTGCCCTCATTTTGCTAAAACAAATATACAAGCAAAATGTTGGACCAAATGTTTCAACATGTGGGTACGTTCTGCGTACCAGTGTTTAGCGCCAGCTGTCACGTGTGTTTTTATATAAGGAAACCACGTTTTATTACTTGTGCGCCAAGTTGCGTATTTGTATGGAGAATCAGCGTTGAGATATTTTCCAAAGACATTTTAACATTTTAGGAAACCTTGTGTATGGTTCTGACTCTTGGAAATTATATGTTCTAAGCCCAATATGGTGTTCAGCCTATTTTGCTTGGAGTATTTATTTGAAGGACGAAAAATCTAGAAAATCATCAAAGCCGTCATTGAAGAATAACATTCTAGGGTTTTAAGTCTTGTGTTATTTTTGTGAGCCTTTCTTGTGTCCCATTGATGCAAGTTTAGGACTTTGTGTTATTGAGTTGTATTTGTGTTAGTTACTCCTAAGCTTCTAAGTACGAAGGTAACTTGTTGTTTAGAAGTGTGTCTTCGCAAATTTCATTGTCGTTATTGTAATCACTGTTGAGTGATCATTGGAGGTGAGATGTGATATGATACTTAGGAGTTCCTAGGTAGAAGTTGCACAAGTAGGTGTCTAGGATATAAGTTGTTAACGGGGCGTTTACTAAGGGATTAGATCTAGCACTACATTAGTGGATTTCCTTCCTGGATTGGTATTCCCCAGAGTAGGTTTGTTTATGCCGAACTGGGTTAACAAATCATCTGTGTTCTTTATTGTTTTTATGTTTGTTGCTGTTTAATTATTGTCATTACAGTTCAGTAAAACGCTGGAACATTGAGTGTTGGAACACTGTATTCAACATTAGTTCCTGGACGGGGCAGATTTCAATTGTACTAGAGCAGGCACCCTGTTCTGGATTGGGTGAGATTCACGGAATACATATCTGGTAAAAATGGAAAAGGAAAGAGGGTTTGTGAACAGACCACCTCTGTTGGATGGAACTAATTACGATTATTGGAAGTCTCGCATGGAAGCCTTTCTAAAATCCATTGACAACAAGACATGGAAAGCGGTTCTGACAGGATGAGAACCACCTGTAAGAGTGGACGAAGATGGCAATAAAACTGAAGAGCTGAAGCCTGAAGGTGAGTGGTCCAAGGAGGAAGACGAGCTGGCCCTTGGAAACTTAAAGACGTTAAATGCATTGTTGAGTCGATAAAAATATGTTTAAACTAATTAAACGTTGCAAAGTTGCTAGAGTTGTCTGGGAAATCTTGATAACCACTCAAGAAGGGACATCTAAGGTAAAGAATTCCAGACTACAGATGCTCACTACGAAGTTTGAAGAACTCAGGATGAAAGAAGATGAAAGTGTGCATGACTTTCACATGACCATATTAGATTATGCCAATACTTTTGATGCCCTAGGTGAGAAGCTCTCTGACGAGAAAATGGTGAGGAAAATGCTGAGATCCTTGCCAAAGAAGTTTGACATGAAATTCACATGCATTGAAGAGTTCAGGGAACTATCCACCATTAAACATGATGACTCGGTAGACTCTCTTCAAACATATGAAATGTCAGCAAACGAGCGTACTAGAAATAGTGGAAATAAGAGCAAGAGCATAGCCCTTGTGCCAAATACTGATAATGAAGATCATCAGGGTGATCTTGACACTGATGAGAGTATCTCAGATGCAATGGTACTGTTGGGAAAGCAATTCAACAAGGTAATGAAACGCATGGACATAAAGACAAAAGGAAATGTTCCAAACATCAGGTTCGACATCGGCAAGTTTGTCAACAACAACAGGAAGACAAGAAATGACGATAAAGTGGGAAAATCCAAAGGAGTCCAGTGTCATGAATGCGAAGGTTTTGGTCACATTAGAACTGAGTGTGGCACATTTCTCAAAAGATAGAAAAATAGCATGACTGCTACATGGTATGAAGAAGAAGAATCTGAAGAGGAAGCTGAGAACGAGTCAGCTAGACATGTGACTGCTCTAACTAGTGTGGTTGAGTCTGATTCTGACTCAAATGATGATGAAGTGTCATATGATGAACTGGCTGGATCTTTCAAAGCACTGTGTACCAGAAGTGAAGAGGTATGTCAACAACTTGAAGCTGAAAAAAGAGTTATTATTCAATTAAGAACTGAAAGAAATTGTCATCTTGCTAAGATAAGAGCTCTAAATGCTGAGGTATCTCAATTAAACTCTCAACTTGAGCATTTAAAGAAACAAGTTGTAATGATGCACCATAATACACATGCCTTAGATGAGATTCCGGAAAAATAGGTTCCTGCTAGACCAACAGGTATTTGGTTTAACTATGAAACCCTCAACAAGAAGCAGATGTATGATCCATATTTGAAGTTTATGACTCCTGAAGGGAATCAGTTGCCTATAATGTCGAGACAAATGTCTCAACATCCTAAGAGGCGTCAGAATACTAGGACTAATAGATCACATTCCTGGATATGTCATCCATGTGGTAAGAAGGGACACATCAGACCTTTCTATTACATACTCTATGGGTATCCCAAACATTTTAGGGAGTTTCCTCCTGAGCCACTCATTCTGAAGACCAGAAGTGAATGGAAACCCAAAGGAGAAAATGTTGCTCTCATTGCTTACACTTCGTTTAGAGCTTCATCAAGAGAGGATTGGTACTTTGATAGTGGATGTTCTCGACACATGACCAGAATCAGTAGGTTTCTAGAAAATGTGGAACCCTATGCTACAAGCTTCGCTACTTTTGGAGATGGAGCCAAAGGTGAAATTATGGGAACCAGGAAGCTAGTTAATCATGGACTACCAAAGCTAGACAATGTTTTATTGGTCAAAGGTTTAACAGCCAACTTGATCAGTATTAGTCAACTATGTGATCAAGGTTTCAAGGTAATTTTACTCAAGCTGAGTGTATTTCATAAATGAAGAAGGTGCAATGATAATGAGGGGAGCAAGGTCTAAAGATAATTGCTACTTATGGATTTCTCAAAAGGAACCTCATTCATCCACATGCTTGTTAAGCAAGGAAGATGAAGTGAAGTTGTGGCACCAGAAACTTGGTCATCTCCACCTCAGAGGAATGAAGAAAGCTATCTCTGGAGAAGCCATCAGGGGATTGCCTAAGTTAAACATTGAAGAGAAACACATATCTGGTGAGTGTCAGATTGGTAAGCAAATCAAGGTGTCCCATCCAAGGCAATAAACACGGCGTGTTATATTCACAATAGAGTCACATTAAAAACAGGTATAATCACTACTCTATATGAACTCTGGAAAGGAAGGAAGCCAACCGTAAAACACTTTCATGTGTTCGGAAGCAAGTGTTACATTCTGACTGACAGGAAACAAAGAAGAAAGCTTGACCCAAAAAGTGATGAAGGAATATTTCTTGGTTACTCAACAAACAACAGGGCATACAAAGTTTTTAATTCAAGAACTAAAGTTATGATGGAATCAATCAACGTTGTGGTAGATGACTCATCATCAGAGAAGATGACAAATGTTGAACTAGATGTTGGAACATATGTACAACCAGAAGAAGTAACCAGTGGTCATGAAGAATCAGAAGTAAAGTCTGATGAATCAGAAGTTGTGTCAGAAAAGGCTCCAACCAACAAGGGACCTTCTGTGAGGGTTCAGAAAAATCACCCAAAGGAGCTTATTATTGGTAATCCTGATCAGGGAATTACCACAAGAAGGTCAAACGATGTGGTCTCAAATACATGCTTTGTCTCTAAATTTGAACCAAAGAATATAAAAGAGGCACTCAGTGATGAATTCTGGATATGTGTAATGCAAGAGGAGCTAAATCAATTCAAGAGAAGTGAGGTATGGAACCTTGTGCCTAGACCGAGTGGAATAAATGTGATAGGTACTAAGTGGGTGTACAAGAACAAATCTGATGAGAATGGAGTTGTGACCCGAAACAAAGCCAGGTTAGTTGCTCAAGGATACACCCAAGTGGAAGGTCTTGACTTTGATGAGACATTTGCTCATGTGGCTAGACTAGAGTCTATAAGATTACTCTTGGGAGTAGCTTGCATCCTCAACTTCAAGCTATTTCAAATGGATGTGAAAAGTGTCTTCCTTAATGGGTACCTACATGTAGAGGTATATGTAGAACAACCTAAGGGGTTTGTTGATCCTACTCATCCAGACCATGTGTACAAGTTGAAGAAAGCCCTATACGGGTTAAAACAAGCTCCAAGGGCATGGTATGAACGACTAACTGAATTTCTCATTGGTCAAGGATACAGGAAATGTGGGAATGACAAAACTTTATTTGTAAAAGAAGAAGGTGGTAAGCTGATGATAACACATATATATGTGGATGATATTGTTTTTAGTGGAATGTCGGATCAGATGGTTCAACATTTCGTTATGCAGATGCAGTCTGAATTTGAGATGAGTCTTGTTGGTGAACTGACTTACTTTCTGGGACTTCAAGTAAGGCAAATGGAAGAAACTATCTTCATCTCACAAAGCAAGTATGCCAAGAACATTGTGAAGAAATTTGGAATGGAGAATGCTGCCCACAAGAGGACACCTGCAACCACTCATCTGAAACTTACTAAAGACGAGAATGGTACAAGTGTTGATCAAAGTCTCTATAAGAGTATGATTGGTAGCTTGTTATATCTTACTGCAAGCAGACCTGACATCACTTTTGTTGTGGGAGTTTGTGCAAGGTATCAAGCAGAACTTAAGATAAGTCACATCACACAAGTCAAGAGGATTCTGAAGTATGTTAATGGAACAAGTGACTATGACATTCTATTTTCTCATGGTAATGATTCTAGACTAATTGGCTATTATGATGCTGATTAGGCTGGAAGTGCTGATGATAGGAACAGTACATCTGGTGGATGTTTCTTTCTTGGAAGCAATTTGATCTCATGGTTCAGCAAGAAGCAAAATAATGTCTCTTTATCAACGGCTGAAGCTAAGTATATAGCAGCTGGAAGTAGTTGTTCTCAACTACTATGGATGAAGCAGATGTTGAAGGGGTACAATGTTGAACAGGATGTTCTAACACTATACTGTGATAATTTGAGCACCATAAATATTTCAAACAATCCAGTACAACATAGTAGAACAAAACACATTGATATTCGTCATCACTAGGGCTGGAAATGAGTCGAGTCGAGTCGAACTCACTTAAGCTCGGCTCGACTCATTTATTTAACGAGCTTAATTTTCAACTCAAGTTCGACTCATTTGGTTCATGAACCAAGTTCAACGAGTTAATTATCGAATCGAATCGAGTCTCGAACTATTTTCGAGTTGGTTCGGTTCATTGCCAGTCGTATTTGGTAGTATTATCACACTTAGGAAAATGTGAAACAATAACAAACCCACCATAAACATATTGTTGTGCTTCCAAGACATGTAGTACACCACCTATTTATAACAAAGATTTAGTTGAAAAAAATATTGTTAAACTTGTACATGTCCCTACAGAGGAACAATTGGCTGACATTTTTACGAAAGCTTTGGATGCAAGTCAATTTGAAAAGTTGAGGGGCAAATTGGTAATTTGTCTATTTGAAGAACTGTATACAATTATTGTGGCGTGCAGCAGTTATAACCTCTTCCCTCCATCTAGTGATGCACACAAAATTAGGAAAACAATCATATACTTTCCTAAACTTCTCCATATCTCGCCATTCACTTTCCTTCACCTTTATTCACGCTACTAAACCTTCCAACCTCACTCAAATACATTTTTTCTCCCATCCTGTTCTCGCGAACCCTAAAACTTTCCCAATCTTCAAAAATTTCCAACACACCATATCTACTGCTCAGAAATCTTCCCCTGCCAAAGAACAAATTGCCATTACATCATCTCAAAATCATTCAAGCCGATCCAAATCCAAATCCAAAGTCGAAGCAAATGGAATTGCGGGTGAAGTAAAACCCATCTCGACGGTGCATGCAAGTGAAGTGAAAGAACGATCCACCAGAAGCAAGTCTGTTGCAAAGAAAGAAAAGTCTAAGAAAGCAAGTAAGTCTCCACTTTCTGTATCTAGCAAAGTTGTTGGAAGTAAGAAAAAAATCCCAAATTGATTCCTAAAGATCGTATACCATGACTGATTTATACATAAAAGACAATCCATTTGAATCTGATGATGTTGAAGCTAATGTTGTGCTATATGAGAAATTGGGTGTTGAAACATCTCAAGAAATTGTTGCTAAGCCTAAAACCCTAGATTCTGAAAAACCAAAATCTACTGAAACCCTAGGTTCTGGTAACCCTAAGTCTGATGATCAAATAGGGAAAACTGATAAGGTTGTAGATGAGGTTGTAGTTGGTACCACTGCTGGTGATAACCCTAACATTGTGTACTCAGAGGATAAAAGACCCTGTTGATCATGCTATATAACCACTCATGCAGGCTGATGATTCTTCAAATGCTGTGAAGAATGTTAGAACATTGTCAATGGAAACGAATACTGCAAATGTTGCGCTGAATGTTGGAACATCCTTGGCTCAACCTAATGTTGTGTAGAACCCTGTTGTTGACCAGTCTGAGAAGAGATGTGTGGATGAGAAGGCTGAATCTAGAGAAAGGACAGTGACTGAGGAATTAGAAGGTTCTAATCATGCTGACAAAACTAAAACTCTGAATAAGAGTGTGGAAAAGACTGTAGAGGTAAATACTGACAATGATGATTCCTCTGAAGATAATGTGAATGACAATCGTGTCATTAATGATGTTGATGAACGTGAGTCTGTGGAAGAGCCACTTGCAAAGGCTTTTGAAACTACCATCAAGTCTAGGTTGAGAGGCAGTACCAGCAAGGTTGATCCTGCTACCAAGACTGTGATTGCAAAAAAGAAAGTTAAGGACTCATCTTGTAAACATGTGTTGTATGGACCCTCTCGTGGTTGGAGCAAAGGCACTCCCATTCCAACCAGTAAGAACAAGCCTCAGAAGAGAAAGCTCGCTTACTCTGATGACTCTAACTACAATGTTCCAGAGGATGTTAAGAACATTCCACCCCTTGCAAAGAAGAAAAAGGCAGGTGTGAAGAAGGATGTGCAGGATGTAGAGGATGCTCCTGTGGACAATGTATCTTTTCATTCTTTTGCTAATGCAAAGAAGTAGAACTTGGTGTACTATAGAAGGATGTCCCTAGAGAGAGCTAGGTAAGAAAGCTCTGAATTGTAAGGAGATTATGGATCTTATTGAAGCTGCTGGTTTCAAGAGGACAATCACTGAGTTTGGTGTTTGCTTTGAAAAACTAGTGAAAGAATTTCTGGTCAACATTCCTGATGAATGTGATAATCCCTTGAGCAAGGACTTTCAGAAGGTATATGTAAGAGGAAAAGTTGTGATTTTCTCTCCTCAGGTGATCAACAAGTATTTGGGAAGAGATGAAGGCCCTCAAGATGATCTAGAAATCTCTGACAATGCTCTGTGTAAGGATATTACTGGTGGGCAAGTCAAGGTGTGGCCTACTAAAGCTAAAGTTCCTGCTAGAAAGCTGACAGTGAAGTATGCTCTGTTGAACCGCGTTGGCTTAGTAAATTGGGTTCCAACTCTACACTCAAATGATATTTCAACAGGTTTGGCCAAATTTATTTACATTGCTGCAAATAAGATCCCATATGATTTTGGCAAATATATTTTTGAACAAACCATGAGACATGGTAAATATGGTGCTATAAGCCTGCCAATTTCTTTCCCTTATCTGCTGTGTGGTATTGTCATCAATCAACATCCAGGGATTGTGTCTTCTGATGATGTGGATAAGAAGAGGGAATGTCCTCTGGTTTTCCACTATAAGTTGTTCAGTAAGCAGCATGTTCTAGACATTGTTGGAACATCTTCCAATCCTGCACCTGTGTCTATGACTAGGAAAGATGTAATAGTTGGATTGAAGGCTGCATGCAAAGAGTTTGATGAAAAGAAGCTGGAGTTGGAAAAGATGTTTGCTGATAAGAAGAAGGAGTTTGAGAATATGATAGCTGCTCTAGAGCGTGAGGAAGCTATTATGGTTGTTGATGCTGAAGTTGGTGTGAAGGAAGGAGATGATGTGGGTGATGATGAGGGAACTGATGCTGATACATAAGGTTTTGATGATGTTGAGGGCAGTGCTGAGACATCTAATGATGATGTAGAGGAAGAAGAGACTGCTAGCAGCTCTGATGAATGATCCTGCTATCTTGTTCTTCTAGTTTTTTTTTTCTTTTTGATGTTCTCTTTTGTTTTTCTTTTGGATGCTTTCTTTGGTTTCTTGTTTGATGGGCACAGCCCTGGATATTTGAGCACTTATGTGCTGTGATGGTCTCTAATAATCTGCACTTATGTTCTGTTTGGTACTCCTTATCTACATGCTTGAATTTAGTTTTGTCAACTTTTATGGCTAAAAGGGGGAGTAGTATGTGTTGTGCTTTCTGCTTTATGTGCTATGGATGTGTGATGCGTAATCTGATGTTGAAACATCCTGACAGTATGTGTAGCAGTATTATGTGATGCATGTATGTGTAGTTATGTATGTGATATATGATTGAGGGGGAGTAGTACAGTGCTATGTTGAAGGGGAGCAAAATTTCTAAACGATTATCATCATATGTTGCTCTGATTTAGAAGTTGAGGGGGAGCAAGTGTGTTATGTCCTATGTGTGTGATAATGCTCTGTCAAATGTTGAAACATCCCGTTACTAGGAATTTATTTTTCCTAAGTGACTTGATATTGTGAGAGTTTATTTCTCTCCTGTAGCTTATCCTGTGAGGCTAGTTGTGTTCATCTTTCCGCTGTTGCATGCCTTTGTTATTCCTGAGTGATTGATGATTCCACATCTTTACTATGTTTCTAACATATTCCAAGACTTATTTACGAGGTTTTAGTACGTTTTTATTATGTTTTTGCACGATAATAAGTGGAAGTTACATCGAGTACAAGAGTGCTGAAAGCACAAGAAAAATAAAAAATTTGTGAAAAAAGTCAGGTGTTGCGTGGGGCGCGGGAGAAGTTGCGCGGGGCGCAATTATTTGTCAATTATATATTTCCATTCTATTTGCCCTACGCGGGGCGCAGGAGGAGCTGCGCGGGGCGCGGACACGCGTGACTTTGGCCTATATATTGAAATTTCTGAAGCAGAATTAGGAACATAATTTTACGGCGAAAAACGGCAGACTTTTGAAGGTTATTCCAGAGATTCTTGTAATGCTTTCTTTCACCCTTATTGATGTAATTTCTTGTTTAATTATGTGTAGCTACACTTCCATGATTGGATCTTAGGGGATTCTAATTGTTATTGTTTTCGAACCATGTAGTTTCATATGTTATTTTAATAGATTACGAAGTTAGTTTCAGTTAATTATTCCTTGTATCTAATGTTTTGCATGATCCGATCAATTGTGTGATGATTTAAATAATTTGTTTTACTATGAAAATAGGAACGAATCATCGACCTAGGAATAATTATTCAAATAACCTTTACTTAAGAGATTTTGTATTGGTAATTGAGAATTTAAATATTAAAGCGCAAATTCTTCCCAGATCATAAATCATCCTAAGACATTAGGGATTTATGATCAAGGGAGAGGATTATGTTATCAAGGAATTGAATATAATTATTTATTTTAATCAAATCGTGAAACTAGTTTGGTAATTTGTTAAAATACATGAACTACCGAGACAATAGTAATTAGATGAACCGAAAAGGTCCAATCGATTTCCTTCTTAAGTCAAACCCTAATTTCAAAGAATTTTCTCAAAACAAACCCTAGAAAAATCCCCCCTTTTTATATTCATGTTAATTTACCTGAATATGTTTTCAAATCACGGTTGTTGATTTAACGCAATCCCTGTGGATACGAATTTATTTTATTACTTGCGACGAATTTAGTACACTTGCTAAATTATTCATCAGTGATATTATGTTTTCTTATCTGCAATTTACTTTGAGGAGCTCCATTGAAAATTTGCATTGAAGAAATGATGTTTTGTTTCTCATGTTGTGTGCTTATGTTGATATGTGAAAATTACATCAGTTTGTATTTCTCTAGAAGGGTTGAAGTAATCTCAGATTGTTTTAGCCAAAAATTTGCCAAAGGGGGAGATTGTTGAATATTTGAATTGACCTCATTTTGCTAAAACAAATATACAAGCAAGATGTTGGACCAAATGTTTCAACATGTGGGTACGTTCTGTGTACCAATGTTTAGCGCCAGCTGTCACGCGTGTTTTTATATAAGGAAACCACGTTTTATTACTTGTGCGCCAAGTTGCGTATTTGTGTGGAGAATCAGCGTTGAGATATTTTCCAAAGATGTTTTAACATTTTAGGAAACCTTGTGTATGGTTCTGATTCTTGGAAATTATATGTTCTAAGCCCAATATGGTGTTCAGCCCGTTTTGCTTGGAGTATTTATTGGAAGGACGGAAAACCTAGCAAATCATCAAAGCCGTCATTGAAGAATATCATTCTAGGGTTTTGAGAATTGTGTTATTTTTGCGAGACTTTCTTGTATCCCATTGATGCAAGTTTAGGACTTTGTGTTATTGAGTTGTATTTGTGTTAGTTACTCCTAAGCTTCTAAGTACGGAGGTAACTTGTTGTTTAAAAGTGTGTTTTCGCAAATTTCATTGTCGTTATTGTAATCATTGTTGAGTGATCATTGGAGGTGAGATGGGATCTGATACTTAGGAGTTCCCAGGTAGAAGTTGCACAAGTAGGTGTCTAGGATATAAGTTGTAAACGAGGCGTTTACTGAGGGCTTAGATCTAGCACTACATTAGTGGATTTCCTTCCTGGATTGGTATTCCCTAGAGTAGATTCGTTTATGCCGAACTGGGTTAACAAATCATCTGTGTTCTTTATTGTTTTTATTTTGTTTCTATTTAATTATTGTCATTACAGTTCAGTACGACGTTGGAACATTGGTTACAACATTTACTCCATATAGGTGTTGGAACACTGTATTCAACATTAATTCCTAGAAGGGCCAGATTTCAAAAGTGATTTATTTCAGTTTATTATCATAGTTACTGCGAATGTTTTTTATATACAACTTTCCTTAGATATATAACTTAGAAGATATCCTCCGTCGGCTAATCATACATGAAGGTGTGAAAAACACAAGAAGAGAGGTTGAATTTTGTGTTTTTTAAAGTTAAAAACTTTTCTAGGTAAGGAGAATTATGCAGCGGAAAAAGCAAAGCTAGATAAACACAAGGCAAACAAATCAGAGAGAGAGAGAGAGAGAGAGAGAGAGAGAGAGAGAGAGAGAGAGAGAGAGAGAGAGAGAGAGAGAAACACACATAAATTTATACTGGTTCCTCTCACAAACCGAGAGTAGTCCAGTCTCCTTGCACTTCCAAGGGATTTCACTATAATCACACAAGATTACAAAACCAATGCTCAAGCACACAAGCAAGAGACTTCTCAAATGCTCAAGCTACACAATACAAGAGACTTCTACAAACTTAGAAACAAATAAACAGGGGTTGGACTCTCTCCATTTATTATTCCTCCATTTGCCTTCCATTTAGAGAGAGATAGACACAAATAAAAATTAGTGGGACCCACTTTTAATGGGTCCCACTAGTTTTTTGTGTGTCTATCTCTCTCTAAATGGAGAACAAATGGAGGGATGGTAAATGAAGTAAATCTAAATTCAAATAAACAATTCTGAAACACTTGTCTAAAACAGAGGTGTTCTTAGATTCTAAGCTTAAACAAGACTCACTAACACTTAAACTAAGTTGAGTGAATGAAGAGTTTCAGAGCTCAGAGTCTTTGAATATCAAAAGATATTATACCTTACAATTCAATTCTCAGTTGTTCAGTAGTAGTTTCAGTAGTCTTTTCTCAAGAGAGATGCCTTCTATATATACTCCAAGTATTTTGAGATGTCTAGATAAGACCGTTACAATCCTTGATGATAGACAGTTGTGAATAAGAGATGCCTTGAAGATATGAAATTCCAAAAGAGGCAAATCAATTCCACTACTTTGTCTTTGCAAATACCCTCCACCATTTGGAGTAAGGTTAGTACAGAAAGTACTATACGCTCCATTTGATGATAAGGTTGAGGATAAAAATGTTGTACTACTTGATAATTTCTTAACCATGAGTTGTCAATCTTCAAAAGAACGTCCTAGAAGCTTGAAACATAGATAAGATATTTTCTTGAAAAACAGAGTATGCTTCTTGTGGACATGACGAACTTTAGCTTCTGAGAACAGCTTCAGAGGCTCGTTAGTCTTCAGACCTTGAGTCACTTCAAAGGCTTAACATATTATTCAGACTGTGTTCTTCAGAGGCTTAACTTCATTTTGTCAGAACCAATAAACATGATCTTGTGTATGAATTTTATTATATGTTCCTGCACACTATATCAAGAATTAGAAGTTCCAATTGTCCGTTCAATACTTTGTTATCATCAAAACTTAGGGTGTTTTTCTATAAAAACTCATTTTGTTCCAACAACAAATATTGTGTTAATTACTTTTCTGCAACGTATTTTATTTGTTCAGTAGGTCTAGTGTAAGCCTAAGTGTTACAACATTAGGATCAAACATTCCATCCTATATTCTAGTGTTGGAACATTGTGCCCTACATCAAGACCTTACGTGCCAAAATTTCATATTGTTTATGTTTCTATATCTATATTCCTATTTTTATGCGTATTTATCTTATTTTTTATATAATTTTTTTATTGACTATTATTCTTTTTTTTTTTTCTTTTTTTTTTAATTTTATAGAATTGACTATTTTATTCTTTTTTCAATATTCCTATGATCTATTTTATTTTATTTTTAAGCATATAATATATTTATTGTATTTATCTAATATTCTTTTTATATTTTTTTTAAAAAAAATTAGTGAGATTGTCGAGTTGGTCATATTCATTTCTTTTGTTGCTATTTTTATGCGTATAAATTGTTGTATTATGTTCCTATCTATGATTTGTTTTTATTCTTATTTTTAAACATATCCTCTTTTTTATTGTATTTATCTTATATTCTTTCAATATTTTTTTGTGTATGTTTAGAGGGGTTTTGAAGGTTATATCTTCTGGTTGGATGTTGTGGATAGGAGAGACTCTAAAAGTGGTTTCATTCAGAATTTCCTCTTGATTAAGAATCTTGGGTGATTGATGTGTAGATATGAATTCTGAAGATTGAGTTTTTTCCTCCTCTGGAAGTTGTTTATCTTCAGGGTCTGATGGTTTGTTGAATTTGGTTTTGCTTTTGTTAAGGTAATCCATCAGTTCTTCAAAGTCTTCAGAAGAAGAAGAAGAGGATGATGATGATTGTTTATGAACAGGGGCTGGTGAAGGATAAATGGTGTTGATAGATTTAAGCGGGTTAAGTTCAATTGTGGAATTTGTAGGTATGAGGTAGTAAAAAAGAGTGGAATAGGCTTGAGAAACATGAATGCAATGATTTTAAGAACTTAAATTACCTGTACTCCTTGCAAAATTCTCTTCAGAGTCTGGTACATAAGACATTCTTTGTCTTTTAGATTGGGGCAATCCTTCTTCAGTTTCTTCACTAACATACTTTGAGGGTATGAACTTCCTTGTTTCTTCACTATCATACAACAACACACACACACACTGACTTATCATACAAGTAAGGCCGGGGACGTGCGCTTATCCTACACCACAGCCAACACTATCCTATACCATAAGCACACATTGCGCCAAACACAAAACTTATTTTCAATGATATGGAATGTTTTCATTCTTTTTAATATTTTAAGCTGCAAAAATTTAAAATAAATAAAATATTAATGAGTTAAAATAATATCAATTAAAAATATTTCAATTAATACTTTAAGCTACAAAAAATTTAAAATAAATAAAATATTAATATGAGTTAAAATTACATGACCCAATATAAGTTCTTAAGAGTTGCACCATTGGAGTGAAAATAAGTGATGTTCTTTAAGATGACATGGCAGGATGAACTCTACTTAAAATACCAATAGCGAATTACACCATTGAAGGTGCTTTAATGTGACAAATCATTTAAGTGACTCAGCTGTCACGTCAGCTTGTTTTGCCACCTAATAATTAAAAACAATGGAATGGAAGGAAACTTCAATTTCACATATATACACACATTCCGTAAAATAAAATAAAAACTTAATCCTAAAATTTTCATTTTGAAGGAGAATTTAATGAATTTATTTTAGCAATTTCTTCAATTCTGTATTTGTAAAAGGGGATAAAGATAGGGGTCATAAGTGCTATTTTGAAAATTAAGGGGTCAAAATTGTAAGTTTGTGAACTTATAGGCCAAAATGAATTTAATTTAGCCTTATTATTATTATTTAATTCAAAATAGAAAATTAACACTTTGAAATCAACATTTGTAGTTTTTTCTATTTAGTTTAGTGTTTAATGGTGGGAGAATGACAAAAATATCGGGGCAATCGTAAGACTTATGATATCTACTCTTCAGTTAATATTTTCATTAGCTACTGGGAGATATCTTCTGTAAGATCTACCCTACTGAAAAATATCTCCCGATAGATGGGGGAATTCCGATCAATCAAGAGTAACAACAAAAAATGGTTTGAAGATGTTGATCTTAGATTAACATGACCAACCATCTACTTCATCAATAAATGTTGTATACTCAGGTTTTTGAAAATCTTCAGCAAACAACATCATAGGGTATGCTTATATATATTGTTTCCATCTAATAACATATAACAATTAGTTTGTAATTTGTAATTAAACTTTAAATTATGTTGCTAAGAATTTATTTAACTTTATTTTAAAACCATGTGTTTCAGGTGATTGAAGTTAGCATATTCAGCATCTAGTTCTTAATTGGTTAATGAACAACAATTTTTTATACTTTCATGAACACAAGTTGTATTTTTTGCGGTTTGCTTTTACAAATTGCAATTTCAATGGATATTGTTCATGATTTATGTATTGTCAATTATAATTGACAAAACATGAGAGTTGTCCAACTAACATATAATTATGAATGAAACCAGCACGGGCATCTTTACTAGTTACAATTACAAACGTGAACATCCATATATCATTCAAGCTCAAATATTGATGGTTGCGTCCCATAGTCTTAGAAGCCCATTACGACCCCCACTGCATATCCTTTTCCTTTCCAGGTCTAAAGTCAGTCTTCTGTGAGGTCTATTTGTAAATATTTCTCAAAATCGCTATCTTCGACTGGAACAAATGTTGTAGATGAAGATGAGGATGGACGATCTTGCAACTCCTTTTTCTTTTCTTTTTCTTGTGCCAAAAGTCTGAAGACTCCTTGTAGATTTTGTACAATATCATCTTCAGATGATGAACCTACAAAAGCTGCTATAATGTGAGCTTTTTGATTGAGAAGTATACAGCTTTGGGGGTCTGCAACCTGTAAATTTTTTGGATTAGTCTTGGACCACAAGATGGTGCTTTCTCTTGTGGCTTTAGAGGCGTCGAAACGAGGCCATCATTTGACATATGCTTGCTTTTGAAGGATTGACAAATTTTTTGGGTTTAAATTATGCCCGTATTTATATATTGCCATAAAAATATCCATGTTAATGAAAACTTTGTGAAAAAAATTAATTCGATTGGGAGATCACCAAAATCTCTATTGAATCTTTTGTTAAACACTTGAAAGCCTTCTTGAACTTCCAAGGGAAGGATATGGTGAATGGGACCAAAATAATCCCGCCATTGTAGAAACCAATTTGGAAGAGTATAATTGACTCCTATCTTAAAATATATAAGCCAAGCATGTTTAAATATAATTAACCAATTTGGGGTCATAATTTTAAGTATTTGAATAGTTAAATGCATGGTATTTGATGCACCCTTAGGGTCTTTATAATGTTTGATTGATATTGAATGAGTCTACTAAGATAAACTCATAAAATTTTGTGTTTTGTTGATTGCCAACGGTTGGAAATGGAAACCCGGGGCAAATATCTTGGGAGGAACTTTGTTTGGGTTTGAGTCCCAATACGCAGATTCCATCTGGATCGTTGGCAAGAATATTGATTTTTGTATATAGCTAACTTGGGAGTTTTGATTGGTATTTTAAGTCGATTGATTATGGAACCGTCTTATACTATTTTCATCTTGTTTTGGTACAATTTGTTTGTTGGTCTAGGATTGATTTGAAGAATTCTATTTTTGAGATCTTGGATATTATGTTCAAGGGATTCCAGTTCCTCCTCCTCATCAACAATACCCAAGTCTTCTTTGGGGAGACCGACAAGCCTTGTTCTTGGAAGGCTAAAAGAGTTTGGATTGGGATGACATAGTTAGCTTTTGTTTGTTTGGTTGTGTCAATGGTTGATTTTTCAATGGATTTTTTTGGGTGGATGGCCCAATTGATTGATTTTGGGTGGATGATCCAACGGTCGATGACCGAGTTTACCGTTTGCGGCATCCTAATATTTTCCCTATAAGTACTCACGAGTGAAGTAGTCAAGGAGAGCATTTTCTGAGCCTTTGAGAGATTCAATTTTAAAATTAAAAAACACACTTAAAATTGATTGCCATTTGCTAAAAAATTGTTTTTAAGCTAAATTCTTTACATCTTTTTGCAAAATATCTTTTGCAGATTTACAATCCACACGAAGTAGAAACGTTTGATTGAGTAAATCGGATTGGAATTTTGATAGTACTCCTAACTGATATGAATCAGGATAATACTCAATTCCAAGAAAAGCAAGAAGAGGGAGACAATATTTTGAGGTCCTATTTGTTTCTGCAATCTTTTTTTTTCAATCTTAATACAATCAATCTTATTGTTCATCTACTTATAAAAGAGGATGACATTATTCTGAAGTCCTTTTTTTGAGGTAGCTCGTACATCTACTTATTTCCTAAACTTTTTCCGGATTTATAAGATTTTACTTTCTAACTAAAAGAAATAGAAAAAAAAATAGATTGATGAATTAAAGGAATCTAACGACATCTTTACAGGGCGACTTCTATTATGGACAAGTTGATCATGTGGTGCATGGTGCACCACTTGTTAATAATCCTATGAGGAATACAAATTTTATAGAATTCACCGTTGGATTGAAAAGTTTATATCATATAGATTATCCATACAAATTTTTAAAAAAATTAAAAAGTATTTGATGTGTTATTGACACCCATCAAGATTAACGGTTTACGAATTTTTTTAATACTGTTAATCTTGGTGGGTCTCAATAACACATCAAATGATTTTTATTTTTTTTTAAAATTTGTATGGATAATCTTATATGATATAAACTTTCAATCAAACAATGGATTATCAACTTGTTCGTATTAGCCAAAAGTCCCTTTACAAATATATTAGACTAATTCAACATTTAGCCTAAAGACAAAGAGTCGTTTGTTTGTCATCCGTGACTATGAATCAAATTGAGAAGAAAATGCTAGAGGAAATTATAAATTTATTTGATTCTAGTGGTTGAATTTAATTATTGCCCTCGATGAGGAAATGTAACAAGATCCACAACATTCCACGTGCAATCGGATAACGTTCCAATTGTTTCAGAGTTACTTCATCCGTTTTAAATTAAAAAAAAAATACATTTATTTAAAAAATTATAACATAATAATATTAAGTATGTTTTCCTTAAAATAAGTTTTTTTTTATAATATCCTTAAAAAAATACATTTATTAAAAAAAATTAAAACTTAAGCTTCAGTTTCACCATCTTTGCTCTTACCTCAATTTTAGCTACTATGCTTGCGGATGGGAGGATTACACATGTAATGGTTAGATTTTGAAGAAATTGGGAATGAAAATACGGGTTTGGCCACACAGTTGATAAATGGAGTTTCTAGAACTTGTACTTGCTTTTAAAGGTTCAATTGATTATGAGTTGAGTAGGAAAAATGCATGCAAGCAAGACTGGAATGAATTTTTTTCCAAGGTCTTGGCTATGGAGAAAGAAAGGTTCTTGTTCTATGGGGCCCGAGAGAGAAAAAGGAATGGGAAGGATGGTTCCTTGTGTTGTTATCACTACTTCCTTTTTAATCAACGCCCAAAAGACTTATTTGCCCTTAAGTTAAATTGAACATTCCAAATTCCATCCTTCCACTTGTAATTCCTCCAACTTATCCAATGAAACTTATTACTAGTTTTTTATACACTAATTGAAGTATCTAATTAATACTGTTATTATTAATTAGAGTTGGGATATACATTTTCATTCACTCTGATGATAATGACACCCTCTATATGGGGAGTTTGACGAAATTGACTCAAAAGTTAACAAAAATGACGGACGTATGTTGACAGCAGTAACATAACAGATCAACTTGAAATTTTTTAAGCATAAGAGACCAAATTGAAATCTAAGATAAACGTAACGGACCAAATATACAATTAAACCTAAAATAAATTTATCAAATACACTTTCTAACTATTACAATTTTTAATCCATATAATTACTCTAACTTGTTGGAACATTTAAACCATTCGACCTAGAAATGGCATCCCGCAATGCCCTCGAGTCTGATGTCGATCCTTCCCATCCTGACATCACATAAATAAATTGCATATACCTAGAACATTCACCAAAGACGTTGGTAGCAGGGCCGTTTCCAATAGATTAGAGGTCCGACTCTCATCGTAAAAATGGACCCTTGATAAAATAAAAAAAATTATTTTTATAAAAAAGCACTTTTATATTTAAATTTAAAGTTAAATAAATACAAAATAATTTAACTACGGGGTGCAAACAACAAATCAACGTAGCCTAGGGGGTATAAACAAGTCAGCAATCTACTTGAATTGACTGGGCTGGTGGAAGTAGATTGTTGACTTGTTGTTTAAACCCCATATGTCACGCTTACTTACTATTTGCACCCCCTAGATAAAAAATTTAAAAAGAAAGTCGAGGCCCTAAATATTTGGAGACCCAGCTCTACAGAGCTGTTTGCACCTCCCTAAGGCTGCCCCTGGTTGGTCAATATATCCATTTTTCTATTACAATAACATGTCCTGTCAATTGTTGGTACATTAACTTGGAGATATGTTCCATCTAGTGTCCCGAGACAATTCTTTAAACAATAAATGTCCAGTTACATATTGAATGTTTTGTGGAAAAGAACATAACATAGATAAAATCTCAAAATATATTATAACAAAAAGTACCTTAAACAATTTCCATATTTCATCTAAACAATCTTCTGGGACAGGTTTAGGAGCTTTGAAAAGTATTTCGTGTAATGTTAAGATTTCATTCAACACTAAATTAAAATACTTACTAGCGGTTTCCTCCAATTGTTTAAATATGAACTTAATTACACGGCTCTTAGAATGATTTGCCAATATGTGTAAGAAGATAGCCACTTGTTCTTTTTTTTTTGACAAGCAACAACTTATATCATTTCATTATTCACTAAAGGAGTAATACAAAGAGGTAACAATTCAATAACATAGCCACTAGACCAAGAATGACCGCCCTAGCAAGCGTATAAGCTACCATGTTTGCTTGTCGCTTGATAAACTTTACCACAAAGTTTGAATTAAACATCAACATATTTTTTATATTACAAATAAGTGAACTAAATTCCGAGGTTCTGCATAGCTTGTTAATAGCATCGACAACACTCTTTGAATCGGTTTCAAATATAAAATGTGTGATGCCTTGATGCTCCATTTCTCTCATGGCTTCAAGTAAAGCGATGGACTTCCCTTCTATTATAGAACACTTTCCTTCCTTCCAATAGGTATCGGCTCTCACAAATCCTCCCGAATGGTTGCGTAAACACCACACTGCACTTGTTTTATTCATCTCATTATGAAAACTCGCGTCGACATTACATTTGTACCATCCCCAAGGTGGTTTCTGCCATGACAAGGGTTGCTGCTGTGAAGTTGCATGTGAGTTTTCATAATCAGTAAATCTCTCTCACTTGATTGAGATAAGAATTTTAATTGATGCTAAATCTTGTTCAAAAGAAGAAGAAAAAAATTGACACTAAATCAATAAATCTCTCTCACTTGATTGAGATAGGAATTTTAAACTTCTAAGATAAGTAAAGTCCAATTCCAAAGTCCAAACCCACAAAACTAAACATGATTACAAAATGATTATTAAGATTATCACCCTACTCCTCCATTTCTTGGGTGACATATAAAATTACTAAAATACTCTATTTAGGTATCTAATACCCCTCAAAAACACTCTATAAATGTTTTTTTTTCTGGCTTATTTTCTATTCTTTTTTTTGGTAGAGGGGTTGTCAGGTGGATGATTCGAAAGAGGTTTTTCCTAGCATTTGAGGACAACATTTTTCAACAAATTCTCATTTTTACAGCGTCCACTGCTTAAGTAGCAAAATGATAAAATAGAAAAGATATAAAACGCGCAAGTAACCGGTAGGTTGGGAAAAACATGATTACAAAATTAGACTCAATCCAAGGCAACTATCCTATGTAGTATGTACATCTCAAAAAGTATTTGACTAGGCCTAATAATAAAAAAAACAACAACAACACGTGACGTGAGTAATTACCTCTCGTGGCACAAACACTTCACCTTAGTTAGAAGAAACAAAGCGACGAAAAAGGTAAGCGTTAGTTCATCCACAGCAACGGAAAATATTTCACCCACCGAACCAAACCATAATCATTTTCATCAAACAACACAACCTTTGCTTTGGTCTCAGACACTTGGTTCTAGCTAGGGTTTCCACCAATGCCGCTGGATTCCTCTGAACAAGATGATGATCCCGAAATTGAGTTCTCCGAAATTGATCCTACCGGGAGATATGGTCGGGTGTGTTCTAAATCTCCGATCCTTCATTCATATGCATTCTCTTATTTATTTTTGCTTTCATATCTATTGTCAAATATTTCATTGATCTGATCCAACACTAACAATGGCTTGTGCTTTTTTTTTTTTGTTCTTTTTGATTTGGTTTGATTTGATGGATTCTTCAGTACAAGGAAGTTTTAGGAAAGGGGGCTTTTAAGAAAGTGTATCCTTTTTTTTATTGTGTTTATGAATTTATTTTTATATTTTTTATGTTTTAATTGATAGATGTTAATATATGTATTGAATGAATGAAGGAATGCAAGGGAATTGTGTATAAGTGAGATGGATTTGTTTGGGATGAAATGAAATGAAATGAAAGTGTTTTCTGGATGATTTGTTTTTCCTTTATAGTAATTTGGAAATGTAGATATCGAGCTTTTGATGAGTTGGAAGGAATTGAAGTGGCTTGGAATCAGGTTAAGGTGTCTGATCTGTTGCGTAATTCTGAAGATTTGGAGCGACTTTATTCGGAAGTTCATTTGCTCAAGACTTTGAAGCATAAGAATATTATTAAGTTTTATAGTTCATGGGTTGACACGAAGAATGAGAATATTAACTTTATAACTGAAATTTTCACATCTGGAACATTGCGCCAGTAAGTGTCTTTTGGCTCGTTGTTATGTTTATGTATCTATTTATTTTGTGATTTCTTTCAGATTTTGGTGAGCTAAGAGTGTTTTAAGTTCGGCTTTTTTAATTTAGATATCGGAAGAAACATAAGCACGTTGATTTGAGAGCTTTGAAGAAATGGTCTAGGCAGATTTTGGAGGGTCTTTCATATCTTCATAGTCA
Source organism: Trifolium subterraneum (assembly GCA_951799995.1). Lineage (NCBI taxonomy): Eukaryota > Viridiplantae > Streptophyta > Magnoliopsida > Fabales > Fabaceae > Trifolium > Trifolium subterraneum. The sequence goes on from OX637466.1 coordinate 27,816,551, forward strand.
TAATCCACCAGTTATTCATCGAGACCTTAAGTGTGACAATATTTTTGTCAATGGGAATCAAGGGGAGGTGAAAATTGGCGATTTAGGATTGGCAGCCATTCTTCAACAGGCCAATTCAGCTCACAGTGTTATAGGTAACATTTTTCTGTGAAATCATTACATGTATTATCCTTTTCTTATGTGTATTTCTGTGAAAATATTGTTACTGAAAGCATCTGTAATTCTGTTATGCCCAGGTACTCCGGAGTTTATGGCCCCGGAACTTTATGAAGAGGAGTACAATGAGCTTGTTGACATTTATGCTTTTGGCATGTGCTTGCTAGAATTGGTAACTGTTGAGTACCCATATGTTGAATGTGCCAATGCTGCTCAAATATACAAGAAAGTGACATCTGTAAGTGCACTTTTTTCTGAGTGTTGTAACAACTTTACTTGTGCTGTGATAGAACACTGATTTTAGAATTATGTACTCCAATCTCAATGGTGATTAATATAGCATTCAATCTGAAAGCTATGTAAATTTCCAGCGACTGAGGTTTTCTGAAACCCTTTGGAATTTCGATTGTACATCAACTTAGGCATCAACTTGATAAAACCACTTCTGCTGTACAACTGTATCTAAGATGTAACATTGGAACATGTGCTTCATTTAAATCTTTTTGAACTGTTAAATGATACTTTTTTTTAATGGCACTATTAAATGATACTAATATACTATCTATGCCATGTTACAGTTCCATTTTGTCCTATTGCTTGTTTTACGAGTCAGCTAGTTAGGTATTGAGTTATCAATCAAAAATATTATAGGAATTTCATATAATTGGGGTGTTTTGTAATGAAAAAACTGGTGAATTGGCAGAGACTGGAGTTAAGATAACAAAATAAAAATCCTAGAACGTCTGAATTGAATTTCTTTTTTTCTTTCTTCTTCTCTACTTGCTGCATATGAAGTTATGAACTCATAATTAGCTTCTAGGACATAACGGTTAACCTATCTTACTTATAAGAATCATCTTAACTATCAGCATTTCTTTTGCATGAAATTGATTGAGATTTTATTAGTGTTTTTAGGTGGATTTCCGAAAAGGCTAGATTACGACCTTTTAGGATTGTAAAGCTTGCAGAAAAAATGTCCGTGTGGAAATTTTTTAACAAAAAACATCGAAAAATATGATTTGCTTTACTGTTTTCCTGGTGGCTATGCTGCAATCAAGTAACTGTTTAAAAATCCTTGTTCAAGTGATATTTGACGGTGTTTCTAGGTCTGTTTTTGTTTTTTCAAATAAGGTTTCAATTTTTATTTTCTGTTTTAACCAATAATTATTCAATATATTATTTTAACTTTTATTGTTTTTGGTTTGCAATATTTTGTTCAAATATTTGTAAATAGGAAACAAATTGAAAACAAGAAGTAATTTAAGTAATAATTTATGAAAACATAAATGAAAATGAAAACAATTTGTAAAACCAAATAGATCCCTGTTGTCGCCTATCATTTGTGATTATATTAGAAACGAAAATGAAAACAATTTCTAGAACAAAATATGTCTCCATTGTATTCTATCATTGTCATGATTATAATTATTGTTACTTTTTCTGATAGGGAATAAAGCCAGCCTCATTAGCAAAAGTAAATGATCCTGATGTTAAAGCATTTATAGAAAAGTGTACTGCTCATGTATCGGAACGGTTGCCTGCAAAGGCTCTCTTGATGGATCCCTTCCTTCAGTCAAATTGGGATGGTGAAAGCGTTGGTCTATCTTCATTATCTGGAAACCAGGATTCAGGTAAATATACTTTACATATAAAGTATCAAATAAAAAATCTAATTTTGTTTACCATCAAATGCATCAAATGCAGGAAATAACTTTGATAATCAATCCATTGAAAAAGGTGCCAAGGATAATTTTGTTGAGACAAGTAGGGAATTCACAGTGGAAGGCCAAAGGAGAGATGTTAATACAATATTTTTAAAATTGAGAATTGCAGATTCCTCAGGTATTATCTAAGGTTTTTTTTAATTTATCTAAAGGAAGAGAGAATCTATTTTCTTTTTCGTGTGATTCTAATGTTCATTTGCTTGTAGGGCATATTCGAAATATCCACTTCCCTTTCGATATTGGAGCTGATACTTCATTCTCTGTTGCTAGTGAAATGGTTGAGGAATTGGAGCTTACTGATCAAGATGTTTCGACTATTGCTATGACTATTGACTCAGAAATTCGATACCACATTCCCAGTTGGAGTCCTAGTGAAACTCCCGACAATAATTATTATCAAACTTCATGTCAAACCCCTGAAACTATGGTTGTGGCATCTCCTATGGGAAATGAATCTCCAGCTAGCCTTGCTTTGGAAATATTACCTTCAGGTCGTAAGTATTGGTCAGACTCACCCAGGGCTTTTGGTGCAAGCTCTCCATCTCTGTTGCACGGTGCTTCAAACTTGTCTTATGAAGTGGAATGTGATGGGACCGCTGATTCCCCTTTCAATAAAAGTATTACGTCGGAATATTTTGAAGCAACCGGTGGAAAGTCCTCTCAAGAAAAAATGCCTGTTAATTTAAAAGATTTTGAAACAGAAGACCTTAATAAAATAGCAACAAAGTTGGAGACTATGTTAACTATGCAACGAGAGGAGTTAGATGAATTGAAGAGGAAGCACAAATTAGCTGTCTCGGATTTTTTGAATGAATTTTCTCCAGAATTTTCTCTACAGGTTCTAAACATATGTAACATGCAGATGCCTGACGATGAAATGTAGGGTCAAGGGTGAGCTTCCCCTTACAATTTGTGAGATTCTTCCCGTTCAACGATCTTCCTCGTTTAGAAAGTCCACTTGGGAGGAGTGAAATTCTAAAGTTGAAATCTTTTTGCATGTTTCTTTGAACAAACTGCATATTGTTGATATTTTGGTTCATGATTGCTTGAGAGGGATATGTTTAAATGGAATTGCTCTTTATACGATGTTAGGAAGAAATGTTGACTTATAACTTTGGATCACTTTTGCAGGAAGATTTGGTGGTTGAGGGAAGGGTAAATGTCTCTTCATCTTTGAGACTCAATGCTATTGGTCTATTATTTACACATGAAGTGCAGCCTAAAAGATAGGCCGTTGTAAGATTGATTATTTTAATTTCATTTCCCAATAACATTTGTACATATTTTGGTACAAGTTATAAAACTATAGAAAGTGCATACTTGTACATATTACTTGTTTAAGTTTACAGGGAGGTTGTTGCAACTTAGACTTCCCCATTGGTACTTGGAAAAAATCGATTGGTTTATTTATTTATCATTATGTCAAATTGTTCTCATAATTTTGTGGCATCGTAGACTTAATTAGGTGGAAATTTGTGAACATAATTTTTAATTATTTTAATTTTAGGTCATCTTAGTTTAAACAAAATATTTAAAATGTGCATGTCAAGATTAAGTTTATTATTCGTCAAAAAAAAGATTAAGTTTATTATGATTTATTATAGGATTATAACACGATTTTTGAATGAAAATATAGTTTATAGGATTATCCTATAAAAAGATCAAATTTGTTGATTGTTAATGAGTTTATTGAGGTTATAATCTGAAGAATTTCTCATTAAAAAGAGGAGTGTGACCATTTAAATGAAGTTGGAAGGAGTTGAGATCAATTTCTCAACAAAAAAGTACCCAGAGAGTTTAGTTGCTCAAAATGTTTAACAGTGGTTTAAGTTAAAAATTTCAGACTCCGCAACACTTAGTTTAATTGACAATATTGATATTATTATAATAAATTATTTTGTGTAAAAAAAACAAAAAGTTAAATTAGCTTCCAATGTGAAGTCAGTTCTCAAACGTGGAAGTAAGGAGTAAGAGATATAAAATCGGAAGTCTTTAATTTGGATTTAGGATGAAACTAACAATTTGTATAGATAACAATTTTAACTGCAAGATAGATGTAACAATTTTTTGCACTTTTTTTTTCGTAAAAAAAAAAGGTTAACAATTTTTTATACTAGTCCGTCGTGTCTTTTATTTTTATGCATGTATTCAAAAAGAAGAAAGACAACAAAAGAATAAAATACAATATAATAGATGAAAACAAATGAGACACGAAACAAATAAGTAATTATTTTTTGGTTTTTTATAAAATAATATAAAATTACAAAATTTTATTTTATGAGATTATGTAATATATATGAGTTTCATCACAATAAAATTAAATAACTGGGTTAAAATTTACGATCACTTTGTATTTGTATTTCAATCATATATAATATTCATTCTCACCTAACATAGATGACTCAAAGATTCATATTTTTAGGTGCGGCCATACCAGTACTGATGCATCAGATCCCACCAGAACTCGTGTTGCAACTCTTCCAATTACAAAAAAAAAGATTTATATTTTTTTTTTACAATATATATTGACGAGGATATAGTTGTTGGTGTTTTTGTTTTTGAAATGCATGACTCTAGTCATATTTAATCCGTGCGAGTGAGAGAAAATAAATTGTATGTGAATTATCTAATATTCAAAATTGATTTTTTTAATTGAAAAATAATAATATTTTTTTAATATTTTCTAAAATTAATATTTTTATCAGTTAAATTTTAAAATTAGAAATAAAATCTTTAAGTTCAGCATTAAATTATCAATTATGAGTATCTAAGTTTGATCTCAAATTTAAATAATACTTGATGTACTTTTCTTATCTCGGACTGATTTTTGGGTTATAAAGACTATTTCCTTTGATAATCGGAGGGTTCAGCTTTTTAGTCCAAATAATTGATAATATCTCATGACTACAATGTTGATTACTAGTTTTATTTATTACTAGTACTAGTTTAGAGTTTGTTACTAGTTTTTTGTCAAAAGAATTGAGTTTTTTCTCTTAAATTTCTATAAATCTGCAACTTACATATTTTATCTTCACGTTGACACCCGCAAAGTTTCTTGTTCAAGTTATTCCATTGTGCATAAACAAACAATTCTAATGATACAATTATGAAGGGCCTAAGGCACCAAAAAATTTAAAGTCGGCTCTGATGATGAAACATTTATATTAGAAACTAATAGCTTGAATTTTTTTTTATATATTTTTATTTCTTAATAAATTAGGCAAAGGGATCAAATTACACCAGTGTAACATTTGAGTAATGTTATACGAATTAACGTTTCAATTTTTCCTAAAGAAAACGAGTTAACGTAAAAAATTCGATTATGACAATCTTAAGTAGAACATTTAGTTCATGTGTGGTGTGTGTGGTGATTGTGTCTTCAAATACCTTCCCACAATAACATGCAATTGGTGGGGATGTCAACGAGGCATGGAATAGTTGGAGGATGCTCCTTAGATCCTCGCCCCACCTCCCAATTTATTCCCTGTCCCCAACCATGGAGAGATATTTTTTACCATTGCCATTTGTACGGTATCTACGGAGATCCATGAACATCGAAAAATAACAAAAAAATTTATATTTTTTGATAAAAAAAATAATACTAGTATTTTGATATTTGTTTTTTAAAAAAGGCATGTATATATTGTTGGAACAAAATGTGTGTTAGTACACACCCTTAAGTTTTGATGATAACAAAGTATTAAATGGACAATTGATGTTACTAATGTTTAAATTAAGTGTGCAGGAGAATCCAACGTTATATCAAGAGCACATTTAATTTAGAGTCTGATGAAACCTATGGAAGTCTGAATCTTTACACTCTGAAAAAGTTCAGAAGCTACAACGTGGTCAGAACATAAACAAAGTTCAGAAGCTCAAAAAGGATCAGAATGTCTGCAAGAGTTCAGAAGCTCAGAGAAGTTCAGAAGCTCAAAGATGTTCAGATGCCTACAAGAATTCAGAAGCTATCTGCTAGTCATGAGTTATTCAGAAGATGAAGACGGTCAGAAGCTGAAATACGAAGGACTATCAGAGGCCATTTATTCAAGACCAATCAGACTCCAAGTTATCAAAGGTTCATCAGAAGCAAAGGAATTCCCAAATCATCAGAAGGGCTACATCAACTACTCTTATCAAGCCTGATGATTTGTTCTAAGGACAACTAATTACAACGGTCACAAAGGATGTGATCTTACTCTCTCTATGAGCTAGTTGTACTTTATTACTGTACTTTGGACAAATAGTAAAGGTGAAGCTTCACTGCAAAAGAAGACGTGGCTTTACTCAACGGATATTCAAAGACTACAGTTGTCCATTTTACAACGGGAATTTCTCCAACGTCTCAATGTCTTTCTCAACTCATATAAATATGCAAAAGAAAGAATTGATGAAAAACGAACTTCATTAGAAAATATCTCTCAGAATAAAGTGAGCATCTGAATTGTAATAGAAAACATCTCTCAAATGAATTGAGAATAGAAACTAGCTTAAGCCTCTTAAGTTATTATGATTGTAATAAGTTTAAGCTTAGAAGTTAGTATTACTCCTGCGTGAGTAATTGAAAGTCTTCTGCTTAGTGTAGAAGCAAGAAAGTCTTCTGCTTAGTGTAGAAGCAAGTAAGTCTCAATCTTAGTGATTAGAGCAAAGAAGTCTTCTGCTGAGTGTAGAAGCAAGGAAGTCTCTTGTCTTGTGTGACTTGAGCAAGGAAGTCTTAAGCTTGTGTGCTTGAGCAAGGAAGTCTCTGATCTTGTGTGATTAGAGCAAGGAAGTTTCTCTGTCTTGTGTGACTTAGAGCAGGAAGTCTTAAGTCTTGTGTGACTTGAGCAAGGAAGTCTCATGCTTGTGTGCTTGAGCATCTGATTGTAATCTTAGTGATTATATTGAACTCCCTTGGAAGCAAGGGGACTAGAGTACTCTCAATTTGTGAGGGGAACCAGTATAAATTGTTGTGTGTCTTTCTCTCTCTCACTCTCTCATTTAAATGAAGATCTAAACAACAATCAAAATCCTTCCACATCAGGGGCTGAACAAACTTTCAATATTGAATCTACAACCACCAATGTTTGCTTCATTAGTGATGATAATGAAAGCATTCAGAGAGCAAATATAAATGGTATGTTAAATCAATATGAGGAGTTTAGAATGGAAGAAAATGAGAGCATTGGAGAAATGAGCTTAAGATTTCAAGCTATCTCAAGAAAGCTTGAAGACTTCAACAATAAACTCAGCAACAAAGAGCTGTAAGCAAGATGCTGAGTAGTTTACCTCTGAATTGGAAAGATTTTTCAAAAACTATAGAGGAAACTAAAGACATCAATTCAATGAGTCTTGAATCATTGATTGATTTACTTATAGTCCATGAAATGGCTCTGAAAGAAAAAGAAGAGTTGAGAAGTGAAGAAGCAAAAGCAGCAAGGAAAGGAAAGCAAGCATTGGAACATGAAGGTCTTGTTGAAGAACCTGATGAAGAGTATCTTGAAAGGTTTTCAAAAAAAATTCAAAGATGGTACAACTTCAAGAAGAATGGAGGAAAACTGGCTAAAGGAATGACAACTTGGGATGAGCTAGACAACTTCTCTGAAGATGAATCTGAAAGAGCACCAGGAGCTGAAGAATCAAGTTCTGAAGATGGTTCAGACTCTGAAGATTCAAGTTCTGATAGAAAGTCAGAACCTGAGAACATAGACAATATCCAGAGAAGAATGAATCAGGTATATTTTCATCTTTCCAAAGCAAAATTGATCAAGCATCTTGAAAAGACTTTACTTAAATCCTTTAATAGTCAGCAGAAGTATAAAAAGTTTAAAGCGGACTATGAGAAGTTAAGTAAGCAAGCAAATCACTCTGAAGATCTTGTACAAAAAGATTTTATCAAAACAAAAGATCTTAAGAATGATTATGCTGTATGTTACAAACTCTTTGAGCACTCTCTTGCTCTCAAAGAGTATTGCAACATTAATGCTGATCAAAATAAAATTGTTTCCATGCTTTGCAACTTTAGAACCAACAATACTTATGGGATTGGATACTCCAGTAATAAAACACTAGAGGAACCAAGCTTATCAGTTATTGATGGAAGCTTCTCACTCCCTAATCTTTACACTACATTTGTATCTGATAGCACTCAGATGAAACAAATGAAGGATAAAGATTTGACAACTAACAGTCTAGGACCCTCAAGCAAGTGGGTACCAAGAGACAAAATAGTTTACTTGATTGCAGGTGAAACAAAGACTCTGAACCTTCCAATCACATGGATGCATGTGAATGTGAATGGAAGAAGAGCAATTGTGCATAGAAGACACATTTTTGAAGAGTCAGATGGAGAAGAAGATGCAATGGAGTACATAAGCAACAGGAGGGAGTATGAAGAATTTGAAGATTGTTTTGAAAAAGACTTTGATGATAGCAACTCTCTTTGGTGGGATGAATGTTCAGAATTTGACCTGGAGAGAGATTGATCTTTAACAAAATGTCATTAAAACAACAAAGCTTCAAAATCAGGTAAGTAACTCTCAACTCCTAAATGACAAGTCAGAGGAATAACATTCAAGGTTAAAAAGGTTTCTTAGGATACTTGATTTATTTCTCAAAAATGTTCAGAATTAAAAACCTTGAAAAATCCTGTCTGAACATATTTTTTAAAATATCCTGAAAGACACATTTTCAGACTCTGAAGTATTTTGGATCTCAGCATCTGAAGTAGTCCAGACTCTGAGAAACTTTTTAACCTCTGAAGATTAAGCCTCTGAATAGGAATTGAATTAGAAACGTTTAAGTATTTTTTACTGAAACGTTTTGGCGCTAAAAGAACAACACGTACACACGTTCTGATTGGTTTAAAACAGTTAATGATTAGTTCTTTTCTTTTTGATTTATTTTCTATGTGTGTTCTATTTGCACACGTTACTTCGTCACAACCTACACTTTCATTTTCTTGAAACCTCAGAAAACCTTCCTTCTTCCACAAATTAGCAAAACCCTAAACTTCAGAAATGGCTGCATCCACATCACCTTCAGATTCTCTATTTGCGTTTCCTAAGAACTTCCCTATCAACACTACTGCTTGCGAAGAAATGTTCTCCATAGATTTGTCTCTCGAGATGGAGGGAAAATCTATAAACCTGGTTATGGAACAACCAGTGGACTTTGATAGCTTGGAGAAGAATCACTTTGACATTCTAAAGTTCTTTATTGAGCATAGTGGGAGCTTTAGATACATGAAGTTGTTAAATGGTCCAATCTACCCAACGCTTGTAAAAGATTTCTGGATCAGAAGCAAAGTGAAGACGGTTGAAGATTATAACAAGGAGTTGGATGCAAAGAAGAAGGAGAAGTTGGAGAATAAGGACAAGACTCCTCAAGAGTTGGGATTGAGGATAGTTGAAGAGACTGAAGTACACTCCGTAGTATGTGGCTTTGAAGTGATTCTCACTGCTTCAAATCTGGCTAAAGTGTTATCTATTCCCAATGAAGGCACTTACCATACCTATAGCCAAAGCGAAGCAAAGAATTCAGAATTTCTAGTGAACATGACCAAGCTATGCTACGCTAAAGGGAAGAGTTGTGAGAGCAACAAAGTAAGTGATTTGAAGCCCACTCAGAAAGTTTTAGCCAGAATAGTTCTAGGATCAATATTTCCAAGGAGTGGAAGTTCTGATCAACTTTCATGGGATCATAGGCACTTTGTCTATTTTCTCACAAGGAAATTTAATTTGAACTGGGCAAAATACATCTTCAATCACCTCTGCAAGGCTGTGAGTGCTACTCAGAAGCAATCCAAGCCAAATGTTCATATTATCTTTCCAAGAATTCTGAGTGAAATTTTCTATCAATGTGGAGTGATAGATATACTCATAGCTGTTGGTCATGACAATCTAATTAGGGAAATCAGAGCTTCTACAATCTCTGCTCACACCCTCTCCAACATGAACTTGCTAGCAGGAAAAGAAATGCAACCTTCTGATCCATTTGAACCTCAACCTCACTCAGAAGATTCAATGGTGAAGAGATATAAGATTGACACACCTGCTGTCTCTAATGGTATTGTCAATCAATATATACAACTGCTAGAAAGTCAAGGTGAAGGGCTTGAGATTGAAGAAGAAGAGGAAGAGGCTGGTGAAGATAAAGACGGCGAAGAGTGAAGCTGCAAGGGCAGAAGGTAAAGGAAAGATCAAGCCCAAGGCTGGGAGTTCAACTGAGATAGTAGTGGATGATGAAGAAAGTGAAGATGATGATGAACCACTATGTTTCAGATTGAAGAAACTTACCAAAGAGCCAAGGAAGAGAACTGCTGAAGGCTCAATCAAGGACAACTCAGGTAATGTATCTTTGTCTAAACCTGTTGTTGTAAACACTCAAGAGACTCAACCAACTCCATAATCAACCCAACCCAGAAATTCACCTCTACATTTCCTTGAGGAACATTTAGGTGGTGAATTATCCAATCTAACCAAAACCACAAATTTAGTTCAGAACCCATCCACCCAGACAAGTCCTGAAGACCATCTCACACTAAAACAACTCATCTCATAACCTGTCCATTCAGAACCTCCCATACCAGAAATAATCCATACTCAACCATCACCTGACCAAACACAACCTGAACAACAAAGTACTGAAGAACTTGAACATCACTCTGATGTCTCAAAACATACTGAATTTGTTGTTTCAGAAGAAATCCAAACTTCCCCATCATCAAACCATATTGATGCTATGGTCGAAGAGCTTCATGTGAATGACTTTCATCTAAAAGCCTTTGATCAACAGCAACAACAACCACAATCATCACCTCAACACACCTCTACACCCTCAACTACTGAACCTCACCCAAACAACCCTGATATCTTGAGTGAATACAACAGCTTGTTAAGTCAGATACATGGTATTCATGAGCTCAGACATTCTGACATGTCTTCATCTGAATATGTTGCACAATGGGTGAGCTTGACTGAGGAATTGGTAAAGAAGCTGCATAGTCTTTAGGAGGCTGATATTGAAGAACAGAGGAGATTTGACAAGGGAAAGAATAAAATGGTTGAAGAGGTCATTCAGAATCAAAAGGACACAGAGAGGAATCACCCTGAACCCTCTACTGTAAGAGACAGTAATCTGAATGAACCTACCCAAGAAAATCTAAGGAGCAATCAAGAGCATCTAAGAAATCCAGTATATGAGGCCGAAATTGAAGAAATCAAAGCCCAGATGGATAAGTATATTGGGATGATAGAGAAAGTCAATGGAAACCAAATAGAAATTATGAAAACCTTAACTTCTCTCTGTAACCAACCCCAATAAACCCTTAGGATTTCTTTGAATGTTTATGTGTTTATCTGCAGTTTAATATTTTTTAGACACATTGGTAGGATTAAGTACATACCTCTGATTTTGTTTGTTTGCCAATCTTAAATATTCATTATGTGCTAATCTGATTGTTTTTATTTCTTTCTGATTATAACTGTTTTTGTGAGATTTATTTCTTAAATAAACTTTAATTTTTTTTAAACAGTTCTTCAATGGAGACTTCAAAATATTGTGTTTCATTCATAAATATTGATTTTTAATAAGTACAATATTTGGTTACTCTTAAAAGAATCACATTACATAACAAGAGAAGAAATATAAATAAGAAATCAAAAATAAACAAACCAAAGTAATAGATTTTATTTCATTAAGAACATGAGTTCTGGATTACATATTAAAATTCCTAAAGACTACTTTCTTGAAGCCTCCAAGGGATGACCTTGGAGAAGGGACTGAATATTCTTGAAGAAACCATGCATCAATTTGGTTTCCTTCAGGAATGTCAGTTTGCCCTTCTTAGGCTATGGACATCAGTTTGATTTTCTTTAGGAATATATGTCTTCAGAACTTAAAATAGTCAGCGTCCAAAGATTTTTCTTCAGACTCTAAACTGAGTTCTTCTGTAACAGACACTGACTTTGTTTCTATTGATTTCTTCTTATGTTTTCTCATATCTTGACTGACTCTCTTTGAAACTACCTTCTTCTTCTCTGAGCGTTTCATTTTTTTCTCTCAAGAGATTTATCAATAACCTAAGACTATTCTGTGTGAATAAAATGACTAGGCTTCTCTCCTTTTATAAGCTCATTTCACCGACAAGGTCTTAAATGCGTTCAACCACTCCTGATTTGATCGTATTGGATGTTGTACTTGTTAATTAAATTGCTTATACTCTTTTTGATAATGACAAAAGGGGGAGAAAGAATATTGGTAAATCAATTGTTGGAAGAAGCGAAATTACTTTGCTTTTTAGGACTTTGTAGTGCTTCAGAGAGAGAACGTAGGAGAATGGTCAAAATAATGGCATGAGGTACATACCTTGATATGACAATCTGATCTTGAGGATTTCAAAATATTGTGCTAAAGAGCTCTGAACTATTTTCAAAAAGTTTTGCTTTATGCTCTGAACTGTTTTCAAGTTTTTGGTTCAGGCTCTGAACTTTTCTTTGAAAAGATTTTTTTAAGCTCTGAACTGTTTGAAAAATATTTTGAACTCTGAAACTGTATTTCATGATAACCATCAGAACCAAGTGTGTGTGTGTGTATACGTTTCTAGTGCCTCTGATCCTATTGTCATTTAATTTAAATATTTGCTTCATCTTGCATCTTCATTAAGAGCATAATTTCAAGGAGAATACATTTATTAATTGAAGTTTATTATTCATAGATAGTACTTGAGTAAGGGTGCAACTTTATTCAAAGATTATCACACTATGAAAAGAAGAAGCTTGCAAACCTTGTTCTTTATATAGTAAAATATGAATAATTTAAGTCATATAATAAAGTATTTCTGAAACTGATTAAAATTAACTATGGATACAAAATAGGGGGAGCTTACAAACCTAACCCTATGGGATATCAGACTTAGGGGGAGCTTGCAATACTCAGAAGCCTAATGTCAACATAGCTGATTTTTATCAACAACAATTGTATTTAATACTTATGTTTGTCATCATCAAAAAGGGGGAGATTGTTGGAACAAAATGTGTGTTAGTACACACCCTTAAGTTTTGATGATAACAAAGTATTAAATGGACAATTGATGTTACTAATGTTTAAATTAAGTGTGCAGGAGAATCCAACGTTATATCAAGAGCACATTTAATTTAGACTCTGATGAAACCTATGGAAGTCTGAATCTTTACACTCTGAAAAAGTTCAGAAGCTACAACGTTGTCAGAAGCTAAACAAAGTTCAGAAGCTCAAAAAGGATCAGAATGTCTGCAAGAGTTCAGAAGCTCAGAGAAATTCAGAAGCTCAAAGATGTTCAGATGCCTACAAGAGTTCAGAAGCTATTTGCTAGTCATGAGTTATTCAGAAGATGAAGACGTTCAGAAGCTGAAATTGGAAGGACTATCAGAGGCCATTTATTCAAGACCAATCAGACTCCAAGTTATCAAAGGTTCATCAGAAGCAAAGGAATTCCCCAAATCATCATAAGGGCTACATCAACTACTCTTATCAAGCCTGATGATTTGTTCTAAGGACAACTAATTACAACGGTCACAAAGGATGTGATCTTACTCTCTCTAGAAGCTAGTTGTACCTTATTACTGTACTTTGGACAAACAGTAAAGGTGAAGCTTCACTACAAAGAAGACGTGGCTTTACTCAACGGATATTCAAAGACTACAGCTGTCCATTTTACAACGGGAATTTCTCCAACGTCTCAATGTCTTTCTCAACTCATATAAATATGCAAAAGAAAGAATTGATGACTAACGAACTTCATTAGAAAATATCTCTCAGAATAAAGTGAGAAAATGAATTGTAATAGAAAACATCTCTCAAATTAAGTGAGAATAGAAACTAGCTCAAAGCCTCTGAAGTTATTATGATTGTAATAAGTTTAAGCTTAGAAGTTAGTATTACTCCTGCGTGAGTAATTGATAAGTCTTCTGCTTAGTGTAGAAGAAAGAAAGTCTTCTGCTTAGTGTAGAAGCAAGTAAGTCTCAATCTTAGTGATTAGAGTAAGGAAGTCTTCTGCTTAGTGTAGAAGCAAGGAAGTCTCTTGTCTTGTGTGACTTGAGCAAGGAAGTCTTAAGCTTGTGTGCTTGAGCAAGGAAGTCTCTGATCTTGTGTGATTAGAGCAAGGAAGTCTCTTTGTGTTGTGTGACCTAGAGCAGGAAGTCTTAAGTCTTGTGTGACTTGAGCAAGGAAGTCTCATGCTTGTGTGTTTGAGCATCTGAATGTAATCTTAGTGATTATAGTGAACTCCCTTGGAAGCAAGGGGACTGGAGTACTCTCAATTTGTGAGGGGGACCAGTATAAATTGTTGTATGTCTTTCTCTCTCTCACTCTCTCATTTACTCTTTCATCATTCACTTAGCCTTAAAGTTGATTGTGTAAACTATTCCGCTGTGCTTAAAGACTCTGATAGATTTAAATATCTAGAAAAGTTTTTAAATATCCAAAACACAATTCAACCTCCCCTTCTTGTGTTTTCTCCACGTACCTTCATATATATATATATATATATCATCTTTATTTTCTTTTTTTATTAAATAAAATCTAGCTTCACTAACAAAATAAATATGAGAAAGTCACTAGATTTGGTCTAGTGCTGAGGGATTTGTATCTCATGCTAGAAGTCCTGAGTTCGATCCCCAGCTCTATCGTAAAAAAAAACTATTTTAAAAAAAAATAATAAATAAGAAAAATACTTGGTGCAACAATATTAACATAAAAAAGAAATTTCTGGACAAAAACTCAGCGTGCATAACATAATTATAGGAAAACTCACATTAAGGAGAGTATAGAATTGTTAATGATGATAACCCAAAATATTAAGACATATATGCAACAGAGGGTTAAGTTAGTGAAACGATACTATTACAATGAAACATAAGAAAATAGAATGATCATTGTTGACTCTTCACTACTAATATATTAATTTATTATTTTTATAAAAAATAATTACATGACAAAAAATCCATGTAAAGGATATGAGTTTGATACATTTTTAATAATTAAATTAGAGTTTAAGTAGGGTTAGTTGGAGAAGTTACTCCCTCTGTACTGCAATATAAGTCGTTTTGACCATTGTTCTGGACTGGGCCTAAAGCCCAAAATGCTGAGGACATCGCCTACTGCACTGTCGAGCAAGGCTCAAAGAGCATCAACCCAATCTCATTTGACCGTTGGTCAGCGTATGAATCTCCAGCGGTTTGTAACGCTCGACACCGGAATGATGAGCATTTAATGCTCATCATGGCTTTTCAGCCGTTTTTCGGCAGCCTCTTGATGACCATTAACGTCATCAAAGGCCTTGGCCCAGCGTTGGGGGACTATAAAAGGACCATTCCACAACTCCACAAGGTACAATATCTTTTATACTGAAAACCTCTGCTTCACCCAAACTGACTTGAGCGTCGGAGCACATGCAGGTACACAACCCCATGCGGTTTCATTGGATCTTAAGAAAAGGACAAAACAACCTTACACCGTCGCAGTTGGTCGACTCTGATCAGGTAAGATCAACCATATTACACAAATTAAGAAATGTATTTAAAGTTGTATGAAAAATAGAAATTATGAGTTAGTTTACAAAATCGTCTCATTAATGATATAGAAAAGATAAATCGAAAGAAGAGGGAGTAATAAATTTTTAAGGGTATAATAAGAAAAATAACATTAAATATTTCATTGGTAATGTAAAACGACTTATAATTTAGTATAATATTTTCCTTAAAGTGACTTATAACTTGACAGGGCGGGTATAACTTTTATATATATAAAGATATGCTCTTATTACTACATTTCGAAGTTATTGATAACAGTGCCGTATCTGAGGGAGGGCGACGAGGGCGACCGTCCTAGGCCCCATAAAATTAGGTGCCCAAAATATTTTTTTAATGGTATATTAATACTATATATGCCAAAAAAATAAAATAAATAAGGACCTATTTGGGATAACTTATATTTGAGCTTATGCAAATAAATAATGTTGGAGTTTTGTATGTTGACCTCATTTTGCAAAAACAAGTTCTAGCAAGATGTTGGACCAAATGCCGTAGCATGTGGGTACAACATATGTCATGTCGGTAATTCTCGTTTTATTTGCGCGCCACATCTTTGAAGATTCGCCTAAGCAATATTTTCGCTTTTCTTGTGTACCAAGGCACACATTTTTATTGAGGTTCTATAAGGCGGCTGCACCAGGACATAATTTCATAATATGCTATGTCATTTATGGAAACAAGATATTTTATTCAAGAATATGTGTGCTGGACTTTTCCAAAGGACAGCTGAAGTGCGAAGGCCAAGATGAACCTAGCCCATGCTAACTCGGGGTATATATATGTGAACACTACAAACCTAAAGACTACTTGAGCCGTATTTGATTTGAAGAATAGAGTTTTAGGGTTTGAGTATTGTTAATTGTGAGTCTTTCTTGTGTCTCTTTGATGGTTTAGGACTGTTTTTGTGTTGTAATTTGTGAACTGCTCCTAAGCTTTTAAGTACGAGAACGATTTATTTTTGGTGAGTGAAACCACATTGTTTGTATTGCTATTATAATCACAGGGTGTGTGATTGAAAGGAAGTGAGACGGGGTCTCAAACTTAAGAGTTCCTAGGTTGAGTTAGCACGGGTAGAGTCTAGGAGATAAGTCGTAAACTTGTATGTTGTTTCATTTGTTCATTTATCGCTACTGTGGACACACGTCATACCATTTGTCTTAGCATTACACTGGTTACGTACGACCAGTGCTATAGCTTTAGTCATAACATCTGTCCCCAGTAGGTACCAGAATTTCAAATAAGTTTTTATGTATTAATTATTTAAATTTGTCAAGTTAGTTTATGAAAAAATAGCTTATAAAAACACAATTTTTGCTAGTGAGAACTTATAAATTAACATAAAAAGTTATTTATTTGCG
Organism: Trifolium subterraneum; assembly: GCA_951799995.1. Lineage (NCBI taxonomy): Eukaryota > Viridiplantae > Streptophyta > Magnoliopsida > Fabales > Fabaceae > Trifolium > Trifolium subterraneum. Next base: position 27,833,336 of record OX637466.1, read on the forward strand.
CGCATAAGTTGTTTTGTATAAGCTCAAAAATAAGCTATTTTAAACGGACCATAAATACCAAAATTCTTAAGTGTTGAAAATGATATACTTAAATATCTTTTGAAGATTTTAAATTTAAATATATTTTAAATTTATATTTACAATAATATATTTGTTAGGAATTATTTATATTTACAATAATATATCGTAATATTTGCAATCTAAATTTCCATGCGTTGAAGTTACAATAAAAGAAGTGGAAGATATAAATGTCGTACTTTGAAAAATATAGAAATGAAGACTTTGCATATAGCATGAATATTGTCAAAAGTCTTGCATTTGATATATAGGTATAGTGTCGACAATTCCAACAAGCGTTGTCGCTTTAGAAAAAGACAATATGATGAGAATGATAATAATGAGGAAATACAATCACTCGATGAATCTTTAAAAGTACATTATTTTTTGGTGGCTGTTGATATATAATAGTTAGGCCCAAATTATAAACTCGCCCACAGACCAACAAAATCATAAAAACGGGTCTGAATGATAGTTAACTAATATAGCCGGGTTTGCGGAATCTACAGAGTATTTCTTCAATCCCCGGCCTAAAATGTCATCGGAAGAACTTTTCTCTCTATCCTTGTTCCCCGAGAAAAATAATCTCCACACTCAGAGCTCCAAATAAAATTTTCTATAAAACTTTCTGTTAACACATGCAAATTGAGATTCCTAATACCAAATTATTATGCCTTTGGACATTGGATTCCTAAGTAATTATGTCTAGATCACAAGTTTTCATATATTCATTAAACTTCTTTTTTTGACAATATATTCATTTAACCTTTTAAAACATCGAATATTGATTCATTGGTATAAAGAATAGAGTAGAGTAACATTGCTTGAAGTTATAAGTAACTAATGTAATTTATTTATTTTGAGATTAAACTTTCAGTTATACTCCATATTATTTGATTTAGACTTAAGTGTTTTAGAAAATAGACAGTCTTCTTGTGGTGAATTTGGCTTCCAACAAGTCTCCTTAATGTGGAGACATCAATTGAGTACATGTCACAATCAAGTCTTCGTGGAGCTTCTCTAATCTTTAAAAGTTTATTTAAGGGAACACCCCAAATAATTAGAGCACAAAGGAGTAGAATCTGTGGTTACACTTCTATATGTACTTGTCAACAAAAAAATACTACGTAAAAGAAAAACCTCTATGTAGAATTGGATTTTCTCAACAAAACAATTTTTTTATAAAAAAAAAAGTGCACCAGAATAACTATTTTACAAAATGACATTTAATATTTTGTCACATCACCTCACATTTTATAAGAGTATTTTAAAATTGGTGGTGATTCGAAAATGTCATTTCTCATCGAGTGTTAGTGAAATTTTACACTATAGTGTATTACAAATTTAACTTGAAACTGACTCAAACTCAATACCTCATCTTATATAACCTATTTATGTCTCACATTATCACCTTTTTAAGTATGCACAATCAACCCAGATACGTAACATGATACCGATACGGCGATACGGGAAAATTTTCAAAATCTCCGATATGATACTATCGCGATACATTATTTAAAAATTAAATTTAAAATTAAATATATAAATCCACAATATATAAACATAACAAAAATTGATAATGATAATAAATTAACATTCAAATTACTTAAACTGAGCAAACAAGTGACGATTACATATCTTAAGTTAAGTAAGTACCACTCAAAAAGGACATAACTAGTACTATACAAAAAACATCATTCACTATTTAAGAGGAAACACAGATTGTATCAGTCTGATGTCGTCCAATTCTATCATTATAGAACATTAATTGTCTGATACTTCTCTGATACGCGTATCGGAGAAGTATCTGACACGTATTGGTAATTTATTTTTTAAAAAAATAATATTAATTGTACGATACTCTCTGATACGAGTATCAGAGTATCAGACGAGTATCGATATCTGACATGTATCAGACACGATACTTCGCCATTTTTAAAGTATCGGGGCTTCATAGAGTATACATTATTCTAAATCTTTCATACACCTCAAACAATATATTAACTTAGACGTTGAAGTGTTTCCGTGTACACTCCCACTATTAGGCATGGAAACTTCTCTTCCCACACCTACATTTCTTTTCTATCCCCAAAACATGCAGAAAATTTCGGTAAATACAACTCGAAATTTTTTTGTGTAAATTTTGCACTTTTTAGTATAAAATTTACACTAAATTTTTTTCCGGTAAATAGAAACCAAAAATTTCTGCGTGTTTTGGGGTTGAATAGAAACGTAGGGGGTGGGAAGAGAAGCTATCGTTAGGCATTGCCTCTGACATAGATTTTAGTCAAATACCACCATCTAAAGGGCAATTTCTTCCACTAATATGTTATTATCGTTATGAGTCTAAATTAACATATTTTGATAAAAGGAGAAACTTAATAAGAGCATAAAACAAATTTGAAAAAGAGTTTAATTTGTATGCACTGTCAGTGTAAAGCTTTTTTACACATGCATCCAATGATGTGTTGCCACGTCATTTAATGAATGTGACATGTCATGTGTTTTTAAACACAATACATGATGTTGTTGTATATTATTGGACGCATATGTAAAATAACTTTACACTGACAGTACATATAAATTAAATTCTTTGAAAAACAACACACGCGCGCGTGCGCACACACACATATATTTAGATGGACGTCAAACATTAGTACTGAGTACATTAAATTTTACAATGGAAGTTTTTGTCCAAACAAAGTACGCGGCATACATAATTATTAGAACACACATAACACGAACTAAACATATGACATAAGACTTAAAGTCATAAACTAGTTCTAACACAACATCAGACTAATACACAACAAGAGGAAATAACTAAATAAGTCTTCATGATCAAAACTCGGACACTACATCAGTCATCTGCTTTTCCTTACCCCTAACGTGCTCAACCTATTTATCTGAAACAAATGTGAGGGGTGAGACAGTCACTTCATCTCAATAATTTCGCTTTACCTAGAGACTAGTAACTAACAATAACAAATGAACCGTTGATCATTTCATAAGTATAATCATATTTATATGTTATAAATAAATGTATCACATAATAATTATATCTAAAATCGTTTGATATGTTATTGAGATACATCAAAATTAACGGCGATTAAAAAAAGATGCAAACCGTTAATTTTGATTGTTCTCAATAACATATCAAACGATTTTAAATTTTTGTAAAACTTAATATAGATGATCTATTTGATATAAATTTTCAATCCAACGGTTAATTTTATAAACTTTATATCGGTTAAAACGTTATTGAGAAGTGTAACATTTGGTGTCAAACAAGTTGGTGTCATTTGATACTGACTCATATATATATATATATAGATGTTTATTTTCAATTTACATTTTATATATGCCGGTGCCGGAATTTCTATCTAACAGACTGTTTGACAAAAAAGAAATATGAGTTTGCCAAGATATAGTATTAGGCTGCTGGTAACAAATTATGTCCTTGTCTAACAAATTAACCGGGGTTACTTTATATATAAAAATGTAAATAACCATATAATAACTTTTTTATTTATGAAAAAACCATATATAATTAGAATCAAATCACAAAATTAAGTCTATCATTATAATTTATATTATATAAAAAAAAATCAAACAGTAAGGAAAATACAAAAAAAGTAAGGCTCCTTTCAGGGTGATTTTTTATTTTTAAATTTTCATAAACCAAAATCAGTTTTAGTTGAGTTTTGAAGGCTCATTACCTCATCATTTTTGTTATGTTGAGTGTCCACACATAGAATTTGTGTGTACTCCGGTGAATGCAAAAACCTTCGCTGGAATAGGGAAGTCGATCGGAAAAGTGGCGGTGTTGGACGCCGAAACGACGGCAACAATGGTTTATGTATGTTATAACCTAATTCTGTTATAATCCGACATTGAAACGAGAGATTGGTAATTGATATAAGATCGTTATGTAATGCCTAATGTTGTATTAAAATATTGAGTATTGAAATAATAAAATATAAGATTTGTCCTTAGAAAAAATAAATAAAAGAGTATGCAATGTGTGATTTGTCGCCGGATAGAAAAATATTGAGTATTAAAATAATACAAGAAAGAATTTTAAATACGGCAGCCGAAAGACAACATAGTTGTCCCAACGACGAGGACAATGGTGGTAAGAAAAGGAAGGGAGTTGAGGGAGTAGTGAAGGAAGATGAGTTAAGGTAAACATAGAAACAACAACTAAAAAAAAAGTACTTTTTTGTTTGTTTTGAGTTTTAGGCAAAAACTAGTTTGAAAATAAGTAAAATACTATTAAATAAGCAAAAACCAGTTTGAAAAACAAACTAGTTCGATCATTGCATCTAGTTCATCATGTGTATATGCGAGTGGAGGATTATTGTCAAGCAATGAAAGCGGATAAGCCTTGATGAGAAGTACGGAGAATGTTCTAACACACATTTGTTGGCAACCACCGTGTGGTTACTTTGTGAAACTCAACACATATGGAGCATGTAAAGATCATCATATAGCTAGATGTGGAGGTATTATTAGGGAAAATCAATGAGAGTAATTGGAAGAATTTGCTACAGGTGTGGGGAACTGTAGTGTTGTTTTGGCGGAGTTGTAGAGAGTTTTGAAGGTGTGAGAGTTTAGTGAGGAGATTGGGTTTTACGACATTAAAGCTTAATGTTGACTCTGTTGCAGTGTTTCAGGGGATCAAGACCCGAAGATTGAATAGTCGGATTGGGTTACCTTGGGTGAAGCACATACGGCAAATCTTTGACATGGAATAGGAGGTCGGAATCGTGCATGCTTATAGAGAATCTAACAAGTGTGCAGACGTGTTGGAGAATATGAGTGTCAATTGTATGGTTAAACTATTTTTTATCATTATTTTTTATCTCAAATTAGAGACTTATTTTAGGTACATGATCATCGTAACAAATCATATGTTTAATACAGTTGATTATTCTATTTTCTTTCTCACTTTACACATAACTAATTTTAGAATATCCAAATCAAACTTTTTTACACGAATTCAACTAAATCATGTTAAATATCTTTTATAGAAATATTCTAGAAATTAACCTTGTGTTCACATAATGATTTAACTTTGATTACACCTAGAAAAAAAAATTATATTATGTTTTTTTAATAAGTGGAATGTCAAATATCCCGCTCTTGCATATATAATTTTGATTTGAAATCATCCCTCTTGATTGTTTTTTATTTTTTATTTTATTTAAATAAGTGATTCCACATGGTTTTAGGTTTCATTTGAGTTTTCTTCTTTGTGCTTTCTTGATTTGGTGTTGTTTTAATCTCGTCTTAGTGCAGAGTTATTTGTTTTGATTTTCTGTTTTAGTACAATGTTTGTTTTGTTCAGATTTGCAGATTTGCTTCGATCCATATTTCATGCAGATTCAATGACTATAACATGGTCAACGTTGCAGATCTAGAAGCACGACTAATCCGGACATTTGAATTTTGTCATATCAATTGTAGGCTACATTAGGTTGTTTTATGTAATTAACTCGGATGTTGTAACCTTGTTGGCAAATTTATACTTTTTAGTTTTTAGCAAATTTGAATATATAATGATTTTGATTGATGTACTCTAGCAATTTAAATGAATGAATATCGTTATGTTTTAGTAAAAAGAAAATAGTTAAACTCATATAACAAATAAGGTTATGTTTTTCTTTTGTTTAATAGAAATTGTATAAATCAATCGATTGTTAGTTGGTTCAGTGATAATTGACGTTGAATTGTAGGAAGGATCACAGTTCAATCACTGTAACTACGACCGAGAGTGAACTGAAATTATTTGATGATAGAATTGACCCGAATCAAATTAAAAAAAATTGTAGAAATTAAATAACTAAATAGGCATTAACCCGGTAACCTTAGTAGAAATATCCACATAATGAAATCTAATCTGCAGAGTAATGGGGCTAAGTAGTGAGAGGGCGCGGCGAGTGACTCCAAAAGTAAGGATAACACAATTCAATTGATAAGAAGAGGTTCTCATTCATTTCTTCATCCACACACACAGAGAGATAACATAACAAATCCTCTTTTTTCTCTCTTCACTCTCACACTCAATTTCTTTCTTTCTTTCTTCCTTCAACCATGGCAATTTCAATTCCTTCATCTACTTCCTCCAAACTTAAACTCACCCCCTCTCACCCCCCACACCCCCACACCTTCATCGCTTCCGCTTCCATTTCCAAAAACACAACAACCACACGCTCAACCACAACAAACCCCAAACTAACCCTAACTCGTCTCACTTCTTCGTTCCTTAACCCTTCCACAATCCTCCACCTTACTCCCACTTCCCAACCCAATCACCACCGTTCATCTTCTTCCCCTTTCACCGTCCGTGCTGCACGTGGCAAATTCGAACGCAAAAAACCTCATCTCAATATCGGTACAATTGGTCACGTCGACCATGGTAAAACCACTTTAACCGCTGCTCTTACTATGGCTCTTGCTTCTTTAGGTAACAGTGCTCCTAAAAAATACGATGAAATTGATGCTGCTCCTGAAGAGCGTGCTCGTGGAATTACTATTAATACTGCTACTGTTGAATATGAAACGGAAACTCGTCATTATGCTCATGTTGATTGCCCTGGTCACGCTGATTATGTTAAGAATATGATCACCGGTGCTGCTCAAATGGATGGCGCTATCCTCGTTGTCTCCGGCGCTGATGGTCCTATGCCTCAAACCAAAGAACATATCCTTCTGGCCAAACAGGTAATTAACAAAGCTAATAATAAGCTTATCTTAATTATTATTAGAATACTACTATAATGTTAATAATAGTTTCTTTATTTGAATTTGAATTAGAATTAGTAATGATTTCTTGCAGTCACGTGAACTTAGCTCACTTGGTAGGACATTGTTTTATAGATGCATGGGGGGCCAGGGGTCGAACCCTGGTCATCCCGCTTATCCACCTTAAGGGGGAGTTTCTAGCCACTAGACTACTTACCAAAACAAAAGTAATGAGTTCTTGCAATCTTACACTATTAATGAATGTAGAGATGAAAAATGGCAACAGATAATAGATGTGATGAATTTAAGCATTTTTTGTAGTATAATAGATTGGTAGATACATGGTTTATGTATGAATTTTGATAATTATTGCTTATGTATGGTTTTTGATTGGTTGATTTTAATAATGATAATGTATGTTTTTTGATTGGTTGATATATCAGGTTGGTGTTCCGAGTGTGGTTGTGTTTTTGAACAAGCAGGACCAAGTGGATGATGAGGAGCTTCTTGAACTTGTGGACCTTGAAGTTCGTGAGCTTCTGTCATCTTATGAGTTTCCTGGCGATGACATTCCGATTGTTTCTGGTTCCGCGCTCTTGGCTTTGGAAGCATTGATGGCAAACCCTACACTTAAACGTGGTGATGACAAGTGGGTGGATAAGATTTACCAGCTCATGGATGAAGTTGACAAATACATACCAATCCCTCAACGTCAAACGGATCTTCCCTTTTTGCTTGCTGTTGAGGATGTGTTTTCAATCACCGGTCGTGGAACAGTTGCCACTGGGAGAATTGAAAGAGGGACTGTTAAAGTTGGTGATGTAGTTGACCTTGTTGGTTTAAGGAACACAAGGAGCACAACAGTGACGGGAGTGGAAATGTTCCAGAAGATTTTGGATGATGCTATGGCCGGCGACAATGTGGGGTTGTTGCTGAGAGGTCTTCAGAAGGATGATATTGAGAGAGGAATGGTTTTGGCTAAGCCTGGAACTATTACTCCTCACTCTAAGTTTAGTGCTATTGTGTATGTTTTGAAGAAGGAAGAAGGTGGAAGACACTCACCTTTCTTTGCTGGTTATAGGCCTCAGTTTTATATGAGGACTACCGATGTTACCGGAAAAGTTACTTCTATTATGAATGATAAGGATGAGGAGTCGAAGATGGTCATGCCCGGTGATCGTGTTAAGATGGTGGTTGAACTCATTGTCCCTGTGGCTATTGAACAAGGAATGAGGTTTGCTATTAGAGAAGGAGGGAAGACCGTTGGAGCCGGTGTTATCGGAGCTATCATTGAGTGAATGAAGATTTCTATCCGGCTGTTGCAGCATTGCCCTTTAAATGGGGTTTCTTTATTTATTTATTTTTAATGCAATCAATTAATTGACTTTTGCCTTTTCATACAACTTGTCTGCGGTAATTTATAGGGTTAAATTTAACTTCGGGATGATCTTTAGTCAAATTGGATACTATTTTTCCATCAGAATGTTTTGTTGTTGTTGTTGTTGTTAATTGCTTATACCTGTTTTGTCTCTTACTGTTGAGTTTCTTAAATTGCATCAATGATGAGATTTATGTTGAGGGATCAACTGTTATAGTTTTCCTCTTTATTAGATGGAGTTGAATGTTGCTCATAACCTGTGGTGATGGCCTTTTCATATGCATGTTACAATGGAGAGCTATATGATATGAAAATCTAAGCAAATTGAGTTTTGAAAACTTAGCAAACTTTGCTGAATTCCTCCTCTGACAGTTGATATCCATGCCTCATTTTTTGTGGTACAAAAAAATAAGTCTATGATGAACTTTTATACAGAATTTGTGCAGGGTTTTTAGTGAAAATAAACCTGCAAAATGAGTTAACTAAATTTTTATCTCGGTAGGGTAGTTCAATTAAGCTATGCTAATATGTTGCATTGCATGTTTCCCTCATTTACGTTAGAGCGACAATTCTGCTCTTGGCAGTAATTCCTTATCTCGTTTATCTATCTATAGATATATTATACATGATACTTGATTGTCTTTTTTTAGAAGAAAAATGTTGCTTGACAGAGAATTGGAGATAAGCCTGTCAGTTTGCTTATCCTTCTATGTGCTTGTGTATTTTGAACAATTATGAGATAAACCTATATGGATTACTTCACTTCATCTTAGTTTCTGTGAATTACCATTTCCATTACTACAGAAAGCAGATAAGGCCTACATAGATTATTCTATGGTGTGTATATATGAGATTTACTTTTTGCACCCCATAAAAATCTCACGTGCCACCTGAAATGACCAAACTAACCCCTAGAAAGACCCTCGCTTTCTAGGATGTGAGCATTGTTCGCACTCTAAGTAGCGAGTGTCGATATTTTTAACTCAAACTCAACGTCTGCGCCCCCTAGATGAAAAATATGAAAAAAAGAGCCCACATTCTAGAATGCGAAATGACTTCGTAGTTTCCAATTCCATCCTAGAAAGTGAGCTCCTTTTTTTCATGATTTTTTTCACTTAGGGGTGCGCACACGTTGGGTTTGAGTTAAAAATATTGTCACTCGCTACTTAGAGTGCGAACTAAAACACATTTCACATCCCGTGAGCTTAGCTCTGTTGGTTGGGACATTGCATTATATATGCTGGGGGTTGGGGTTCGAACCCCGGTCATTCCACTTATCCACCTTAAGGGTGAAATTTCTAGCCACTAGGCTACTTGACCAAAAACAAAAACACATTTAACTACTTAGAGTGTGAACTGAAATACAGTTCGCTATTTAGAGTGCAATCAGTTTGCACTTTAACTATTGAACTTTATAAAAATATGGCCACCGTCCAATACCATATTTTAATTAGCCACAGAAAAGGTTATCATAGTATCGACCAATCACAGGCACACCGTATAATTCTATAAATTGAAATTTGTTCTGGGGGTGAATGAAGGGTTCACACTTTAACTTACAAACTGTGTTTTAATCAAAATTATTTCATGAAAGATGAGAGAAGGGTGAAGAGGACAAAAAAAATTGATTTTTATAAGGTTCCATCTTAGAAAGTGAACTCAGTTCGTAGTTTGCATCCTAGAAATTGAACTCAGATCGTAGTTTGCGTCTTAGAAAGCGAACTATTTTTTCCCCAATTTTTATTATTTACACACTCGCATTCTAAGTAGGGAAGGACATAAATTTGAAATGTCAGGATGTGTGTGTGAAATTCAATGGGCGCAAAAAGTATATTATATAACCCACTTCCACTTCTGTCTTTCACATGTTTGTTATTTGTCCGAGTCTTTCATATGCTTGAACTCTTCTTTCTTGGTTAGCTGATAAAGGAGAAAGTGAGAGAAAATAGTAAAACGAGTTTCATGAATTTGGATTTTCTTGTAACTGAGGTACTATGTTGGAAGATTGGATGCATAGTCACATGAGTGATAAATTACTGTTTATTTACTTAGATATATTTTTATTGATCTTAAACATCAAAATAAAATGTTCGATGTTTCCAAAATATAAAAGGATAGAAAAATAATTTTTACAAAATTCATTGTTGGATTAAAGTTCATATCATAAATTTAAAATTATTTGAAATGTTATTAAGACTTACAAATATGGATTTATAAAAATAAAAAACAAACTTCCAAATATGATATGCATAGATACTTCAGAGCCAAAAAGTAATGATAATGTTGCATTCCATTTTAAAACTATGTTTAGTTGTATATAGGAAAAATCAAAACGGATTTCTTTTTTACATCGGTGGCTATTCACCGTTCAACCATCTCACTCTTTATGAAAGCTTCTTTTGCATCTTACCAACTTCTTGCGCACCTTTTTAATTTTCTTTTTTATTCTTCCAATACTTAAATAGCAAACATTATAAAAATGAGAAATTCGATGAAAAATCCCCTACATAAAATTCAAGATTTTAAACGCCAGTTACTTATGTAACAGATCCTGTCCACTACTCTTTCAGAAATATACTGAGGACATACACACTTGCTCAGTTAGCAAAATCTATCATGGTTAAGGAAAACGATATCTAAAGCAGCATTACTCCACACGTCTTGTTAGCACGACATTGCTCGTCTTCTTTGTTCCGGCCAATTGAAGATTCAAATCCTTACTATACTCCACAACAATTGGAAACAACTGTTCCCGACTAGATCCATGCCCACAAAGTTGGTAGCCCATTGTTTACCGTGATTTTTGGTAAACGATCGCTAGTCTGGATTAATTACTTGAGAGATCGACTAGTGAATCTCGGGACATAATCTTGTGCATATATTTCCAGAAAGTATGAACATTCATGATTTTATTTGAAGTTTCAAGTTTTGAGAGTGTTTGATTACAAAATCATTTGCCAACAAGTAAAATGATGGTTTTGCAGAAAAGTAGATTTTGCCAAAATTAATAAAAGAAAGGCAACAATCTTATTCAACAGAATGAAATATGATAAATTGCAGGAGTTTAAAGACTTGATAAGAATTGTAAATTGTACTGAAAATGTAAAAGCTTTACAAGGAAAGGTTCACCAAATCATATTTTTTCCGTTCGACATTCAACTTTCTCGAGAGCGTGAGCATTGTGAGTTTTCAGGATTTTGTATATGAGTTTTGTGACCTGTTTTTCATATGAAAAACTACTATATATAGGCGAAGGAACGCAACTGTTTCCAACGTTCAAATTCTAACTGCTAGAAACGTCATCTGGACAGAACTTAATTGAATTTGAATTTGAATCTTTTGCACCTCTTGATGTCGAACCCGTCAACGCACCAATTCGCCACCAACTGTACTAAATCCATGAAGCTGAAAAATCCTTCTTGATATCTGCATAAACCGGTGAACCAGAAAGTCTGTAAACATAACCTCGTAATGTGTCGAATTCGACACACTTGCTGCACAATCCATTTCATGTCGAGCTCGACACTTATTGCTCTATGCCACAATACATCAATTTTCTACAGATTCACCACTCATCTGCTTTGCTTTTAGACAAAGCCTTAAGTGACAATAAACCAAGTCATTAATGAGGCTATTAACTGCCTATTTTAGCTCGACTAAAATATGGGCTAACAAATTGCCCCCAAAAGTTTGTCAGCTTCGATTGTGATTGCTAGAATCTCAAGAGATAGTGACAAAATTTTTAAAAAAAATCACTTTTTAGATTTCCCACGCATAATAATCATGACTCAGTTTCTAACCGTCATTTTGATACCCATGATTGCTCAACTGTTCAACTTAGTGGGACATGTGGCAAAATCTGGATGGTTAAAATCAAAAATTTCTTTTTGATTTATTTTATACTTCTACACTGTTGGCTCTATAAATAGACCAAACAAACCCACTCTTTCACTTTTCACTTTCCAACACTTCATCTTCTTCCTCCATAAGCTTCTTAAAGAAACAAAACTCTATCAAATCTAAACCAAAATCAATACCATTTGCGAGGTTCTTCTTTGATTCTTTGAGGAATTTCACCGATCTTTTGCATTCTTGTTGAAGATCCAACGTTTCTGGAACCATTTCGTGTAGAAATCTTATTCTTCACCATCGTACCCATTTTTTCACAAAACCCTTTTGTTTTTCAAAGGTCCTTCCATGGCTTCCAGTTCCAGAACCACTGTAATCGTCCCTGTTTCTTCCAATGATACGCAGCCTATCAAGGAACATGGCGTGGACTTCGTTTCTGAACCACCACCAGAAATTGAAGCATGCAAAATTTGGAAAAAACAGGTATTGATTCCTCACCTTCTCTGTAGTGAACAATTAGATTTTGCTGGGCCATTTCCACCTCTGTCGAATTTCAATGATGAGGTTAAGGAAATTTTTCCTGGATACGCCACCTGTGAACCTAGGGCATTCGTCAATTCGACGTACAATATGAGTTATATGGAACCTAGGCATAGAGTATTTAGATCAGCCCCTTCGACTAGCAAATCTTATATTGAATGGCTTGACAAGGTACAAGCCAAATTTGGCGAATCTTGGCGTCAATATGACATTTTCGACTTAATTCAATTATCTAGAGAATGCCCAAGATATCACCCTGAGATGCTTTTAGCTGCACTACACTTTTGGGATAGTTCGACTAGTACTTTCCATTTTAAAGCTGGCATGTTGACCCCTACCTTGTTAGATGTCGCAGCAATCACAGGTTTGAGACCTACTGGTCCTTCCTTCGACCCAACATACGTTAGTTCGACCCATACTTTTGCCTACACTGCCAAAACGTATTCCAAATACATCCAAGAGCAACATGTTACCAAAAGTGCAGAAGTGACAGATCACGAGCATATAGCCTTTCTTACCTATTGGTTATCCCAGTTTATCTTTTGTACTGGCTCCCTGCAAGTTGTTACCAGACTTATCCCTTTAGCTATCCAAATTCATGAGGGAAGAAACTTTTCTTTTGGTAAGCTCCTCTTAGCTTCTCACTATCATTCTTTGATTGATGGTAGTGACAACCTCAAGAGTTCTGACAAACCAAGCAACAAAGACAAACTCACCATGGCTGGTCCTATATGGCTACTACAGTTGTGGCTTAATGCCACTTTTGCGTCGAACCTGAACTTAACCATCTCACCATTTGAGGAGTCGAAGGTGGCAAAGAGGAACATAGAAGCTTCTCGACTAGCTTTGTTCCAACAAAAAACTCCTGGTTTGAATTCCCCTTAGGAACTTTTCCAATTTTATTTCAATATTTTCTTATCATTCGACAAGTTTAAACCAGAAAACTTCCCATTTATAACACGTCGAATTGGGCCAAGTTGGTTGACTCAAGATTTTCCTGCCACGGATCCTAACAAAGAGGCTTCTGTCAATGAACTTTGGTTGGCATTCCTGAGTCCTGCCATCCTGTCTTCTCGACTGGGAGTTCAAAGAGCTTATCTGGGTTTGGTCGGATACCAACCAAATTTGGTTGCTCGCCAGTTTGGCTTGACACAGTTTATGCCTAAGAGTTTGTTCAAAAATAAGGATGACATAGTTCTGGGAAATTCTGGTATGAGTGAAGCATATTACCAGCGTCGACTGAAAGCAGCAGAAGAGATGATTTACCAGATCAACCCATTTCCTTTCAAACCATCTTGCTTTTGTACTCTCGAATTCGCCAATTGGTGGAACTTGTATTATAAGAAGAACGTGCCTTCTGAAGAGACAATTATGCAACGAGTTAATGTTGGTCTCGACGCACTCCAGCTTACTTCGAAACGTAAAGGTATGTCTTCGATACTGTCACCAACTTCGACCAATTTAAATTGTTTTACTGTATATGCTTACTTTATTTATTTTACAGCTTCTTCATCAACACCCAGCGTTTCAACTGCATCAGAAGTAATTGTGAAGAAAGGGAAGAAGTTGGCAGCAACAGAAATGCAAGCACCTCCAGAAATTAAGGTATTTCTCATTTCTTGTCGACTCTGGCTGACACCAATCCACCTTATCTGATGCTGGTATTTATTTTCCATGTTTATTTTATCAGAGTCGAAAAAGGCAAAACAGTCCACCACCAACAACAAAGACGAGCAAGAAGACAAAGCAAGACAGTTCTAAACCTGCAAGTGTCGAAGAGCAACAAGTAACTTGCTGTTGAATTCCTTAACCTATTAAAGTCTTTATCTTAAAAATTATTCACTTAATAATTTTCATCCTTTATTCATTAGCAGGATGAAGATATTGATTCTCCAATAGTCGCACCAATCACTCAAGGTGATGCTGACAAAGGCAAACATCCTGCCACTGTCGAACCCCAGACTAAAACCACCACTGGTCCTCCAGAGAAGAAAAAGAAGAAGGAGAGGAAGCGTGCAAAGATTCGACAGCTAGTCCTTGAGGACGAAGAAGATGACCAAGAAGAAACTTCTACTCAGCAAGTCCAACCAACTCAGACAATCCCCACATCTACAACAGAAGTGCTTGTAGTGACTACTTCGCCAGATGTTGTCAATATCCCTCTTTCTAAAGGCGAAAGCACTAACTCTTGCTTGGCTGATTCTAATCCAAAGGTAATTTTATTCTATTCTTTATTCCTTATAGAATAAATTGCTCACAATACTTGCAACTAACATTTGCCTCTTTATGCAGGATACAACTCTGTTGCCAGAGTCTACTGAAGAACGTTCTCCTCCCAAAGCTTCTAATGTCGAAAAGGGACCTTCAGAAGAGACTCCTGTTGGTGAACTGCAGAACCTTGACGCTGTACCAGTCGAAACTGGAGCACAGGATAATCCTACTGCTGAGGAATCAGGAGAATCGTCCAGTTCTGAACAAACAGCCTCTCAAGAGGAATCAGATTCGACCTCTGGAGAAGAAGAGAGTTTGACTGAAGACACTGCTGATAACACTGCATTTGATGATGAAACAATAAAGGAAGCTGAAGAAGGAGGAGATGACATACTCCCTGTTTCTTCGACATCAAAGCTATCAGCAGACATTGACTTGTCTGAAGACGAATTCGTCAAGATGCAGGAGGATAACCCAGCAACAACACTTGACCTTTTACTCACCAAAAAATGGGCAAAGAGTCAAACCTCCAGTGAAGGTACTCAGAGCAACTCATCTCTCCAATCAACTGATTCTCGACAAGCAGCTCTTATGGCGAAGCTACAAACTGACTTCGTCGAACAAAATGTTTTGCAAGCTATTGAAGCCAATCATGCGACTGCATTCAGTTATCTGGCCTTTCTAAAGAAACTCCAGAATCCCCTCACTGACAGGAGTGTCCAAGTAACTCTCAATCGACTGGAATTTTTAATTGGCAATTATGCAACAGCTTATCACAATAAGGTTGACAGCGAAGCAAGACTAAAGTCTCGACAAGAAAATCATGCCAATCTGCTCAAGAAAGCAAGTGCTGCCAATGAAACGGTCGAGCAACTTCAAAAAGAGGTCGACACAACTAGCCATTCTGCAACTCAAGAACAGGATCAAAATATTTCCAAATGGGAGCAACATGTGGCGAACTTGAAGTTGCAGATTGAAGAGTATGAAAAGAAGATTGCTACTGAAAAGGTCAAGCGTAAAGAAAACCTCCTGGCTACTACTTCTAATCTTGAGAAGAAAATAGCTGTCGAAGCCAAGAAATGGATCGACTACTTTAGTGCATCTGTGGCTATTGATGGTGAAGTTCAGACTCTGGTCGAAACTAATGATATTCTGAATGTCGAACTCGCCACTTACAGGCGTCTATATTTCACTCTAGATCTTTCCTTCTAATCATTTATTTTGTTTTGTCGAATTATGCTTCTATATTTCAGCATAAACTTGGTTTATTTGGGTTTTTGTTATGTAATATTGACGATGCCCTACTGTGGCAACTTTGAAATTTATTGCCATGTTGATTTCCTTGCATTTATATTATGCTTAACTTATTTTTACTTCTTGCAATATTGGTTTATACTCTTTCAAGTATTTACCATTTATACTTAAAGTATGTGAATCTTCTGTCAATTCTTGAATCTCATAGGCACCATTTGAAAATATTTGAGTAATTTTGAATGGTCCTTCCCAATTTGGGGACCATTTGCCTAAGACTCTATCTTTCCTGTCCATTGGCAAAATTACTTTCCAAACCAAGTCTCCGACATTAAAGGTTTTATTTTTTACCTTCTTATTGTATGCTTTAGCAACTCTGTCTTTCTGACGAGTCAACATTTCTAAAGCTTTCAATCTTTCTTCATCTAAGTCAACTAATTCATCTAACATCATATTTCCAATAATGGCCAGTTGGAATTTCCATTTGTCTTTGGATTCTCACTGACTGTAAGTTTATTTCAACTGGTAATACGGCATCATGACCATATGTTAGTCGAAACGGAGTGGTATTAGTTGATTCTTTAGGAGAATTTCTGCAAGCCCATAACACTTGATCTAATGTTTTATTCCAATTTCTTGGTTTCTGGGCTATGTGTTTCTTAATTAGACCAATAATGATCTTATTAGCTGCTTCAACTTGTCCATTTGCTTGGGCATAGTAAGGCGTTGAAGTCAACAATTTAAAACCTGTTTGTTGGGCAAACTCCACCATCTTTCGTCCAGTAAATACTGAACCTTGATCAGTGGTGATGGTTTCAGGTATACCATACCTATAAATGATATGATTTTGGATGAAATTTATTACTGCTTCTTGATCAACATTTGGCATAGGTACTGCTTCAATCCATTTGGTAAAGTAATCTATACCAACTATTATATAACGTTGATTTTTTGAAGAAGCAGGTCTAATTTCTCCAATCAAATCTAATGCCCATCCTCTAAATGGCCAGGGTTTAATTATCGAATGTAACTCACTTGCGGGAACATGTTGTATACCTGAATGCTTTTGACATTCCTGACAGCCTTTGGCAAATTCAATGCAATCTTTCAATATTGTTGGCCAATACAATCCTTGGCGAAACAATAACCATTTCATTTTATGGCCTGCTTGATGTGATCCACAAGCACCACTATGAACATCTGACATTGCCAGGTAGGCTTCAGTTTCACTCAAACATTTCAACAAAATTCCTTCAGAAGTTTTCTTCAATAATTCATTGCCAATGATAACATAACTCATGGCTTTATATTTTATTTTTCGACTAACTATGCCTAGAGGATTACTCAAGTATTCAACCACTGGTTTCCTTCAGTCATTACCAGATAAATTGTCAATGGCCAAAATTTCGTATATTTCATGTGGTTCATCTGCCCCCACTAGTTTTGGCATTGACAATTGTGTCGAAACAGTTTCAGGAACAATTCTTTTGTCCTTAATTTCAATTAACTCTTCCAATTTTTCTTTGGAAATTTTATACCCAGAGGCAATTTGTGCTAAGTCATTCACCTCTTGATTCTCTATACGAGGAATATACTCAATTTTCACATTGTCAAAACGTTTCAACAAAGAATTGGCAACAACAAAATATTTTATCAGATGTTCTTTGATGCACTTATATTCTTTGCTGATTTGTTTTAACACTAACTCTGAATCACCTCTTATTACAATGTTTTTTGCCCCCAAGTCTAACAAGATTTCAAGGCCTGTAATCAAAGCTTCGTATTCGGCCTCATTGTTTGAGCAAAAACCATTGATTTTATATTTGAACTTGGTTGGAATTTTTGAAGGTGAAATTATTAGAATTCCAATTCCAGTTCCATGTTTGTGTTTGGATCCATCAAAATATAATTTCCAAGGCTCCAAATCCACATAACTTTGTGGTGCCTCCACCGCTGAGTGATCTACAATAAAATCAGCCACTATTTGGCCTTTTATAGCTTTCAAAGGTTTATATGTGAGTGAATATTCGGTGAGGGCTAAGGCCCATTTTCCAATTCGACTATGCAGAATTGGTTTTGATAGCATATGTTTAATAATATCATAATGCGATTACACATACACTTCAACAGGCTTAATATAATGTTTAAGTTTCATACACGAGAAATACAGACAAAGGCATAATTTTTCAATATCACTATATCTAGTTTCTACATCATTTAAAACTCTACTTAAATAATAAATGGCCTTTTCATGACCAGTTTCGTCTTCTTGTGCAAGCATACTGCCAAGAGTTGAATGCGATGTAGAAATATATAACTTCATTGCTTTGCCTCTAATTGGAGGCATCAGTATTGGAGGTCTTGACAAATAACCTTTGATGTCATCAAATGCTTTTTGTTGATCTTGCCCCCAAGTGAAAGTATCTTCTTTCTTGAGTCGGAGTAGTGGTGAGAATGGTTGTGCTTTACCACTTAGATTTGATATAAATCTCCTCAAGAAATTTATCTTTCCTAGCAAGGATTGAAGTTGTTTCTTGTTTCTTGGAGGTTGAGTCTCCATAATTGCCTTAGTCTTGTTTTGATTTATTTCGATGCCTTTTTTATGCACCACAAAACCTAGGAAATCTCCTGCATGAACACAGAAGGCACATTTTAATGGATTCATCTTTAACCCATATTTCCTCATTCGTTCAAAAGATTGTTTAAGGTGAGTCAGGTGATCGTCTTTTGACGAAGATTTAACTATAATATCGTCAATATAAACTTGCATGAATGTGTCAATAAAATCATGAAAAATTGAGTTCATGGCTCTTTGATAAGTTGCCCCTGCGTTTTTTAAACCAAAAGGCATCACAACCCATTCGTATGTGCCTAAGGCTCCTGGACATCTAAAAGCAGTTTTTGACACATCTTCTTCAGCAATAAAAAATTGGTTATAGCCAGAATAGCTATCTAACATACTTAAATATTCAAAACTTGCTGCTGAGTCTATTAACATTTCAGCCACTGGCATAGCATATTCATCTTTAGGTGTAGCATTATTTAAATCCCTAAAATCTATGCATATTCTAAGAGATCCATTTTTCTTAATAACAGGGACTATATTTGCTAACCATTCGACATACCTGGCAGTTCTGATGAATCTACTCTTCAGCAGCCTTTCAATTTCCTCTTTGATCTTGGACATGATGTCTGGTGCAAATCTTCTTGGCAGTTGTTTAACTGGCTTTTTGTCTGGTCGAATTGGTAGTCTATGTTCCACCAATTTTTTGTCTAATCCTGGCATCTCATTGTAATCCCAGGCAAAACAGTCTTTGTACTCCTTGAGGAGTTCGACCAATTTATTCTTCAAATCACTTGGCAGTTTGGAACTGATATATGTTGGTCTTTTGATTCGACCATCTCCAATGTCAATTTCTTGCAAGGAATCTTGAGCTTGCATCTTTGGGTTTAAACTCGAAGGATCTTTTTCAAATCCTAATGGTTCGTCTTCATAAATGCAGTCAAGCTTTTGCATTTCTAGTACCAACTTGCCATTATTTTGATCAGTGGCTTCAACAGCCATATTTTCTTGAAACAAACTGGCCTCTAAAGCCATATTTATTCTGTTTTCGGCAACATAAGCCGAAATCTTTGCCCATGCTTGGGACTCAGACATAGAAATTTTCGTCAATTTCCCACCCAGTTGGGTGAATCTCGCTTTCCTCTTCCCTTTGTATACCATCTGCTTCTTCCCTTTCCCATATGAAGCCATGGGTTGGGTCTAATTTGACAGAATGATAAATGTTGTCAGAATGGGCATAAGCGAAATCTTTTTCGGTACATGGCGCAATGTTCCCCAGTTTTTTGTCAAAGGAACTCTTTGTAATGTTGTGAGTTTCAGCCCTAAAATAACTTTGATCGGCTTCAATGTTCTCCACCACGCCATCTTGTTTCCAGATAGTCACCCTTTGGTGAAGGGTAGAAGGTACTGCTCCAACACCGTGGATCCATTCTCTTCCCAGAAGCAAATTATAATTAGCCTTTGACGCTATCACCAAGAATAAAGTTGGTCTAATTGTGCTACCAACTGCAATGTCAACTTGGATTGCCCCCAGTGAGAATCCTGTTTCACCCTCATAATTTGACAGGACAATATTGTGTGTGTGCAGATCAGTTCTGGATTTTCCAATCTTCTTTAACATGAATTCCGGCATTAAATTCACTGCCGCTCCACCATCTATCAGCACTTTATTAACACCTACATTATTTGCCTTCACTTGGATAAAGAGTGGCTTTAGATGGCTTTTCATGCTTTCATCCGGTTTCTCGAACGATGCCATTTGATCCTCTAAGCACCCGTTATTCATCACATAGTAACAGACTGGCCTATGCAACGCCATATTACCATTATCGAAGTCTTCCTCATTTTCCGCAACCTCAGACCATACGTCATATTCCATAGGCAAGATTGATACTACACTGACAATCACATTAAAATCACCTTCAGAATCTAGGAGATCGTCATCATCAATATTTTCATTTTCAACCTTGTCATTCCGTTTCAGAATTTCAACAGGATAATTGACTCTTTCTTTTATTGGCCTCTTAGAAGTCTCAGCAATCTGTTTACCCTTGTTGTTTGGAGCATTCTGAATAGCCTGAGAAGCCAATTTATTTTGACGCTGATACCTGCGCCATTGGGTCCTAGTCATGGGATTTTTCCCCATGTAGTTACTCTTATAAGCGTATTTCTTTGGATCCCCAGAATTTCCAGATCCAATATTGCTAGAACTTCCTTTCTCAGTAAAGGATTTGTTCGAGAACCTTTGGTGATTATGGACCCATTGATTAACAGGGGCCTTATTGGATGGTACAAAAGTAGTTTTGTATCCCAACCTCTGGTGAGCGGAGACTCGATTCATTACACCCTTGTTCTGAATTGGCCTTTGTTTTGGCCAGTTGTTTTGCCTTTTCGAAAAAGGCATGTATTTGTCAAGGCCCTCAGTAGCCTTCTTGTCAAACACCGCACTGCAACGAGGGCATAATGTTACCTCGCTGTTGTTCAACTTACATTTCTTCAGAAAATCAATTAAACTTTCATCAGCATTTGGATAAACTGACTTGATTTTCTCCTCGTACTCTTCTTCAGGAATAGCCAGCAATTGGGCTCCACCAGTGAGATCCATTGCATCCACCATCAAACAATCCACCGGTTCGACGTATGTTGCATCTAACAGTTGTAAGGGATCCTCATCTATTTTCATTGGTGGTTTGGTTTTGTCACCAAATTTCAGCCTTCCATCGTTCAATGTCTTTTGAACCAAGTCCATGAAAAGAACACATTGTGAGGTTTTATGTCCCAGAAAATTATGAAATTTACAAAAACCTCTTTTCTTTCTTTGTTCCAAAGGTGGAGTTTTTAAACCCTTTGGCACAATAATTTGGCCATCAGTGACCAACAAGTCAAAAATCTCATCACATTTTGTAATATCAAATGTATAAGTTTTAGGAACAAATTTATCATTTTTTGGTTCGACAGGATTTTTTCCATTTGATGGTTTCAACAATTTACAAGTGTAAGGAGGTCCAGGTTTTAATTCAGCAATATTGACCTCATTATTTTCGATACAATCATATTCATTGTCAAACTCATCATCACTTTCATAAGTTTCTACATATGCTACTTTTTCTTTTTTATGAAACTTAGAAGATCTAGCTTTCTCTGCCTTAAGGCGTTCGACCTGTCGAACTCTATCTGCCAATTGGGCCATATCTCTTAGATGCTGAGTATCTAACCTCTTTCTAATAGAATAGTCCAGGCCGCCAGCAGCCATTTCAACCAACTCATGTTCAGGCACTTGGGTGAAGCACCTTGCTTTGAGAAGTCGAAATATATTCAAATAATCATCAATGGACTCAGGAGTTTTACGCCTAACACTAGCCAATTCTTTAAGGCTAATTTTGGTTTGTCCCATGTAAAACTGTTCATGAAATAACCTTTCTAATTGAGTCCAAGTGTGTATTGAATGTGGGGGAAGGGTGGTGAACCAAGTGAAAGCATTCTTGGTTAGAGAATTTGGAAAATATTTCATCCTTAAATTCTCATTGTTTGCAATATTCCCCGCTTCTACCATATATCTGGCAATATGTTCTACGGTTGACTCACTCGTATCCCCATCAAACTTTGTAAATTTTGGAATTTTCCAATTTCTTGGTAATTCAGTCTGGAGTACATATTCAGATAAGGCAGAGACAAAGTTAGGCCTATGCAAACCTATGTTAAGGCCATTTTGGGCTAGAATTGTTTCCACTAGATGGGCCAAATTATTTTGTCCTTCAAAGCGGTTCTGTTGAACGTTTCTAACTACCTCGTCAGCATCTTGGTTTCTATTAACCAAAATTACACCAGGATTTGGTTCAACAACATTTTGGATTGGTGGCTCTACTTGTGCCACTGGTGGTTGTTGTCCATGGTTTACTGGCACCCCTGGATTGTTAGGCATCTGTGTCTCTTGAACAGGCGCCTGAACTTGTATTGGTCGAATTGGCTGTTGCTGTACGGGTGGTGCCCCAAAGAAATCAGCCATTCGACTCATTTGGTTAGTTAACATTTGGTAACTGTCATTTGTATTTTGAATTAAAGGATTTATCACAGTTCCTAATTGTTGTGTTAACATATTAACCATTTCATGATTACTGTCATCCATTTGTTGTCGAATTGCCAAAACGGATGTGTTTGTTAAATTTTGAGGGATTACCCTTTGTTGATTTACCACTCCAGATCCTGAAGGAGAAAACATATTTGGAATCTCCACATTAGGTTGACTATTGTGTAAGCCAGCCATCAAGGATGTAGGCATACCAAACATTGGATCTCTGGATAATGGAAAAGGTCGTATAGGGCTCCTATGATCACTAGAATTTCCCTGAGTAGGGTTATTTCCCAAAACATAAGATGCTGGTGACATAGTCGAACTAGACAATGTCATATTCGTCATTGGTGCAGTTACCCCAATTTCACTTATAACTGACGAAGGAGCAGTTGTTCCCATTGTACCAGAAATCTGGGCAGGGATTGTAGCGTTATTATTAGACGCTTGGGTTGGTTGCCCCCCAGGGTTTGGAGGGTTACTGTTCTTTTGATTATTAACGGGTGGTCTAACCATTTTTGGATGAGATTTAGCACTTGTCAAATTTGGAAGAGATTTTCCACTTCTTAAATGCATACAAAATCAAAACACACAAATTTGAACACCAACAAACAAGAATTTTCAGACAAATTCAAATAAAAACTACTTTCTAAACAAAGAAAAACACACGAAATTAGGTCCCACTGGGCGTGCCAATTTGTTTACCGTGATTTTTGGTAAACGATCGCTAGTCTGGATTAATTACTTGAGAGATCGACTAGTGAATCTCGGGACATAATCTTGTGCATATATTTCCAGAAAGTATGAACATCTCTGTTGACACCAAAATTTTGAAAAGAAAAAAAAGACTAATTTCTACTAGCCATGAGTATTTCGACTAAGATTTATTTTATCTGGCATATATGTGTACTTGTCGAATTAATGGTTTGAGGTTCCAATTGGCAAATGTTAATTGATACATGTTATATGTATTAATCCAAGTACATGTGTGTTATCAAATTGATACATTGTGTTTCACTTTAATGCATATATATTGGTTCAAGTTGGAAAACACGGAAGAGATCAAGCAAACAACTCCTACAAGGAAGTTATTGGAAGTTACTAAAAAGACACTTGTCAAAATCTTAGATGTAGGAAGTTATTTTCTATTTTCAATAAATAGTTGTAATTCCTATGTATTAAGGGTTGGATCCTATTTTATGACAGTCTTGTAACACCAACGCCGCGTGAGCAAATGGGTGCAGACGGACGTAGAAGGATTCCAACCACCATTTACTTTCCATGCAATTTAATGTTACTTTATTCTTGCCTTATTTTCCTTTTTCTTTTGCAATTCTGCATTTCTTTTCATCTTTATTTTTATTTCTTTTGAATGCTCACTTGAGTATTTTTTCTATTATGTTGTCATGAGACAACTTGTTATTAAAAGTTGTTGGAAGCAATTCTGACACTAATAAGAACAATGATTTTGTTCTTAATGAACACATAAAGTGATATCATAAACCGCGAGACTTGAACGAATACTGTAAAAGAACTTCTATCCGGTCCCAAAGTGTTTATGGATAGCGGTTGTTTACGTTACCAAAAATCGGTGTAAACACCCATTTACGTCCTAAGCCCAATAAAGCTCTCCATTGTCCAAGACTAAGGCGCATCGCCTTCTATGGTATGTAGCCCACGTCTGATAAATGACCCCTGTCAAGCCACACCTTATTCTTATGCTACACTGCCTATAGCAGATAAATGACCCCTAGTGTGAGATATATATTTCTCATTCCACACACATAGTGGGACCTACGTATGATGCAGTTATTTATATCATTCTCCTATATATACGCATATGTGCACTCATCAACAAGGTACACACATTTCACCTTTTTCATACACACTTATATTGAGCTATTACTGACTTGAGTGTTGGAGTTCTAACATTTTTGTAGGTAGCATTCTCCTTCGTACTTGAGCTCATCACCAACATCATCACTTACACCAGATCCACCAGAGGAACCATAAGTTCTTTCCATTCAGAGTCGTATTCGTCCATACCCAAAGCGGATATAAGAATATTTTGTGCTTTCCGATCATAACCCCATTTCTTATCTTCATCGGAAGTCCATCGTGCTTCCGGTTTAGGTACTCCAAAAGAAGGTGAAGTGTGTGCAATCAATTAATTTAATTTAAAATAAAAGGAAGGGTAAAACTGAAAATAAAATACTTTTTTTCAATCATTAAATGCACTTCACCTACTTTTTTCGCCTTGATAAATAATTTATTGTGAGTGGATTTATATAAAATGACCAAATAGATAACAACATACAAGAACATCTCCTCAAAGAAGATGAGTTACACTTATTTTTTGAAAAGATTTTTCAAAAGAACAAAAAGAAAAATATTGTTTCAATTAACTACAAAATAAACATTTCCTTAATTATATTAAAAATGTGGTTAATGTCAAAATACACATGAAGTAACTTTAAAAAAAATGGTGCACATATAGTTTTTGTATTAGTAGTCATTAGGTCACCTATTTTTAGTTATTGACACAAAAGATAAGGCCAAAACATGTGTGCCGGCCGTGTGACCCATCAACCTACTAATAAGAGGGAGAAAACCAGGGGCGTCTTTAATTTTTTGGAGACTCTATGCGATTATTAAAAATAGGTCATAATAAAAAAAATGTAAAAAAAATCAAAAGAATTGGTTATTGATTTAAATTAGAAATAACATCAATAACACTAAAAAATCATTTTTCACTAATATAAAAAAGTTTGATAAATAGGACAATCTTCATTACACACATTTCCATTTAATAAAACTATATAACAATTAGCTATAAAACGTATACAAAATTTATTCACAATAGAAAAATCTCTTTTAGGACATTTTACTCCATAATCTCTCATTTGGAAGCATGCAATCCCTAATTTTATACCTCTCATTTACTAATACTACTACCCTATAATTTTTTTAGAGGTCCCTATTATTACAAGGCCTTATGCCATCGCACATGCCAGACGCCCCTGGAGAAAACATAGCATGTCGCAACAAAAACTTGATTCAAGGCGTCATCAAAACATTGCCATCTATTCGCAAAGCAAAAGCCCCTTAGCGAGCGCCCCGGGACGGGAGTGAGGGACACCCTACGCGCAGGCAACAGCAGCATCGGCTCTAGGAAGTCAAAATCGAGTTTTTGTATTGGCAATTCCCAATTCATTCGTGAATAGGAATTCAAGCGTAAAACTAATGGCATTATTGACTGTACGAATGTATTTCCTCAAAGTCAAAAGATGGTGCGCGAATTAGAGAGACAGACATGTATCTGATTTACTTTGAAGGCTGTGTCCAAATTGAGACTTTAGTTTCGTTCCAGTCATAATGAAGGTAGTAATAGAAAAGAGAGAAAAGACACAAATGATTAGAATGATAAAAATGAGCTTTACCATTTTGAGTATATAGTGCATTATGCATATATGTGTCTCGTAGCTGGAGCCTGCCCAGGATTCACTAGGCATATTCACAACACCACCATAGTCAACCAATGCTTTTTATGATTAAAGATAAAAGCAAAAGAAAAGTATATACATCCTTTTAAAACTCAAGCCATTAAATTTGGTCGGCTGTGGGATGAATAGTTTAACTGATTCAACTAGTTAAACGAGTTAAGAGTTAAGGAGTTAGAGGTTCAGGTTAAAAATCTTGACAAGAAGAAAAATGAACGTAATATTGTATGAGATTTTACTTTCGATCCTCACTAGTTCTATTGTAATCCTTTTAAATTGTAATCCTTTTAAAACCGATTACAATGTAATGTAATGTAATTGTCCACCGATCAACATTAACTCCAATACCAGTTTAGTTACACAATGTTCAAATTTAGTAAATAGTAAGTAACCACCTATACAAAATATGGTCATCTCAATGTGTAATATTTATATCTATAATTGGAGGAGTAAGAAATTCAACATTAATGGAACTAAACCATGAGATTCATGCAGTCATACATTCACTGTTTTAAGGTTTTGGATGTAGTGTTCAAACCAGGTCATGTTTTATGCTTCTCAAGCGACCCAATATCTATTATATTCAAGTTATTAGTGTAATTTCTTGCACTGTATACCCAATTGATTTTATAGCTCTACAAAGAACTGAAAGAAGGAGTCTCGTAACCTTAGCTCAGTTGGCAGACATTGCAATATATATGCAGGGGGCTGAGATTCGAATCCTACTTATCCGCCTTAAGGGTAGAATTTACATCCACTAAGCTACTTGACAAAAAAAAACTGAAAGAAGGATAATCATAACCACATGATTTTATTTGGAATGTATCAAATGATGTACTATGTATTTGATCATTCCTATATATACATAGAGCATGCATCTATATATAATTACTAAAACTTCTTAAATATATATATAGCAAGTTATTGAATAATTAACTTATAACTAATACACAAGAAAGATTTTAACAAAAAAAAAAGGAAGTAAAAGAAGAAAATACAATAATATATAAAGAAATGTTCTTAAATACAGCAATGGATATATAGGTTTACACTCACTCAACTCAACTAATAAACACCATTATTTAGATAATTAAGATCTACTCATCTGCAAATTAAGTTGTAGCCTAATATAGTACCAAAGTACAATTAGAAGCTATAAATCTGAATGAACATATATGAAACCATGCATATATATAGCTGATATAACATATATGCATGGTTTACACATTTTTCAAAAGACTAAAATAAGAAATTAATGTAAAAATGAAAAGGAAATAGACTAAAAAGAAATGAAAAATGATAAAATTCGGACCAGGAATGCTTAATTCCCCATGCATGGATGGTTTTAGACCTTCCATTTCATGATTGGTGTGAGCTTCTCAAGCTAGGCACAAGTAGTATCTTGCATTGCATGGTGCAGCTGATGATGAGAAAGATGAATCTGTGATAAATTGTCCAAAGTGAAGGTAGAGAAGATCCATGATAAGAGAGTATATAGAACAAGACATTCTTCAACTTTAACATAATAATCATGACTTAATTGTTTAACAATTAAAAGTACTACGAATAGAGACAGAGATGAAAGAAAGAGCTATAACCATATTATATATAGAGAGAATAATTATGTTAGTATTATGTGAAAAACATAAAAGGCAGGGTTGTGATGCACGCATACTGTGTGTGTGTGTGGAGAGAAGCCTAGCTAATCTTATATTCCCGCATGCAAATATTTTCTCTTTAGTGTACAGTGTGGGCACGTTTCCACAAAGATAAAAGGTAAACAATGAAAATGATATGTAGTATAGACTGTGAAAGGGTTTGTGTTGAAGATCCAAGTAATTAAATAAGTTAATTTTACAATCAACAATTTTGATTTTCTGGGCTATTCACTACAAAAAAACGCCCACGCCTAAAACCAAGGCAAACATACAGATTTAGACACGGCTAACATAACCGTGGCTAATGACCGCTTTTTTTTGTAGTAATTGTGTACCGATGCTTGAAAATCATATCAAATTTTAATGACTATATATATAGATTTCACTTTCCCAAAGTAAAAGTTTGATTATAATCCTATATGTCCTCACAGTTGAGACAGTGATGTCACGGACAAAACAAAGAAAATTGGTATGCGATCTCAAATCTGACTTATTAGTTTTTCTTTGTTTTTATCGAATCAATATCAATCAGATGGCTTTGTTCAAAAAAAATATCAATCAGATTGTCATCTTAATCTTAACTATAAAATAATGAAGACCGATATTATCGCTCTTCATTAATTTTGATTAATTTTCATGTATAGGTCCATTATAGACCAGCTATTTCAAGAAGATCCACATTAATTCACTAAGTACTATTTTTGTTGCCAACTTGTAAGAAAGGCTGCTCCCTGATCTCCGAATAGGCCTTTGTCTTTTTTGGCTTTTCTTTTCCTTTATCTTTTGGTCGGTTTGTGTCAAAAAAGTATTATAATTTTTTGAAACACTTTGCTTGTAAGTGCTTCCTGTAGCATGCATGTGGGGTTTGTCTGAAAAATACATAAAAAAATTAAAGTTTAATTTTTACACATAGTGATCTGAATTCTGAATCTGATCTGATCTTCACCTACCAGCTGCTCTGTATGTAGAGTATTGGTGGTGAATACTTTGTGTGGGATAATCATTTCTCTCCACATGTCAGTCATACCCTCTGCCAGAGTATATTTGTAAATTACATACTTTGTTTTGTCCGATCTCATATATAAATAAAGATTTTTTTTTAAATTGATCGAATAACTAATGTATCTTTTTTTGTTTTTACCACCGGTTTAATCTGATTCGGGCATTTGTTCTGACATTAAGTGGTTTCAGCCTCCTCCTGATCATAGTTACGGGGATTGAACTATGGTCCTTCCTACCAAATTCAGCGTCAATCACCACTGAATCAGTTAACAATTGAATAAACGATGTATCTGACCATATGAATCAGATATACTATCATTTATTTAAGATCCAGATATATTAGTTATTCAATTAATCTAAAAAAACAATATTTGTTTATATGTGAGAACAATAGCAAGTAATATACAAAGGATGAAAAAAGTCATTGCACATGGAACAAGTCAGTTATCAATGACAATATAATATTTTAAGGATAATGTTGCAGTTAAATAATTGTATTAAGATTAATAAATTACCTGAGCCAACAAGTCAGACAACTATATATGCTGAATTTGGTCATCTGCAGATTAATTTAGGATCTTGTTGCATACTAAATTAAAGAATGTTCTTTTTGAATTAAGAATGACACCTGATATAATGTAACAAATTAAAAAGAAAAAGTGAAAGCATGTATGTAAGTGGAATATTGATTAATATAAGGATCTTCATGTGCCATAATGAATACATTGGACTGTGATTATTAGAATCCATCAATTCAGGTAGAACATGATCGTGATTCAACAAAAGGACGTGCCTGTTAATATATTGTGGCTTGAACACTTCAATATAAATTTAACAAAAAAAGGGATTTTCTTTTTCCTTCATATTATAGCTGTAGAGTCCTCACAAACTTCACTAATGACTATACAAATTTATGAGATGTGAATTGTCTATACTAAACAATCAACGCAATTACCGTTAATTTTATATCTGTTTTCAAATTTATGTAAGAGAATCTGAGCGACTATATTTTTGATTTTCTATTTAAACTGGTATCATCTGCGCGTAACTGCAGAAATTAATTCATCGAGTCTTGTGTGACTTAAATGGACGGCAAGTTTTTCCTAAGAATTTTAACATTGTTGTATATCTAAGTCATGGATCAAACTCAATACTTTGGTTAAATTAAAAGAGACTCATGTCATCTCAACTGAGCGTTCTTTAAGTACATTTTTACTAATTTCCGGTGGTTGAACACTTGAAAAGATCTCAACCAAATTATATTTGACCAACTTAACATGGACTTTAAAACTATTAAGTTAAATTAATTAAACTTCGGACATTAAAAAAAACTAAACAGGATTAGAATCTCTACAGTTAATTTAAAAAATATGCAGAAAATCTAAAGGATTTATGTTTAAAGATATTTAAGAATCATGTAATCATTGTTTTCAACTTACATTTGTTTTAGCAAAACTATGATTATGCCATTTCTTCTCTTCTCTCCAAGTACTTGTCCTAGCCAACCACTACTGCACCATGGTCATGAGGTCCCGAGTGTCATTTTCATATCAAAACTTGGCGTGAAAGACAAAATTCAATCTTGTGGCTCCAAATCCAAATTGAAATCTAATAGTAGCTAGGACCAACCACACCAAAAGTGCTTCCCTTTTTGGTTATCAAGAGAAGCCAAGTCATGCAACATTTTCAAAGATTAAGCAGTAATTGTAACCTCTGCTGAAATTTTACTGTTTGCATCTGAAATTTTCATTTGTGCCTGTAATGCGAGCTACCCATAATTTGAAATTGTCATTAGTTTTAACTTTTAAGTATTGACTTCTTGGCTCTCTCTTCAATAAAAGCAAGGTATAACCATATTGCTAGGTTTGTAATCAATGGTCTGTTCTCTGGTTTTATGAACTCCACGACCATCTTCAACAGTTAAAGTGCTTCACCAGAAATACTGAATCCAATACATGGCTGTAAATAATACTCATATAATATGCAAGTCCGGTTAATACTTTCTACTATTCTGTGAAAATAAATCTCAAGTCTCCAAGATTGAGCCTAAAAACTCGTAGAGGATACTAAGGTAAACACATTTTATGACCCACCTTTATCTCCCTGAGATCAAACGAGCGTCTGTTTTTTTTTACTATCATGAGAGATCAAGTGAGTTAATACTGTGAGCTACTGTTAACTGTGTATAATAAATAAACATCACTGCTACATCAACATTTATCGCAATAAAAATGCAGGAAAAGTAAGCGTTTCACTTTTGATTAAACAATTTTTTAGTTGGAAGCTTTGGTTACATTAATCAGGAAGCTCAGAACGTTCCCTCTTTGCAGTTTCTATCATTGTACATAAGAACTTGATAGGGTTGCAATCAAAAGGATTCGTAAGTGCAGCATGTGCCAAAAATGGAAGCTTTCTGAGAGACCTTCCACTCATTCCCTGTAGAAAGATAAAAAATAACAGTTACTTTAAGATATTATCTTTAAGACTTTCTGAGGTCCACCTAAAGATTGTGAGGTCAAAGATCCAGAGGTATTATCTTTTTTTCCTACCTCACATGACTCTGCAGTTTCAACTAGTTGCTTGCACAGTTGCGTGGATGTAGTAGGCTCATAAAAATCTGGTGCATTCATCCTCTGTTTTGCACTAGCATAATTTGGAAGTACGATATTCTTACAATCCTAACCAAGTCAGCATGATTATCCATTAGATTAACAACTATAATGTCTGAATTAGAATAAAACTTAGAATATTAATGCCTTTTGTTTAAAAAAAAAATAATATTCCAGTACAAGATTGAGATCTATTTGCACCTCAAAACTAGTTAATATCCCTGAACGCATGAGTTCCTGCAAGCAAGACCTTAATATTTCATACCGAGCTTGAAGTGTTGGTGGACCAACATATGCTTTGATATCAGCTCGATCAACAAAAGCAATATCTGCAATGAAATTGATAAATTTATATGATCTTCAATATTTGTAATCATGCGTTTCAAATAAAATTTATAGGGGAAATGGATACTGAAGAAACTATTTTAGGAAGACATTGGAGTGGTGTTCCTAACTAGTGGAAAAAGGTTTTTCTTGTGATGTGCTTATGTTAAAGTGATGTTAATTTCGGATCCAGGCATATTATATTATTGTTCTAGTCTGGTGCTGGCAACAAAAGTCCGTGCCTAATTGTGTAGCAATTTGACTTTACATGCCCTAAAAAGGGTGCTTGAGGGGGGACAACCGTTATACATATTACTAGTTTCCAACTTCACTACATCCATATTTAGGGAAGCAGGTCTTCAGTTCTCAAATAAAAGTAGATTGACACTGACATATAATGACAAAAACAGATCTAACCATCGATATCAAATTTATGGGAGAGTATGGGACGTTATTTACACTGAAATTGATTTAGGCTTACCGATAGCAGCAGTGATGTTGGATGTGGTTAGAATGATCACATTTGGAGATGATTTTAACTTATCCATCTGAGTTAATAATGCGTTGACAACCTGAAATTGAATATTCAGATTGAAGCCATATTAAAACACAAACATCCATTAAAGAAGCCATTACTTATGAATTACATTTATACAGGTTTGTGTTACAATCTACAGCATTTTCAGAAAATAGTGAGGAGGGAGTTTATTCCTGCAGGGGATACAGGAAGAAGGGTTTTACCCGAATGGAATCCGAAGGTTCAGAACCGGACAAAGCAGCTTTTCTAGCAGCTGCGAGGCTTTCGACTTCATCTGCAGGATCACAAACATATATAATCAGGCAGACGTACAAGAATAATACATGGGTATTATGTTGATTATTCTTCAGTTATGCCTCACCGATCAAAACAAATACCAGATTGCTATCTTCCTCAACCATCTCTTGAATCTTCTGAAAAAGTTTTGCTACCTAGAAAACAAAAAACAGTTACACATTCAACATAACAAAACTACAAAAATGGTTCATGTATAATTCACAATTTCATCACTTGACTTTTTAATCTCCGTGATTCAATGGTTCATGAATACTTGGATCATAGTCATGTGAAAAAATTTATTAAATGACTAATGCCTCCAGTGTGTGTGTGTGTGTGTGTGTGTAATGAGTGGAGACTAGGAAAATAAGTACATCAAAATGTTTGCAGTATCGGTATTATCTTGGTAGAGGTAGGCATTTGGTGTAATTTTTCCTTTCCATTTTTTTTAATACATACGATTACACATAGGTTAAGTATCTCAATGAACTGATTTATTTTTAAAACAGTCAATGTTAGTTAGTATTGTTAATTTTTATGTTGAGGGTAGAGTTCGAACCATTGACTTCCTTATCACTCCACTCCTTAACTGTCCCACCTCAGCCACCAAGCCAACCTTATACCCCCTTTTCAATGAACGGATTTTCATACAAACTGCTGACTGCTAATTCACTTGTGCATTAACATGTTTCATTTTCGCTTGATACACACATTATGGAGTTTAGATAAAAAAAGCTAGAAATAGAATGTCGCGTATTTAAATTATGCTATGGCCACTTATTTGTTTATATGAGAAGCCCTAGTGCAAAGGTTTTGAATTGACCTGGGAGTTTTGTAGCGCTAGGTTGCCCCTTTTTATTTTTTGTTTATATTTTCTTTTTAGTATCATATATCATTCTGTATGGGTTCCCTATTATGTAAAACGTTTTTGTGTCATATACTAGTATGGATGGTAGGCATAGTTTTAGACAACATAAGAAACCATCCAACGCCATCTTTTACCTAACCAAGCATCTTCTGCAAGTTTTCTTTTTCCAGATCCAATGTCAAAATCAATACATTCCGGCTTGCAAAACCAGACTAATACTAAGATGTAACAGATGACAACTAGATGCTTCAATTCTGAAAGTAACAATGAAGATGGCGTTGATTTTTTTTTTGCTTTTTCTACAAATGTTAAAACTAGCCTACAAATGTATGTCTTTTTGTATGGCTTGTCATTATACACTGATGATGACGATGATGAACCTATTTTTCACTGAATAGTGAATACCCTCCCATGGGAAATCGCAACAATTTATCATTGCACAGACAAGTGAAACAACAATACCAGGTCCAGGATAAAGATGGAAAAAAAAAAGGACATTTCAAATAAGTCTACCTTCCAAGATAATAATGCTATAAGAATGTGTTTTCAAGCATCAAGTTGTACTTGTTATACATCATATAAAGGTAAAATGGGTATACAAGCAACCTTAATCAATGCTATGATTAGAGATCTCCGTCACTGCCCGAACTCAAAAGTTATGTCCTAACCATATTTGGAGAAACAAAAATTTCTTATCTTCTGAATGCAACTCTTACTACCAACCAGTGGGGGTTTCCTAGTCACTTGAGTCAACTCAATCCTTTGATCAAGCTTGATATCAATTAGAAAACGGCAATGGTAAATACAGAAATTATATGCCCCCAGCCCACCTAACATAAAGGAAATGTGATTGCCAAACCCGCCATACAATAAACATTGCAGATAATAGGTAAAGAGCATAAATTAGAAAAAGTCAATAAGTAAAATTTACAAAAGAGTCAGAAACCTAAAGTAAAGGCATACATGCATACCAGCTTGCCGCTTTCGGAAAACCATTTACTGAACAAAGAATGTGCGTTCACTTCAATAAGCTGGGCCTGTGGGTATCTGAGTGGGAAAATGGTATGCAAATTTTTACTCCATTTCTTTACTTGTTTTCATTGATAAATATGATTAAGAGTATTAATAAAGTAATAATAATATATCAATGAACCTTGAATTGAATCGAATTGATAGTTTCTGAGCTAATGCTTTACATAAGGACGTCTTTCCAGTCCCAGGGGGTCCATGCAAAAGAATTATGCTGCAAATAATTACAAAACCTAAAAATAAGATATTTCATATTTCAATCATCTCATCGCACTGGTGTTTGACTATCAAATTATCAATTTATATATAAATGCATAATATTTGTAAAGAGACAATACTTTTCAGTGACATACACTCATATCAGTAAATTGTGATCACAGCATATAAGGCCAATGCTAAACTAAATAAAGGTCTCTAGTGCTTACCGGTTCCATGAAACAAGGAATGGATCGACGGCCTTTTCAGTGAAGAGTAAAGCACTTGCCGCATACCGCAACAACCTTTGCTTTAGACCAGATTCATATATCAGGCTGCAAAAGTAATGGTAAATATTCAGGGTAAATTAATTTTAATTTTATTAAGAAAACTATAATTGAGGGGAAGGCGTAAACTACAAACAAGTAAGAACCTTTCCCACATGCCATCAAATTCTTTTGCAGGAAGAATCCATTCATTAAAGCTAGAAGACTGGCCATCAGAGCTGATATCCTCACATGGTCCTTCCTCACTAAGCTGATAAAGTAAAATACAGACAATATTCATGAAGCTCTGAACCATATTAACAGAACAAAAGAGATTCTAGACTAAAGCAAAGTACAATTAGGGAGAATGCGATACTGATGCATAATGAAACATCACATTCTACGGCATTCACTTGTAATATAATTTTAGCATTTGCTTTTCCCTTGGTTTACTTTAAGCATATTTCTACTATATCTGCTTTTGTTATGTTCTCTTTTTCGGCTAGAAAGCATTCTAGAAGCATGTGTCATTGTAATGTGGGAAGTTTGTTATTGGTTTTATCTCTCATGAGCGTGGGTATGAGCTGTGCTATTTATCCTGCAGATGAATCAGTTGAAGCTTATCACCATTTTAACAGGCTCCTCTCAACTCTCTATTATATATATGTACCTATTTGCATTCGACTTAATTCACATATTGATTTCCCTGCATTTTGATTTTCAAATTCTTGGATATTACTCCCCGAATCCAAATCCCTCCATCATAGTTAATAACTTAAACAATTTTTTCACTTATATATGCAAACATCATTTGACCATGTTAGGAGAATTTAAAAACACTACAGGAGAAATGATAGCAACATATACTCATTAATTTTATTAGTCAAGCAAGAATATGACAACCTATAGGAAAACTGAAACTGTGACATACATAGTCAATGAAACAAAATCAGTATTGAGCACCTGAAAGACATGTACAACAGGCTTGACTTGCCAGAACAAAAGAACATTATCATTTTGCATCCCTTCACCTACACACACACAAAAAAAAAAGAGGTTACAACAACTTAACAGCATCAGAAGCAGAGATTTAGCAATTAATCTATTTGTGTCTAAGGATGCTAATTGCTAAACCACTCAATTCAACTCGTACCAGACAGTCTTAATGGAAATTTAGATTGGTAAAAAATAACAATAATCAAATCAATAAGTTCCATTTTTTGCAATTCGGTAGTAATAACAATGAAATCAACAGCATACCTGTATCACAAACGCAAATTCTTTGCACGTTATCAACAAGAAAGGGTTCATCAAGGGGAACAGGAATTGGTCCACCATTATAGCTCAAACTCCTCTTTTCAAGCATCCTGAAATCAGTGAAATAGTCATAAATACACCAACTAAACATCATTAACAATAATAACAACACAGAACCCAATATCCAATTACCCTGACATGAAACTAATACCACAAAAAATAATCAATTTCTAATGTGGAGAAACCCTCAGAAGAAAATAAAATAGAAAGGGGAATAGATTATTACCCCTCAACTGCTAAACGGACATCGTGAATGGAAGCTGTGCTGGAAGGTTTTAAGCAAACCTCAACTATAATAAGCAAAATTAAACGAAAATTAGTTCAGAAATGAAAATGTATAGAGTATAGAAAGATAAGATATGAGAGAGAGAGAGAGAGAGAGAGAGAGAGAGAGAGAGAGAGAGAGAGAGAGAGAGAGAGAGAGAGAGAGAGAGAGAGAGAGAGAGAGAGAGAGAGAGAGAGAGAGAGAGAGAGTAGTACTGGGGACGAGAACTTTATCCTCCGGCGGAAGAGGAGGAGGAGGTGGTGGAGGTGAGTGTTGTGAAACGGCGCCGTTTTGATCGGTGGTAGGGTTTTGCTCAGTCTCCATAGGACTAGGAGAACTCATTTTGATGATTGGTCGTGTGAGAGAGTTGGAATTGGGGAAGAAATGGGGCAAAGGAAGACAAAAATTGAAAGAGGGTTTACTTTTAATTTCGGCGGGAAATCACAATTCCAATTCCGATGCTTGCTTTCTACTGCTAAGTTATTACAGTACTTTCCACTCCAGTTTCACAAATCACAACTATTCCAGTATCTCACAACTATGTTGATATTTTTGTGTAAAAAAAAAACTATGTTGTTATTTTTTTCTCAAATACATTTTAGGCGTGTAAGTTTTGTTAACCGTTAGGGATAAATATGTTTCTGCTCCTTATAAATATTTCAAATTTTGTTTTTAGTCCCTCTAAAAATTTTCTTCTGCTGTTAGTCCCTCAAAAAATTTCAATTAACACTTTTAGTCCCTGATTTTAAATCAACTCATGTGTAGACTTCATATTTTTTAATGAAATTTTCAAGAAAAGTGTAGAATGTTTTAACAATCACTCACAAAAAAAATTAGATTTTTTTAACAAAACATGAATTAAATATGAATTTAATTTATGCTTTGTTAAAAAATTCAAAAAAAAAATTGGGAGAGATTCTTATAATATTTTAAACATTCATAAAAAAATTCAATCAAAAATATGAAGTTTATACATGAGTTGATTTAGAAGTAGGGACTAAAAGTGTTAATTGAAAATTTTTGAGGGACTAAAAGTTGAAGAAAAATTTTAGAGGGACTAAAAACAAAACTTGAAATATTTATAGGGACCACAAACATATTTATCCCTAACCGTTATTAGATGTTTAAATTTAGCATTTGTATTGTTCAAAAAAAAAATTACCATTTGTATTAGTTAGGTTATCTAAGTGTTGTAGTTAATAAATATATCATTTACGTTTTTAATTTGTTGTACCGCTATCATTTTAAATAAATTTTGTTATCTTGTTGCACGGTGGAGATTAATGTTTATTTTATTGCAACCATAATGGATATTTTAATGAAAAGACACATATGTTAAAGGATATTAATTAACTAGAACGGTAATCATGCAACAAGTTTTTGTAACAGAGAATAAATGAAAATGTAACTACGCAACAAGTTGAAAACTTAAAAGAACATATTTGTTTTGTAAAAAAAACTTTTTTTTTTGACATGAAATACCACATATATTAAGAAGAAGCACCCAAATGGGGATTACAAACAATAGCAAGGTTGGGTATAATCATAGACCAAGTTCTACAACCAACATGTTTGGATAATTGAACTAAATTATGAGCCTCTGTGTTTAGAGTTCTCTTAACATACACAACAGCAACATGCATAAAATTACTACAAAGAGAAATACAATCTTGAACAATTAACTCTACTTTAGTAGGACATGTTTTTCCTTCAATGTCTTTGACAATAGTGAGAGCATCTGAGACAATGGTAACTTGGTTATAATTTAGATCAATGGCAGTTC
This sequence comes from Trifolium subterraneum, assembly GCA_951799995.1. Classification (NCBI taxonomy): domain Eukaryota; kingdom Viridiplantae; phylum Streptophyta; class Magnoliopsida; order Fabales; family Fabaceae; genus Trifolium; species Trifolium subterraneum. The sequence goes on from OX637466.1 coordinate 27,871,631, forward strand.
GGATGGCCCATCTAATTGCAAGAGCTTCAGCCAAAATAGGACTAGTGTGGATTTCTTCAAATCTGCAAGCAGAGATAATGACAAAACCCTCATGGTCTTTAACAATAAAACCCCAACCAGTGGAGCCATTAGAGAAACAACCTGCATCAACACAAATTCTATTACAAATAGGGGAAACAACTTGTGAAGCTTCAAGCACGTCAGATGTATTCATATCAATTTCTCTTAAGAAAGTTGGACTAAATTCTGCACCAAAAGAACTAGCACTAGAGGCTACTTCATGGGGGACAAAAGCTTGTTGTTCAAAAATCAATTTATTTCTATGGAACCATATTTTCCACAAAGAAGTGCAGAAAATTTGAACTCCCTCAACTAATGGATTTGACAGCCCCTGCAGTACCCAAGAATTGACATCAACATTAGAGGGAGCATGAAGGCCGAGCGGGGACGCAAACCACGTTAACTTAGAAAAAGGGCATGACATAAAGAGGTGCTCGTAGTCTTCCGCCTGTTGGTAACAGAGAGGGCAACAAGGGTCCAGAGTTAATCCTTTTTTAGCCAATCTAGCTCTCGAAGGAAGGATATGCTTGACCAATCTCCAAAGAAAATTTCGGATCACATTAGGGACCGGAGCTTTCCAAATTTTCCCCCATAAAGATTCTTGAAAAATTGAGGATGGGCTAGGTTGATTACAAAACTTTCTGTCATCCAGCAGATGGTAAGCTGATCTTACTGAATACACGACGTTCTTCTCCCAACACCAAATGATCTTATCTTGAGGTAATCTGTGAGATAAAGGCAAACTCACAATTTTTTCGCTTCATGAGGATTAAAACAAGATAACACAACATCTTTCTTCCACCTCTTTAAGTTTGTATCAATAAGCTCGCTAACTAACACTACTAGAAATCTTCCGTTTAGAGACCGATTTAGTGACCGAATTTTTTTGGTCACTTTAGAGACCGAATTAGAGACCAAAATTTCGAGTGTGAAAGTCAAAAATGATTTGGTCTCTAAATCGGTCACTGTCTAATTATAGAGACTGAATTGGTGACCGAAAATTAGTGACCAATATTTCGGTCACTCTAGAGACCGATTTAGAGACTAATTTTTTGAGCTCAAAATAAAAAAATAATCGGTTGCTAAATCAGTCACTATAGAGACCGAATTGGAGACCGATTATTAACGACTAGCAAATCCGACGCAATATTTTTTTTTACCAAATCACTAAAAAAATATCATTATTATTTTATTAAATTAATAGTAGTATTATTTCATAGAACAAAATATTATTAATTAAACATAAAAAAAATAAAGTAGAATAAGATACAGGGAAATAAAACAAGATATTCCCTTCACTCTCAAAACTATTTCAGAACCTTGTACTCCAAACGAAACAAAATTAATCTATGTTATTTTCAAGTTCCTGGAATAACACAGGGAAACGAAACCCTTACTCCAAACTACTATCAAGTTATTCTGTCACTCTCAATTGACACAGGGAAACGAAACCCTTACTCCAAACCCTATCCTTTTCAAGTTCGCTGACAAATCCTTACCCTCCATCTCCGTCGAACCCTAGCTTCTTCGTTTTGACCAATCATCTCACAATCGAACCCTATATCCTTCGTTTTCTGTCCCGACCCAGCAAAAACTCCACCTTCAAACCCTAAATTGTTGTTCTCAACACGCTCGAACATCACCTCGCTCTCTTCTTCGAGGCCTTTCGTCGACCGGAAACAAAGAAACCACCATGCAAGGAGCTTTCTGCCAACGTCGTTCGTTGACGACGTTCAGACATTACACCATCATGAATCAAGGTATTTGATTTAAGTGTGTTAATTTCGTTGTTTCTGCATCTGAGATAGTTAATTTTAGCCTCGATGATTCAATTGAAACAACTCAGCCCCAAATTTCTTTCAACTTTTGGAACTTGATTTTCTAGGTCATGATTCATTGGTTGCACATTATTATTTTACCATAAATTTATTAATTTGGCGATTTATTGTTTAGCTAAACTGTGTAAGTTCCATTATCCCAAAGTTTTCCCTTCCAAACAACTCTATTAAGGTTTTTGATTTTCCTTCAAAACTTCTTGTATCCTTTATGTTTGCTTGAGACCTTGAATTTACTTTTTCACAGTAAGATTAATTCTACCCCTTGGAAATTCAATTTGGTGTCATATTTCCTGTATCAATTAAAATTTCATTTCAATCCCATTGCTGATTGTTTTGTATAAATATTTGACTTTGTTTCTATTTGCTGCTACATAATATAATGAAACAAAGAAGTGATGATAATGATAATGTGGTAAAAGCTAGTAAGGAGGTAATTGGTATACTAAACTTTAGCTTATATACTTGGACACATTGCAGCAATTACCTGCTTTGCATTTGCTGGTACAACTTGTTTCAATTACTCTAGAGCTTGTTAGTTTTTTTGTTATCTTGACACCACAAATTTAAAGACACCATATATTTTCTTATCTTGTAGATACGCATATGGTAATGTTTTTTTCCCAACATACGTGTATATGCTTTTGGAGTTGTGTATGAACTAATTTATGCTAAAGGAGCTGTGATAATGGGTGCTAAGCTAAAAGGCCCTTGTAGCTGTGGCGAAACTTGATTCCCTACTATCAATAATATTTTCAATTACAGCCTAGCTATTTTACATTAAAAATTTGAGAACTATATTGGAAAGATCAAGTCCCACTTAAAGGTAAGCAATGACTCTGATAACTCTAGTTTAATGTCACTAGTTAAGTTGGAAGCTTATCCTGTTGTTTCTAATATTCTTGTTAGGATTATCAAACACTACACTTGGGTTTGTTTTTGGCCAGCATATGGTATCCTAGTATTATTGTAGATATGTGCTACTTGAAGAATTAAGCCTGAAAGTTGGAGAGCCAAGGTAGCATGTTTCAGAAACTTTAAAAAAAATCATTTTCTTATTTTTCTATTCTTTGTTTTTTTAGAAAAATAGTTTGAACTCTTGCTTGAACATGTGCAGTGTTGTCTCATTTTATCTTATTCAGAGTTCAATTTTTGGAGGTGGCTTCATAACTATTTGCATTTCATGTCTTCTGTATTCTTTTGGAGCACATCTTTCTGGATTTCCTTTGATTAAAAGCGGAGTTTGGCATCTATCTGCATTTGAGCTCCCGTGTTCTATACATTTTGCAATTTTTCAGCTAAGTTATTGTGTTTTAAGCTACACTTTCCACGGAGAGTCAATTATTTATTGTCTCGGATTATATGTTCCTGGTTTTATTATTTGGCTTGTGGTTTGATTTTTCTTAGTTCTAAGGTTGTGGTTATGTTTTGGATTGATTATGTATTTTTTTATAAGTATTTGGTAATACTTCAATATATTATGTTAATATTATTTTGTGCATGTTTAATTCTTTGGTGTGTATAATGTTAATTAGACCTGAAAAATTGTCTAAAAAAAAAACAAACAAATTAGACCTGAAAAATTGCTTCTAGGGATTGCAAATTTAATTAAATTTTTTTTAAAAAAATAAATTCCGTAGAGACCGAAATTGAGACTGAATTTAGTATAGTGTCGCAAAATCGGTCGCACAGTCGGTCACAACACACATGAAAATTTTTCCATATTGGTCACCAATGCGGTCGCTAAACTCAGTCACCAAATTGGTCGCTATAGCGTTGAATACTGCGTCGCAAACTCCAGTCGCTGATCCGGTCCCTAACTTTGGTGGCAAACTCAGTCTCTGAAAACGGTCGCCACATCGGTCGCTGAATAAATGGTCGCTAAAATGGTCGCTATCCATCAGCGACCAGGGGTTTTGCCACATCCACTATGCCCGTCGCTAAATCGGTCGCTAAGCCATTTAGAGACCGATTTTTGCGATTTTCGGTCGCTAAATCGGTCTCTAAACGCGAGATTTCTAGTAGTGATAAAGCATTCTCTTCCAATTGAACTCTCGGCCCATGGACCAAATAGTCGCTATTGTTCAGAATCCAGCCATCCTCCCAAATTCTAACTTTGTTTCCATTTCCAATTCTCCATGTAGATCCCATTCTCACCAGATCATTCGCCTGCATTATACTTCTCCAAGCATAACTTGGTTCGAACCTGACTTTGCATCCAAGAAGTTAGTCCGCGGATAATATCTACTCTTAAAAATGCGGGCCATTAGAGAGTTTTCATTTGTAAGAAGCCTCCAACATTGCTTACCCAACAACGCTTTGTTAAGGTTTCTGAATCCTCTGAAACCCATACCACCGGAGTTCTTTGACGTTCACTCCAAACTCAACCAATGAATCTTCCTACTCCCCTCCTGAGAACCCCACCAAAATCTAGCTATCATGCTTTCAATATCATCACAACAGCCATCTGGAGGTTTGTAGCAACTCATTACATAGTTTGGTATCGCCTGGACAACGGCTCTGATCAAGACTTCCTTGCCCACTTGGGATAGATCCTTCTCCTTCCACCGTTTAGCTTCTTCCAGACCCTGTCAGTCACAAGAGAGAAGATAGCCTTCTTGGATCTCCCGAAAACCACCGGTAAGTCGAGATATTTCGCATGAGAATCCACAGTCTTTATACCCATCTGTAAAAAAAAAAAAAACATGTTTGTTACATAAGAAACTTAAACATTTGGATGCATTTGGCCTTTTTTTTTCTTTTTTTTTTTTTTTTACTTTTTCAATATTTTAAATTAGTTTTTGTCTCTCATAAACGTTTGTCAATTTAGTCTCTTTATTCACATCTGTTTTTTAACATCATTAAATATGTTGATGTGGAGTGTTATATATCATGTGAACAATGACATCTCACACAATTTAAAGTGAAATATAATCAATGTCAATTTTAAAAAGTGATTATTTGATTAAAAAAATTGTAAAAAGATATCAGCACCTATTTTAATAGAAAATGGATAAAGACAACGACTTATTTGATAGACTAAATTGAGAAAAATTATACAGAGACTAACTAAAGATATTAAAAATGTCAATGACCTATTTATTTGTGGATTATAGAAATAGGGACCAATTTTTGTTAGTGTATGATATTTGAGATATTTGTACGTTTAGACTTGTTTCATAATTTAATTTTCTTTTAATCAAAAAAGAAAAATAAATAAGAATATATTAAATTTGATTCAATTTGTTTCTCATCCAAATTGATATATAATACGTACTTTTTAGATTAAATTAGACTTTAGTTCTCTGATTTATTTATTGGTTTCATTTTAGTTTTATAACTAGTAATCGTTTCGTTTTGATATCATAACTATACTTTTGTCTGCAAAATAAAATGCTCTCCGTTAAATATTGTGAAGAGTGTTACTTTCATCACATTCATCTTTAACCCATAGATACCAAAAAATCAACATCTTCATCACCAAAATATAAAAAGTCTAGAAAAATTCATTACCTGAAAATCAAAAATTAAAAACTCAAACTTTAATATTCAATTTTTTTCTCAAATTCTAAAACCTAAAAATCATCACAACCAAATTGATGGGTTTCACAAAAAAATTCCACCAAATTTCTCCAATTTTTTTGTCTTCTTCTTCATTACATCTAACTCAGAAACCCGGTAAATTTTAAACTTTTAAAACCCATAACCTCTTTTTAGCACCAATCGTTGAGATATGCTATATTTTATTACATGTATTTTACTTTTTTGAAAAGAAAATATATTACCTAGATGATGTTTCGTCAATTTCTTGTTACAAAATTTATTACATGTATTTTCTTTTTATTACCGTGGTCCTCCCTACGTAGTAAATTTTCTTTTCAATCTCATATAATAATATGTTATAGTTTGTATTTATGATCTATGTGTTATTATGTTAATTTCAGCCCATAATTAAATTGATAGGTACTAAGAATATTATTGTTGAGATATATCAAATGTGAGATAAGTCACACATTGTTGGAAGAGTCAATCTATATTATTGTTGAAATACATGCTATAGTATGTAGATAAGCTTGATTAATTATTGATTGATACACAATTTATATATAACATAATAACAGGCAGACAAAGCAGGAATTTATTTAATTAATACAAACACACACTGGTGATCATATGTTAAGATAGCCTGCCTAGCAAAGTAGCCACATATATTTCACATGACAAACAAACAAACAAACAAGCTTACTATGGCCTGAATGTTTTCCATTTGTGCAATTCAAGACCATTATTTGGCCTATTCCTTCGTGGGTAGTACTGATTAGTTTCAACATCCACATCCTCTTCAATTTGATACATCACTTGATCACCATACCTAACCTCAGGTACTCTTTCATATTCCACCACTTCAACCCTCTCACGGATCTCTGGGTTGTGGTGGTGGTGACGACGACGAGATCCTTCGATCTCGTCTTCCTCGTAAATAACCCTCTTGTTGAAGGCCATTTCAGCATTTGGGTAGCGAGCGACGTCACTGAGAACACTAGGCTCTCTTCGGACTCCTGAAATGTGAGTGTGGTAGTCCTCGGATCTCAACATTTTCTTAATTTCTTCTTTGTTTTTTATGTGTCACGATATTTGAATTTGGTAAGGGGGTGTATTTATATCAAAATATTTATATGGCATATGCTCAATATATTCAAAGTTATAGAAATTGAATCTAATTCCCTTCATGTACCTACAAGCCACCAATAGCTAAAAAGAGGATGCGGTGGGGGAAAAGGAGGTGTGAAAAGGACAATGCAGTTCATTGTTCTTGTTCTTTACTAGTTTTATGGCCAAACTCACATGTCAATCGTTTCAATAGAAGAATAATATTGTACAGGTGAAATTCAAATTCTTTTAATAATTGACATAAGAGAATTTTCATATCAGATTTTCCTGTTTAAGTACTTATTTTTAATTCCGTAAAAAAAAAAACAACTTATTTTTAATGGACAAGTTATAATTATTTGAGAGCATAATGGAAAAATTATCTTACTTTATTCTAGTTCTAGAACTAGAAAATGAAAGTTCAGGAAATTCTTTCAAAATGCTAGGCGTTTTGGACAGAATTCGCTGTACACACAATTCAACCTCAACTGTCAATCTTAAATCAGATAATCTAAATTTAAAATATTTTTTTTTATTAAAACAATCTCAACCGTTAAATTAAAATTAAACACCTATATTTATATTTTTGCAGCTTAACGGCAAGAAATCTCAATCCCACGTTTTGTTTGGCACAAATATCATGAGGTCATATATAAGTAGAGTATTATGGGAGAGAATACCCCATTGCCTACGGACCGACATGGGAAATAAATTCTCTATCTTTTATTATTCGGTGACTGTGTATTTAAGTGTATAGATTGATAATTAAAATAAGGTTTATGTTATGAAACTATTTCTATATACGAGGGAGAATAGAGATGAATGAGAGAAAGAAAGAAGAGAGAATAATAGACTATTGTATTCTATTCTCAAGTGTGTCTTTACATTGTAACATAGGCTCTATTTATAGGATAATATATTGGGCCAATGATATGGGCCAAAGTTTAATGGACATCTACTATAATTATTCATAACACTCCCCCTTAGATGTCCATCGAGGATATGCCTCATTAAAACCTTACTAGAGAAAAACCCATTGGGAAAAAAATTCTAGTGAAGGAAAAAGAGTACATCATCCTTTATGTGTCAACTGCCTCATTAAAAACCTTACCAGGGAAAACCCAATGGGACAAAACTATGGTGAAGGAAAAAAGAGTGCAGAACACATTAATTTCTCCCCCTCATAAATACAAATATATATGAGACGAAGAAGATCAATTAATCTTCTATACTAGTTGCTCAAAAGTTTTACTTGGCGATGGCTTGTAGAAAATTTGTTCTATCTTCCTTTTATGTTATTCCCCGAATTAGCAGTCTTGCGACGATATCTTCAAATTGAATTGTTGCAAGAACCCTTCAGAAGAAAATTACAAATATCTTGTATGTGATAAATCAGTACTTCAATCAAAACACAATCTTGACTCATCTCTTGTAGCCCTAAAGTTTCTTCATCATTTCACGAGATTGTTGTTGTGATTTGTTTCACAGATATCTAAGAGTGATTATACTTCTTCATGTGAACATATAGTTTGTTTGTGATATATATCATTATGAGGATAAGACAAATAACCTGCAAATATCTAAAATAACAAAATTTATACATTATGATATATTGGCAACAAATAATAGGTCCATGTATTTGGCCCCAATTGAACTAAAGTATGGTACTCCAAGACCAATTAGTTCTTCGTCTCTAAAAGGACATTTGCTCATAATTTGTGACTTTACCACAATTAGAGTATACAACTGATTTGTGATTCACAAAATGTAAGATTCATTTTCTAATACTCAATATTCTTCAAATATTTATTTTGTAAGAAATAACAATACTTCATGAGCTCTTCAAGAATTCTCAATGATATTTTTATCAACATAAACAAATTCATTGCCAAATATTTTCTTAAAAATGAATAGATTTTCATTTGGATATTTCTTATTTGGAAATATTCAACAAGAATATTATACAACATGCATATATATTGTTCGAGTATATAAAGACACTTATTCATGTTTATTAAGTCATCTCTTCAATATAATCTGATTATATTTCTCACAAAAACTAAATCCTTCAAGGATTCACATATATTCATCATTATCAAGTGAGCCATTCAAATACGTTAAAACACATCTTTCACATAAAATGAGTATTTCATGTGCTACTCAACTTTTAATTAATTACAAAGTAGTTTTCACTTCAGGTGAATATGTCTCTTGAAAATGGTAGACATTTATCAATATCCTTGAATAACAAGTCAAACTCTAAATATTTTATTTTCGCGAAAACTTATTCAAATCTAATTATTTTCATCTTCAGGTGTATGGACTACTGGTCCAAAAACCTTTCGCTTTGCAAAGCAAGTTAAGTTTCAATTCAAGTGTATCTATCCATTTAGCCAATCATTCCTTTGTCTATAATTCTTAATAGAATTTAATCCATGATCCTCATTGTCATTTCTCACATATAGCACTTTATTATGTGCAAAAATATTGTCAACGTTGACTTCATCTCGGTTTCACCATATTTCATTCATGACATAATTATTGAGATCTCTTTATTTAATCAATTACAGGTACCTGATAAGTTCTTCTGGAACTGAAAAATTAATTATGTCAAATACACTTTTGAAATTTTTATATCCTCACTTGGGTCATCTTTCTTTTTAGCTTCTTATCTTATTTGAGGAATTTATCCTTGAAACCGATTTGCTTACCATGCTTCAAGCGTGGTTAATACTCATTTGCAATATTAGACTGTCCAACAGGGACATCCATTTTATTTTATTTTTTGGAGCATTAGCAGCTGTTAATTGATTTCATAAACTTTGCAAATGAGTGTTATATTTTGAACTTCTAGTTCATAATGATTTCTAAGAGGATCAAGACAGCATAACAATAATTTATTTCAAACATTTCATTTGAACTTCTAGTTCATATTTTCAGCTGCTTATTATCTCTCCGTAATATTGGGAAAACTAATTCATCGATTGATAATCAGCTTGCTGGGCTGTAAATAAATCTCCAATTATTGGCTAGCTTAATTTGGAGATTCATATCAAAATTACTTTCCCAATATTCTTTTACTACCCATTTAAATGCATTGTGTTGGAGCAATTGAACATACACAACACATCCAAAAATGCTTATATGGGAATCATGTTCATGAAACCAAATTGTAAATTAGGGGAAGACTTTCATATAATAATTTGTTGACATGATGCAATTCAATATCTCAACATGCATGTTTGAATGTTCCCAAAATATAAATTAGAAATTATGATCTCATAAGTATCAGTCATGTGATTACTTTAGACGTCTAAAGAATGAATCTTCAAGTCCATTTTTTTCTTGTATGATCATATATTCTATTCGATTTCAATTTCAACTGACATACGATACTTATCAAATATTTTCTAAGAATTTAGAAAATGAGATCTTAGCAAAACTATTTGAGAAAACAATCTCACAAACTTCTGGTTGTGAGTTAACAAACATACATGTGACCATCTTAGTTGATGCATCATTGCAAGTCACAAAATGTCTAAGTGGTTCATATTCTCAAATTATCAATTTCTTTTGGGAACTAGTAACACATAAAAATTATTAGAATGAAGGAACTTCAGGCCCTTCAATACATTTTTTTTTTGCATCATAATAGATCCGGGATGACCCAACCGGTCTTGCCAACGATAAATTTAATATGATTCGTAAACTTCTGGTTTACAATAATTTATACTTCAATTGCACTATTATATATAAAAGTGTAGTATAAACTTCCGGTTTATAACTTTTTCATTACACTTAATTTATCCAAAATGTGTGTAGTAATATATAGAGATATTCGGCATCTCTTCATTGAACAAATCTTTGAAACTTGATAAATTTCTTTAGAACTTACTAGAATATATGCATTGGCACTGTGCTTTGTTCTTTAATGTAGCAATACATACTCTTCAGGAGCTTTCAATAATTTTTGTAGTACCAAAAATATTTTAAATTATTATATATATATTTTTTGTATAGACAATACATATAAATCAATCAGATTAAGAACAAAATAAAAGGGTCCTTATGTTTCTTGCTTCGTGATATTTTTAGAGGTTTAACAACCACTCAACATATGTAGCACCGAAATTATAAACCATATCATATTTACTTCAATTAAGTAAAAATTGCACATATGATAAAATGTAAACATATGGTTTCCAATACAATATAAGATATTGAATGAAAATAACAGACAATAAACGAGTATATACCTAGATGAATATACAATTAAAATGATTGAGAGATGATCATTTAATCAAGGGAAAAATGGGAGTACTATTTATTTTGAAAATTAATGTCATAAAAACGAAAACTACAAAGTTAGTGATTAATAAGACATGTTGATGGTCATGAGGTAGCCATTCTCTCGTGTACTCTACTCTTATTCTCTGTTTGCCTCTAAGAATCTCTAAAGGCACAAAAAGAATTCATTGATTTATTTGATTAATTAAAGTAGATATGCTATAAGCTTGTGTCTATGATTCATGACTTATCTTGTTAATTTCCAACAATTTCATTTCTTTTTCTTTTATTTTTTGAAGAAAAAAAAACATGATCATTGCATATAAAAAGAAGGTTAATTTCAATGTAATTGCAACAGTAACAAAAAATAGATAAGAATGCCAAACCAAAATTATAGCCGATATACATTAATTAACAATTAAGGTGATTTAACCACTTCACAAAACTTCATTTTTCTTCACGTTAACAAATCTCACTTAATTCCTTCAAAATAAATTACACAATAATTGACATTATATCAAATAAATATTTAGCTTCAAAAGGCCACAAAAGAATTAAAGCATATGTTTGTAACATATTTGATGCATATATCGCGTTTGATTAATATTGTTTTTAACAACATTGATATAATCAAATAAAATATAAATTTTATATGTAAGCTAAATTAGGGTAGCATACCTGGAAAAGATAGGAATAACTGAATAAGACATAAAACAATCTTGTTCTTTAGGATTGACAATGATAGTGAGAGAATTATGAAACAAATTCATCTAATTTAATTTATGCAACAAATTCAGCTTGTGTCTAGGTCACAGTAGTTGGTCTAACAGCTTTATCATTGCCTGACTATCTAGTTCTTCAAGAACTTAAGAATCATTGTTAATACTAATCAAAGAAAATTTTACTTTTGCAATTCTACAAAAATGCTTAATATTTAATTAGTAGCTCTTCAAGAACTATACTATCAATATTTATAAACTATTAGTTCTTCAGAAACTATATTGCAAATGATGCTCATTTATAGTGTTCAAGAGCAATTCATTATGTATGCAATTCTTCAGGATGTGCAATATTAACTTTATAGTTCTCCAAGAACTATGTCCAAATATTCAAAACAATGATATATAAAATTCATTCATTTTGATAGTCCTTTGTTTCAATATTAAGGAGGTTTTCTTCTATAGTCCTTCGGGAACTATATCATAATTGATCTTCATAAACAAAAACAATCACTATTTAAGCAATCCTTCAAAGATGCTTTAATATTAAATTTTAGTTATCCAGGAACTATTACACACATCCTTCTGGGATTATTATTATTTTTATTTTATTTTACCATCATCAAATTGTAAAATTAAGCAAATTAGATAAAAATATAATATAGTAAATATTAATATTCCCCTAAAGTTAATAAAATTTTAATGTAACATAATTAAAGTTGATAAAAAATATAAATAGTATCAATGTATATGGAAGGCACTCATTATTGGTCAACGGGAATAATTGATCCAAATTATTTGGTAAGAATTAATAGAATTAAGTGGTCATAATTGCACATATGAATGGAATTAATTGGTAAAAATTAATAGAATTATTTGGTCAAAATTGATGGAATTAATCAGTCATAACTAACCTATGAATGACATATGATCAGACAAATTAAAATTGCATCAAAAGTATCGTTGATATATCGAATGACATATCAATCGAAATAATACTAAAAATTGAGAATTTAAGTTCTTCGGGAACTACATAATGTATACAGGAAAAATTATTTCCGCAATCCTTCGGGGATGCATAAATATTCAAAATTGAGAAGTTTTTCAAGAACTATATAACGTACATAAGAATAATCATTTTGCAATCCTTTGTAGATACATGTATATTGAATTCTTCTGGAATTCATAAAAAAATAGAATTTGAGTTTTTTTTTTTTTTTAGTTCTTCAAGAGCATATTTTTATGATATAGGAACAATCATTTGTGCAATCCTTCAAGGATGCACGAGTATTGAATTCTTCAAGAATCCAAAGGAAACAAAAATGATACATAAAAAAATTAACATAAGAAATAAAAATAAAAATTCATTTTACTTATAACTATGAATCTTCAGGATTCATATTTTACGGCAATTTTAGAAACATAGACTTATGAATCTTCGGGATTCATATTTTAAAAGATCGTTCTTTTAGACACATAGGCTACAAATCTTCATAATTAATCTTTTACATGTTTCGTCACACTATGATTTCATCATGCTATGAATCTTCAGGATCTTCAGGATTCATATTTCAAAAAATTCACCACAATGCTTCTAGATCGTAGTCATTGAACTTCATGATTCATGTTTCAAAAATTCCACTATGGTGCTTCTAGACCATAGGTTGTGAATCAATATCTAAAATCTTTATGATTCACTATCTTTATAAGTATATACGGATATAATTAACACCATATCATATAAATAAAAATAAACATATTTATGTTCTTTTAGATAATCAAAGTGTCGATGTTTCACCATACTGTTGTCGGTCATGAAACTCAAACAACATCAAACCCCCAAATATATAAAGACATGATGCGAATTTATTTATTTGATTTTAATTATTATTATTATTATCATAAAAATAAAACCAATAAAATTTCAAAGCAAAACATTATCATATGAACAAACCAATTATCAAAAAGTAATATGTTAGGAGAGTATAAAATGTATCTATAAGGCACTGATTCCAATTGATGGAATTATAACATAATAGCCTATAATCATTGATACAAAAATTAAAATTGATACATATTAAAAATAGATTAAGAAGAATTTCATATCTCAGTTGGTGAGATCATTCGTGCCGATAACGTGTTATGAAACTATTTCTAAATATGAGGAAGAATAGAGATGAATGAGAGAAAGAAAGAAGAGAGAATAATAGACTATTGTATTCTATTCTCAAGTGTGTCTTTACATTGTAACATAAGCTCTATTTATAGGATAATATATTGGGCCAATGATATGGGCCAAAGTTTAATGGACATCTACTATAATTATTCATAACAGTTTACTTATTGTTTTGGTTTTTAACTAATTTTGAAGTTTTATTTTGTTCTCTTAATTAATAAATATTCCGCTTATATTCTCTTAAATTTATTATGTCAGCCAAAAAAATTCTACAATTGTTAGTTGGTTTAGTGGCGATTGGCGTTGAACTTGGTATGAAGGATCATAGTTCGATCTCCCACAACTGCAATCGGGGGCTGGAATCACTTGATACCAGAACTGACCCCCGAACCAAATTAAACTGGTGGTGAAAACCAAAAAAAAAATTCTTCTTTTTGTTAGTTTTTAAAACCAAATGTATATTTTTTATTTTTATTCGAAATAAAAAAAAAAAACAAATGCATATAGTAGACCAACATTATATATGGTCCACCATAGATATCAATAAAAAAATTTAATTTTAACCATTTGATCTTGTTATAAGAAAATTATTGGATTTTGCATGTCTACCATATCTAACAATGAACCATCACCAACAAATTCTTTTTCCATTTCTTCATCTTCTTCCTGTCATTCTTTTTTAACTTCTTCATGCATTCATCTACAGCTGTCAAAATGGACCGGACTGATGGGTCGGGCCATTAGCCCACGGTCTTGGAATGAGTCGGGCCTCAAAAAACGAAGCTCAAAATGCCATCGGGCTTTTTCGGGCCAAACCCATTTAGCCAATATGGAAAATCGGGTTGGGCTTTGAGCTGACCCATTAACCCATCATTTAATTGATAAAAACACATTTGTGTCATTTTTGTAAAAATATTATCAATGAAAAATGATCATTTAATTGATAAATTATTATAAAATATATATTTAAATGTGTAAGCTAAATAAAAACGGTATATTTACCTAAAACTAGAGTTTAATTGATATTTATTTAGTGTTGATGTAAAAATTATTTACACTTGCATCAAATAATATCTCTATAAAATTGATAATTATAAATAACTAATACATCAAAATGATATAAAAAATATTCAATAAAAAGAAAACTAAAGCAAACTTAAAACTAAAACTTTTTTTTTTGACTAAAAATAAAGGATATTCATTCATTCAAATTGATAGAGTACATCGATGTAATACAAATTCAAATTCGCTAAAAACAAAAAGGATGAATCTGCAAACAAACTCACAGCATCCATGTTAATAGCATAAAACGGCAAATTACATAAGCCTACAAATATGACTATATTGAAGTGTCTGGAATGTCCATGCCTCCAGATCTGTAGCGTTCATGACACAAAAGTCGACATCGGATGGATTTGCACTTGATTGGATATAATCCTTCAACCTGAAACAAATGAACACCGCACAAAGACGGGACAACAAAATACACCGCACAGAGGCGGGACAACAAATAACACAAAACCAAAACAATATGTGAAAAATCACACTTATTTAACAACGAGAAAGAAAAAACAATTTGGAGGGGTGATTTTAGGTCAAGATTTGACCTGAAATCACCCCGGCCTCTTGGATAAACTAAGAAGAAGAAAAAAAAAAGGTGACGGCTAGGGTCTTAAAACTAAAACTTAAAACATATGTTTTAGCCCATTTATTTTATCTGTCCCAACGGACCAGACCGGGTTGGGCCAGCCCATTTGACAACTCTACATTCATCAATGGAACTCATAAATTGAATCGTGGGGAAAATATAATTGGATCTTTATTTTATTTTTTTAGTCTATACAAATGAAACTCCATTAGCTACAATATTATAGAAATTTGAATTTCAAATTAAGAAGAGAAAAATATTTTTCTGTGGTTACATGGTGTGATGAGCTAATTTGCCGGACTAATTAACTATGAGTCATGTTAACATATACCCTTAAAACACATGATAAATTATCTAAATAAAAACAATTTAACATTAAATAATACAAGAAATTTAATGTTAAAAGGTTGATTACACAAGTACCAAAAGATATATAATCTAGAAATGCTGATAAACAGTGTGACATTTTATTTTATTTTTTTGAATGCATACCATTCTGCATGACCAAATGTAGACCAGAAGAAATTTTCAAAAAGTAGCTCATCACATCCATGGCTATTGTACAAGTATTAAATGTGGAAAAGTTATCTCCCTCCTGATTTTCCGTTTTTGCCCTTGTGAAAAAACTTTAGAATGTGTTTTTCGAAATTTTCCTATTTCAAATATTATTTTGAACGGCAAATAAGTTAAAAAATAATATGTTTTAAAGTTTTTACACAAGGACAAAAATAAAAATTTAGGAGGGAAAAGAGAGTTGGGGGGATTACTCTGAATGTTGTCTTCGTCTGGTCATTGTTTACCTTGGCATCCTGTAATAATGTCTACAACTGGGAATGGAAAGTTAGGAAGAAATTACTCCTATATGCCCATGTGCCTACTATGTATCGTAAAACATGTCGACACCGCTAACTTATAGCAGATGGTTTACGGCGTATAAGTTTGTACGACTAAAGTAGAGCTCGAATAAGCTAGGTGGAATAGACCAAAATAAAGAACTAAACTTTACTAGAATTGCAAGGGAATTATTAGTATCATTAATCTGAACATTTACCAAGTCATCAAAAAAAGGATCCCTCTTTGGACAAGATTCTATCTTACAATTTTTGAATCCCATTTTTCATTTAAAAAGACTTGTTCAAGAGTTAATAACACTGACTGAAACAGCAAAGGAAACCATTAGGCTTGATTTCGTCCTTTCCTCTAGGTGTATCGCCGGTGTCATCACGTTTCGCCATCAAGGAGCTTGTACCAGGGGACTCTGGTGGTAACACAGTGTTCTCAGATGTGAATATTCTCGAAGGAATCATAGGTTCGGGAGGCGAAACGGTGTAAAGATAATTTAGAAGCATTTGGATTATCTGAGTGAAGTTGGGTCGAGCATTTGCATCCTCTTGCCAGCATGAAGTAAGAATTACGGCCAATTCCTCGGGAAGATGATCCGCACTCGGCCTTACATTCTAAAAAGCCATAAGATTCACGTCAACAGTTTTCAATGGTTTAAAAACAATATTAGATGGCAACGTTTAGGAAATAGGCATGACCTTTTTTACCTTAAAGGCTGCAGCATATGCTGCTTGAAGGTTTGACATGCCTTCGAAAGGAACTTTGTTGTGTAAGAGCTCCCAAAACACGATCGCAAAGCTATAAGCATCGACTTTATGGTTATAATGCTTCTTCTCCCCCTGCCTCAGTGTGACAGTACTGTATAACTGCAATTGTATTTGTGCGATCAGTCCAAGATGCTCCGTAAACAAGATTCATACGATACAAAAAAGTACAGCTATTCATCAATTTACCTCTGGAGCCATCCAACGGTATGTTCCCGTTTCAGCTGTCATCATCTCAGTTAAAGACTCTTCTCTTGCTAAACCAAAATCTGCCAGCTTGACTGTTCTGTGATCTTCAGTCAATAGCAAGTTATCTGTACGAAGGACAATAGAAAAACTTCATATTCATTATGTTGATTGATTACTTGATATACAATTAAGCAATTTCTACATCTAAGAAAAGGAAGCTTCAGTACAGAACAACTAATAGCAGATCCTGAATAACAAATATTCATTCATTTGTATTCCTTGACAGTGAAGAAATATTTTCACAAAACTATACAAATAGTGTTATCATACATAACTTTTTCCCAGAGATCGATTATGCATATAGATACAGTTCAGTAATCCAACCACATCTAGAGGACATTAGGTATATTATAATCAATCAAAGAGGTACAGCATGTTCAAAAGGGAAGAACCAATAAAAGCTTGCTCTTTCAAGTATAAACTTTGCAATATGAACTCAAACATAGTAGATAATAAGAACAGATTGAACAAAACCTAATACTAGTTATCATCATATTACATATATTGCATTGTTGAAACAATAACATTGTATAAGTTTTTAGGACCAACCAAAATGTTAAATCAGTAAATCTATTTCTCTGTGTATGAAAAAACTACCGTTTCAATTTCAACCTCACTAAATGCAAACATTAGGCCTGCTTGAAACAATTATGGTTTTTAGTTTTGAAAATGTGTTTTATAGAAGTGTTTCAGAAAACTGTTGTTAAGAAGAGCAAGGCAAAACTTCTTGAACCTGTTTTACTTTTTTAGTTTTAAAAACTGATATACAGAAAATAGTTTTTGGAAACACTTCATTAAAATTGGATTACCAATCAAGTTTTTCAGTTTTTAATTTTGTTTTTAATTTTTAAAAACTAAAAAACTGTTTTCGAGAAGGAAATCAAACAGGCCCTAAGTGTCCTCAAAGTTGTTTCATGTTTACTTTGACTGTTATATAGATCATAGATGAAACTGATTGTAAATGCAATATATATATTTGAAATCACTTATCTAACTTGCTTAAAAAAAAATCACTTATCTAACCAAGTTTAAACCAAAAAGAAATTTGACTCAAGGACATGTATTATGAAATGCACATGTGGTTGATAGTGACATTTAATTCCACAAAATGGCAAGAAAGTAACCATGTGACAACCATGATTGAGAAGATGATAATTTTAAACCGCAATAATGTCAATTATTTTTGGACACTAAATTTTGATAGGGATAGGATAATTAATCCGTAAAATTGATTACAATTTAAAATAGAAAATAAGAACAAAGATCAATAGATTAGAAAAATACACATTGTGCAAGGTCAATTTCTTATGAAAAGAACACATTTGAGTATGAGATTTATATTGAAGGAGGAAACCATAAACATATAGCAGATACTAGAAACAGGAAATCTTGGCATAAAGAAAACTGCTGTTATACCACCATTCATGAATTTTCACAGGAATGCAACATATTACTAGATCCTACTTAAAAAGGTTTCATTTATAGGGGAATGAAAGCAAACCAAACTATTACCAGGTTTAAGATCACGGTGTATGATCCCATGAGAATGCAGGCACTCTATAGCACGTGCAATATCAAGTGCAAAACCAATGGCAACATGTGTGTCCAAGCATTTGGGGCGCATGTTAAGCAAATACTTGCGCAACGTTCCTCCTGATAACAACTCAGTGACTATCACCATCACTGGCTCCTTGCAGGCACCGATAAACTGCAGCGAAAGAGCGGCAACATTATTTACTAAGTTGCAAACTTGACATATAACAAGTAGTCCTCGTTGTATGACATATCAATTCTTGATCCAATTCAATAACATATACAGCAGACACAATGGAGAGCCTAAACCAAATTCTCACCTTCACCAAGTTCTTGTGTTGCACTCTAGACAACATAGCCACCTCCCTTGCAAAGCGATCTTCTCTCTTGGCAATATCTTCTGTAGTTTCTCCTTTATGTACAATTTTAATAGCAACAATCTGGTTTTTATATCTGAAACGAACCCAACAACAGAATTAATTCGATGAACGACAAAACTACAAGCTTCAAAAATAACAAATAACTACTCAAATATGACTGCAACGTGGTTTGGGCGAAGGAACATTAGTAGTTTTGTCATTCAAACAAAAAAAAAACTACTCGGATCAGAGAAACATAATTCATTTCCATTAGTAATTGTTGCAAGAGAATAGTTGCTATAGCACTATAGTGTAGTAGAATTTGAACAAATCGATATTCTTATACGATATGCTATTTAGTACAAAGTGTTGTCAAATTGCGGCTATAGCTATAGTGGGGCTATAGCACAGTACTACCATAACAAAATTTCAACAAAACACTATTTTCTGCGATCCACGATCGACAACACCGAGTTCAATTCAAAGTAACCATAGTATGCAGCCTAAGCAACTATGAAATATGATGCTCTACAAATCAAACACAAAGACAAGAAGGGATACACTATTCAATTTTGACCACAAATAAAAAATAAACAAATCAATAACCGCAAATCTAGTTACAAATGACACACCCTAAACAACACAATACAATTACTGATTAAAGTAAAGATAGAAAATTTAGCTTAATTAAGAGCAAAATAGAAAATGGGGTTTATTGAATTTGACTAACTTACTTTCCCTCATAGACTTTAGCATGAGCACCTTCACCAATCCTTGGTCCAACATAGAGATGCTTAGGATCAATTAACCATTTAGGGTCTAAATTGAACTCATCAACTGAGTAGAATCTACCACCAGATTCCATTTCTTGTTTTATGTAAGATGCTCAAATCCTACATGAGCTTGGCAGAGAGAAAAAAAAAGAACCCTAGAAAGAAAACAGAGTGGTGATTTGATGAGAAAATGGATATGCTGACATGAAACAGAGAAGTAAAGTAGACATCCTCTGCTTTTGTGGTCTGAAGCTCAGAACCACATCTCAAAAAGTAAGGCTCGGAGATCAAAACTTAAATTTAAGATTCATGTTTTTTACATTTGTTTGAGAGAGAGAAAGAGAGAAGGTAAAGCCCAAAGCCCAAAAAGATATTTTGAAAATTCATGGGAAAAAGAGAAGAATCCCCAAAAGGGAACATGGAAAAGAACCAATCACCAAGTCTTTGAGTAAAAACTTGTTTTTATCTTAAAAGTCTAGTTTAATAATACTGTTAAATTGACAAAATTTAGTTTAATTGATAATGTATACTCAATTTGGTTTTAATTATAAGCAAAAATTTATTTTTTAGACTTATTGAATCATTGATGTATTTAGACTATACATATAATTCAATAAATCTACCCCAGATATATCAACTATTGTTCGAACTCAAGTACTCGTATGTGTCTAGTACCAAATTTTTACTTGCAATAACTTTTTTTTTATCATCAGTATCTAACCCATTGGACCACTTCATTTGATTCGGGGTCAGTTTTAACATCAAATGGTTTCGATTTTTTTCAAGTCCAACGTCAATTATCATTGAACCATCTCAATAACTTTGTTTTGATGGTAAAAAAGGCTTAATTGGTTTGGATTTATATTTAAGAATGATTTAAATCAATTAATTGAAGGGGTCTAGTGTGGGTAGAGAGTAGAGGTGGAAATAGGCCAGATCGGCCTACATAAGCCTACGGTCTAGCCTACATAAGCTCGTGTCAGGTCAGCCTATTTCTTTAAATAGAGCAGGCCAATGCTTTTTTTATAGACCTATTTAGCTAAAAAGGTCAGGCTCCAAGCCAATAAAAAAACCTATTAAGCCTACTAGGCCGGCCTATTTAAGTAAATATGAATAATATTTTTATATCTATTGTTATTATATATTAAAATTTGTATTTTGATTAAATTATAAATCTATTAACTTTTTCAATAATTCAAGTTTATTAATCCACATTAATTTTTCACATATATAAATGTATTATTATAAACTAAAATCGAAATATGATGTCTTATATAGTCAATTTCTCCAAAATATCATGTTAAATATCAAAGGGAAGTTTAATCTCATTGATTTATTTGTTCATCAGTATATTTAAAATTAAATATAATTATTTATTTAAATATGTTTATGTGAAATAGGCTTTTTAAACAAGCTAATAGGCTATGTCAGACTTTCAAAAGGTCATACTCATGCCTAAAAATTAAGCCTATAATAGGTCACAGGTCAGGCGCAGACCTTTAATTTTTTGACAGACCAGACTCAGGCTTGGCAAAGTCTAGCTCGGCCTAGTCTATTTCCACCTCTGGCAGAGAGTAGAGGAGCACTCATCCATCCATGATATGCAAAAGAATTGCGATTCATGGAAAGGATTGAGTTGAGAGTGTGCGTAATGCATTATCAATTGATTAATTAATTTAATAAAAGGAATAAAAGGAAGAAGATTAATTTGGAGGAGAGTAACGTAATGAGAGTGAGATGAGATAACAATGAATAAAGTAGTGAGATACCACATGGAGATTGAACGTGACAACATGGGACAATCCGCTACATAAGCAACAACCCACACGGACGAAGATGGTTTGATTTTCGTGACTTCTTTTTCCAACCAAGCTAGGGAAGGGTTAAAACTTAATTTGGTCCGATGTCTGTTGGTTGATTTTTTTTTTTTTTTATAATTATGTCTGTTGATTCTTTGTTTACTACTTCATTTTTTTTTTTAGGATACTTAACACTATTCATTAGGTTCCACAATACCACATATATTTATATTAATTGTTTCCACATAATCTTCTTTTACATATAAAGGGAAGGTTGAGTTGGTCATAGGCAAGCTTTGTGACGATGTGGCATATCTCTAAAAAAAGTTTATCATTTCTTTTAATAATTATATTTAAATCTAAAAAAAATGTTTGCTTATATTTAAATACTTTGTTTCCTTCATCTTCCATAACTTTACCTCTCCCTCACTCAATATTATATTAATGCAAAATCTAAATTAATAATTTTGTGTGTTACAATTTTTATCAAATTACTCCTTATTATTTTTCTAATTTATATTTAAACTTGTAGCACTTAAGAAAAAAGGAAATAGTGAAAGTTCACACTTTATATTTTAAACACATACAATTGATGTTGATAATTATGTATGTGAAAGTTCAAATGACTTAAATTAGTAGCAAGTGTAAATAAATAAACCAAATAAAAAAAATTACCCCAAAATATGTTTTTTCATGGTTGACCAAATAAATAAATAAATTTTATGAAAAAATATTTTAGTTATATTGTTTATTAATTACTATTGTGCTATTATTTTTTTTAAAAAAAACAACTTTGTCACACCAACTATTAAACTACCATTCTTTCATATTCCTTAACTCTTATTTCTTAACTATGACAAATAAATTTATCATAAATTTTTTTCAATGGTTATCTTTTCTCATCCCTAACCATTGTGTGTGCTATAAATTTGAGCTTTCATCATCACTTTCCTCAAGCAACTATTGGATTGCATCTTTTCAATTTCGTGTTATAGGTTCTTTCTCTTTTTCCTCTGGATCTCTTCATCTCTTCACAATTTATTAGTTTCTATATAACAACTTAATTATGTTACTCTTACATTGTGTGAAAATTTTAGACATCTATTTTTTATTATATTGATATGATGTTTGTTAGCCTACTCTTCTAATTTTTTCGTTTTTTTTTTCTTAATGTAGGTTTGACAAATTTTTCATGTAATTTAGAAGAAGAGAATAAAAGAGAGACTTCTATTTTTGTCTTGGTTGCATCCTTGATGCTTGAGATGTCTATGAAAAATGACAATTTATGTAAGTATATATCTTTGAGTGCATTTTCACTGTGTCATTATTCATAATATGATATATTATATTCATATGTACTAAAATTTATTTTTTGTTCTTCATTTGTAGTAAAGTATTAAACCATTTTTTTTTTGGGACAAGCTAAAAGTTTTTTTTTATTCTTCATCTGTAGTAAAGTATATCAGTTTGAAGACAATTTTTACTTACTACCCTACAACACAATCACTTATTTTTTCAAAGAAAATATCACTAAAATTATTAAAACAACAAACCCATCATTTTTATTTTGATATTACCTATACTTTGCAATCACACAATCATTCATTTATATTATGTGCTCCTTCATCTTTTACACTACCAAACATAAAAAATTAATCATGCTTCCGTAAATATAATTTTTTAATTAGTATATATTATTAATATGTTGGTCACTTATATATATATATATATACACACACTCTACTTTGTAAACTCGATCAGTTATATATCTTTCATCTTCTATGTGTTAGACAATTTTTATGTCCTTTGAATACATTTTAAAGGATGTAGATTTTTTTTTTTTTTGTGTGTTTAGAAAATCAAAAATAAAGTTGAGTGCTATATATGGGTATAATCCAATTGCATTTGTTTTTGTGGTGGCATAAGTGATATGCAATACCACTCATAAAAATATCAGGTATGAAATTTTATTTCTATGAAATATTTGTCTTTCATGGAAATTGAATTAATCATTGTTTGATTGATCTTATTATCTTACAAGACACAAGACATCATCACTAACATATTTTCCTCTAATATCTATTTCAGGTTGAAAGTTGTCATTGATACTTCGATCATTAGTTACAAGATCTCTGAGTAATTGTTAGAATATTGTATATGTTTATGTACCAATGTAGATTTTTTTTTTGTAGTGTAGAAAATCATAAAGAAAGTTGAGTGTCATATATGGGTATATTCTAATTGCATTTGTTTTTGTGGTGGCATAAGTGATATGCAATAGCGCTCATAAAAATATCATGTATGAAATTTTATTTCTATGAAATAATTGTCTTTCATGGAAATTGAAATAATCATTGTTTGATTGATCTTATTATCTTACAAGGCACAAGACATCATCACTAACATATTTTCCTCTGAGTAATTGTTAGAATATTGTATATATTTATGTACCAATTTTAGACTTTTGGCAAATCATGTTTATTTTTAACAAGTAAGTCAACTACTATCTTATATTTACAACTATATAAATATTAGTCTATTTTCAATATCCAAATTTTTTTTTTTACGAATCAATATCCAATTTTTAAAACCCCAATTAAACATTATTAAATAAAAAAAACAAAAAGGAAATATAAAAATAAAGATAAACCAAAAAAAAGGAGAAGAATAATTTAAAAGAAATTCTGAACATATATATTTCTATATACCAAGTGAATATTTGAGAAGAAATTCTAAAATAAATAAAGTTAATATCAAAACATAAGTCGTCTTTTCAATAAATGTATATGAGATATCTTAAATTGTATAGAGGAGTAAAATCAATAGTTACATATCATGTGGTCCGTGATTTTTCAAGAAAAGATCAAATAATTGAAAATACAAAACCACCAAAGATGAATCATGAATCATAAACCAATAATAAAGACTGATTTTAATTTTAGTCACTCTTTTTACATGTTATTTAGGATTTTTTGTTTCATTATCTCATTTCTATTTTTAAGTGATTTGACCATATTATAACTCTCTCTATTCTCACATGTTAATTGTCTGATTAACTTTCGTAACTCCTAATTAACATTATCAATTACTTTTGTAACTTCAAAAAATATAGGTATATTATTTATGAAACAACTATATCATATTAGAAAAAATACAAAATCAGGGCATTATATTGTTGTACATTTGGACTCAAGCTATAAAAAAATTACAATGATCGATCATCCCAACTAAGTTAACAACCAAACTAAAAAACTACAAGTAAATATTACTATTAAATAATTAAAAGAGACAAAAATGTAAGTTTAAAGTGTGCAACCTAAGAGGGGAGTGAATTAAATTTTTAGACTTTTTTGGTTATTTTAGAGATGTTGTGGTTATTTTATTTTCTTGAAGGTTTGTGACGAATATTTATACAAGAGTTTGAATACAAATTTGAGTACGGAAGAATTTTGATACAACAAAATTATAACAGAATGTTTCTCTTTCAATATAACAATTCAGAGTAATAAATTCAAAGTGCTCAAGAAACTTTTATCTGATATAAAAGTACGCAAGAAAATTTCTCAAAAGACTAATAATTAAGCGTAGTAAAAAGAGATAAACAAAATTGCTTGCTAAAAATATTATAACCAATAAAATATGAGATATAATTCTACCGAATGAATATTTGAGAAGACACTTTAAAAGAAATCGATTTATTATCTGAACAATCGTCTTTTTTTTTTTTATATATATTAGAGATCTTACATTATATAAAGGAGTAATGTAAATAGTAATATCATGTGGTGCATAAGACGAAAGGATGAAAAGAAAAAAATCATCAATTGTAAAAACTGTTGATGCTCATACATAAAAAAAAATTAAAAATTGTTGAAACTGTAGATATTAAAACATATTTACATATATTTATAAAATATATTCACACATATATTTAAACATACTTACATGCAAAAAATTGGAATGATTTACATAATCTTATTATTTACAAAAAAATAGTGTGTATATGTGTTTGAAATTCACTAAAAATTCCAAAATTATTACAATATTATTTACATATAATTCACTATTAAAAGAATGTTCAAGTAACGGCTCAAAATAATAGTGAGATATTTGAAAAAATAAGAGGACATGTTAAATGTTTAATTCTTCTAAAATAATAAACTTTCTTTACCTGAGCCAAATAACTAAACCTAAATTCAAATATATGAAATAATCGTCCAAACTATATATTTGCAACAAAAAATATTCAAGTTTATATTATAACAAAAATAAACTAAACTCACAAGCAAAGATAATTAAATAAGAGAGACAAAAACAACAATAAATTTGAAGGACACAAACCTCACAAAGAAAAAAAGAAAAACAAACAAACAAAAAAAAAACGACCAAGCAAACAAAAATAATGTAAATCAAACAATAGACTAAAAAAATCGAGATAAAATATCACAAAGTGAATATGTGATAAGAAACTTCAAAAGAATGGGAGGGGAGTAAGTAGATAAATTATTTGATATTTAAATTTCATTAAATAGAGTAAACAGTTATGATATTTGATATGTAATTTTTTTTAAAAAAAACAAAACGATCACGTGACATAAAAAATCAAAGCTACTATATATGAATCATATTCTATAACCAAACTTATTTCAATATTACTCATGTCATGAGCTAATATTGTCGGCAAGTATAAGTAAGTATGTATGCATCCAACAAACTAATTGAAAAAAAATAAAGGATACATAAAAATAAAAAGTAAAGTGACATGTGACTATACAATTGTAACTCATATAAAGAAAATTAAGATCTTATCCAATTACACTATTAAAATAAAACTAGACACTGACCCGTGCTATCGCACAGGTTTCGTGGATTATCATATATGATATGAAAAGAAACATAACAAAAATTTCAAAATAAAAGTTCCAGAAATAAAAAGAATTCAAACGATATTGATGATAAAATTGATAATATTCAGTACATTTATATTTAGGTAAATAGGTTACAAAAGAACTACTGAACATTACGAAAAACTTCTTTATAAACAACATTTCCAGTTTCATCCGTATCTTCTCCTTTTTCGTCGGTTATCAATATCTTCAAGCATTTCCTTGATGTTACTCTTGACACTACAACATAGAGTTGACCATGGGAGAAAATTGATTGTGGAAGATATACACCAACATGTTTAAGTGACTGGCCCTGATGTTAGAAATAATATAAAACCATTGATGTAGCTTTATCCTAATAGCTTAAGCTTTTGGGATGATCAGTTATTTAATATGGTATCAGAGCATATCCTAGATCTATTTGTTGTTTGTTGTGGAGACCTCCCATATTTGGGCCACCCATTGTTGTTGATTCCACGCACCAAGCCCAATAGTGTTGGGTGTGAGGGGTGTGTTAGAAGTCCCACATTGGCTAGAGATATGGCAAAAATAGCCTTTATAATATAGTGCAAACCTCAACCTTCAAGCTAGCTTTTGTGGTTGAGTATAGACCTCTCAAATTCTAATATGGTATCAGAGCTACATCAATGATTTTATATTTTTTCTAACACCTGACTCTTGTTGATAGTCATAGAAAATGAAACAACAAATGGAAATTGTCTACGTTGAAACTTAAAAGGATTCTTTTATCTGAAGGAGTTAATGATAACCTAGGAATAAAAACGTTTCCACCAATATTGCTGCCGGATATCACTCTACCTTCAATGATGTATGTTCCCAATTTTGTAACTATCAACCTTGTGTCATTTCATAACCCCAAAGATTGTTCAATGTTTCTGAGCAACATTATCGGTGCTCCAACTTTTAATCTCAACTTGTGATTCGGAATTCCAGAAGCACTGGTGGTATTTAAGAATTCAGGTGTATGAATATCATCTGGTGTGTCAACATTTGATTTGGCATGACACGGAGAATCATAACTCAAATAATTTGTTTCTTCTCCGGGAATTAAAGTCAACGCATAATCATTGACTGCATCAACAATTGTATTTTTAGGAGCTAATATAGCTCTATCTTGGAAAAAAGATGCATCATTCATGTTGCGCAATAGATCTAGATAAGTGCTCTGAACAATAGATGAAAGTGGATCACCTAAACTAGGAATTAAAAGATCATGTGGTATCTGTATTGTGATATCAGCGTCATTAGATTGTCCAATACTTCCATCACCAATACCCAAAATCCACTGAAAAATTATTTCTCTCTTCAACGTCAGAATCTGAACTTTGTCCAATACTTTCATATAAAAATTAGTATTTCTTGTATAGTTTCATATAAAAATCTTGAAAATAAAATTAAAAACGAAAATATAAAATGGAACAAAGCAAAAAGAAAGATTTGAGAAAAATATATATCATTATAATTACGTGTTGGGAAAAATAATCACAATGATTTGAAAAATATAAATAATTATAATTATATGTTAGGAATAATTATAATTAGGAATATAGAGGCGTAGTTATATATTGGTGTACGCAAAATATATCAAATAAATTTAAATGGTGTAGTGGCAATTGAGCTAAGTAAATGTGAGAGGACACGGGTTCAAATCATGGTGAGGATATTTTTTTACATTTTTAATTACATGAGGGTCAAATTAGGGTTAATTGGAGACTTGACTCCTTTTATATTTATAATGATGTCATAAATCTCTTCAACCTTATAAAATATTATAAGAGATCTATATATTACGTTAAAATATAAACAAAACTACAATATAAATCAATAAAAAAAATCATATTATCCAAACAACTTTTTATTTTATTTTTATACATATACTATGTTAAATATAATCATATTTTAAAATAGTATCTATCATTTAACTATATGCGAATATATTTATCACAATTATCACAAATATTTTAATCGAATTATTCCTAGTTTCAATTATTTGTTGGTGGAAAGCACTGGAAACGCAAGCCACCGCCACCACCACCAATCTGTGTCCTCTCTGGTTTGCTTCGTATTTTTTCATCTCTTTTAGAATTCTGGGTAAAGTTTCAATTTTTTTGTTATTGGATTTCTCTCTTGGATATGATTCAGTTAATTTTCCCTTGTTTGTTTTAATTTAAGAATCAAAATCTAAAAAATTGGACGAGCAACTTTCCTTAAAAATAAGAATCGCACCGCCATATATACACCCTCCAGCGGCAACAAAATATAAGGATCGGTTGCTTAGCATAAAAGTCTACCTAAGCATCTTGCGATAAAGTTGCTATAAGAATTTGATCTACAAATACATACAAGGAAATACCCTATTTAACCCTCAGAAAAGAAAAAAAAATGTAAATACACATTTTAGCAACCAGATTACTTTTGCTTTCTTTACCTGCTTGTTATCAACCAAGAATCTTCCTTTCTCACTACGATTGCATGTTACAAGCATATATCACCAAGAAAGGAGGGAAACAAAAGGTTTTAGTAGAACAAGAATATATACTCATTCCACTCAAATCACCTTATATTCGAATCAAAACACGTGACATGTATAATTGCTTTTGTTTATTATTAAAACAAAATATCAATTATCAAAATTTAGACAATTATTGTGAGTGCCATGCCCCTCAATTATACACATTAATTACCAAAACACCCCGCCCTTATGCTGTTGGATAATGGGTGGAGAACATAAGAGGAAGTAGCAGGATGTACTACCAAAGCATAGTATCTGGAAGCTACAATCTTCATCAAGAATGCATGTCAATAAGAGTTGGACAAATCGAACCTCATAACTGCTGATTAAGATAAGCAACATCTCTGGGAGATTTGGGTGACATAGGAGTTCCAACAGTTCCAATATACCCAATTACATTTCCAGTAGCATTCTTCAACCACGAGGTGCTTCGAGTTAACCAGCCACCCTCTACTTGTTCTTGCATTTCTTCATTGTGTTTTCTTTCTTCCTCTTGCAACATATCAATCCACCTCGTGATCATAAAAGTCTTTACTGCTTGAACCCCTTGATTTACAATCTCCATTGGTGGCAGTTCAAGAGGATTTTGTTCCAAGTTGAGCTTGGTCAAATTATCAAGACAACCAAATGTATCGGGAAGTGCGTTAATCTGATTATTGCTGAGATCCAATTCCCTGAGATTAGTCAATTCACCAAATGTCTCTGGAAGTTGTTTAAGATCAGCGAAGTTACTACTCAGGTTGAGAATTTCCAGGTTAGTCAGTCTCCCAATTGCATTGGGAAGCCCATGTAGCTCATTAAAATGAGCATCCAAATAGTGCAACGACTTCAGCTCACAAATGGATAAGGGAAGAGATCGAATTTTGTTCAAATGAATCAGGAGTTTCTTCAAGTTTGGTAATTCATACCCAATGTTTGTTGGTAAGTATGACAGATCGTTAAAGCTTACATCCAGCTCCACCAATGACCTGATCATACAATACAAAAGGGATTCAATCAATTGTGACAAAAACAATTATAATTTGAAGCAGTTCCTAAATGATTAGGGCATTTATAAATGCTTGGTTTAAGAGATGAGATGATATGTGCAGAAACAGAACATGGAATTGGTAATTTTACATTGTTTGCAAGCTCAAATTAGTTTTAAAAGGCATAATAAAAACACAAATAAAATGATAAAATACGAAACAATGTTGTCATAAGAGGTGGAAATTGTTAATTTGTTAGTATTTGCAGAGGTGGAAATTCGAACCCAAGACCACCCTTATCACTCTACTCCTTAACTTTCTCAACTCTTTCACCCTAGCCATCAAGCCAACCTATAGTCAAATAAGGTTGTCATAAGACTTAAAGTTTGACATAAGACTTATAGTTGAATGAATTTAAAAATAAAAAAAGTTCTTGCATTGCATGTGCATGAACATAATCACTCACATTTCCTTTTTGAATAAAAACCGCTCCCATTTTCACTAGTATAGCAGTCCACACGTATGGCTTTCAAAATACTCAAATAATACAATTCTTAAAACACATGGATGTCAGTGTCCAAAATAAATTTCTTAGGGATCCCAACCACAAGGTATAGCAATTATTAGGTGATAACGAGTAACGACAATAGCAAAATTTTGTTGCCTTTTATGAATTTCTCTCATACCTGCACTGACAAATGGTATCAGGAAGGGCAGTAAGCTTGTTTCCAGAAACATTGAGCAATTTCAACTTTTGTAGTAACCCAATTGAATCGGGAAGCGATTCCAAACGATTTGCAGAGAGATTAAGCTCCTCCAAATTTTGCAATCCAGCTATTGTCTCGGGAATTGCCTATTGTATTGAACGGAATATATTAGTTCAAATGTGGAGTTACAAGAAAGACTATACAAACAAAGTAATTTGGTAGTTGATACTACATATGATATGATTTTAATCATGTCAATGGAATACCAAGAAGAATCAATCTTCAAAATGAAACACATGTAAAAGTTGTCATATACAAACTTAAAGTGATTTTCAATTGAGCAATTGTGATCGTTCAGCAAACTTTTTCATAAACAATCAAACAACAAAGTACTCAAAACATCCATCGTCTCTGCCTTTTAGAGTATGAAAACCAATTTTGTTCAGCACACATATTAACATGTTTTCTAGAATTTTGAAAACACAAACAGAGCCAAGCAAGACACATTCAAATTCCAAATCAAGCTCAATTAATGTCATAAGCATAACCGATAGTACCAACTAAACAAAACCAATCTCTAAAGTGCATAAAATATATCCACCTTTGAAATCAGCTCTAACACTAAACAAATAACCAAAAAATCATGTAAGTTTGTGCATTGAGATTTCAAACCATTGTAGAAGACTTTTTTATGATAAAAAGTTTTACTAATTTAAGGTCTGTTTGGATTGAATTATCCGTTGGATCTGCAAAATATAAGTATCGGACAGAACAATACAAGACAAACCAGCACAGGACAAAGTTTAAGGCGTTGATCAAATTTTATCTTGTAAGTTGTTTGGTAGACAAAAGGTTATTTTGATATTTTAGACAACTTGTAAAGAGGACAAAAAGTTATCCCGTGGTTCGTGGGGACAAGAATTTCAATGTTTGTCCAGTCCCTTGGACTCCAGTTTGTCCGGTCCAAGAACAGTTTTGAAATCAAACAACATCTGAAGTTGTGCTGTCAAGTCCCTTATTTTTTAGGAGATCAAAAGCACAATTTATCTGCTATCATGTTGCAATTGTGAGATTGTTTGTTTCAGCTACAACTTATTTCCATCCAAGATAGGTGATTAAAACAACTTATAACTTTTGTACCAAAAAAACAAAAAACTTATAACTCATATGAAAACAGAATAAGCACTTATACTATACAAGTGTTTAATTAAACTATTCATCCAAACTTTGTCTAGTAATTTTGGAATAATTTTATTTCTAACATAATTTGAAAGGAGGAAAAAAGCAGTTTACCGAAAGTTGATTAGCTGAAACATTAAGCACAAGCAAACCAGGAATCCTGCCAAAAGCATCCGGCAAAATCTTCAAGTTCCGATCAGAAAGATCAATCCGTTCAATTCCATTCCCATCAGCTTCTTGAAGAATCCCCACAACTTCTTCACTAACCTCACCACCAACATCACTATCTCTTCTTCCACCAATATCACCATCTTCAGCAGAATCATACATTCTAACCAATCGTTTCTCAGCATCCTTAAGAAGCTTCTCATAACCTTCATGCATCTCATCAAGTTGAATAAACGATTTCCAAATCTGTTTCTCCTTTTCTGCTTCTTCTCTACACTGTTTCTCCTTCTCAGCTAGGTGTGCTCTCCATCCATGGATCTCGATCTCCGGAGGTCGAGTTAGAAGTACGATTCCTTCCAGCTGTCGTGACAGCTGGCCTTCTAATTCAATCAGTTTGGCTTTGGCGTGATCGACCTCCTCGTGAGTCGGACGTTCGCCGATTAGTTTAAGAATGGAGCGGGCTTCTTGAACGTCGGAGATGGCTCGAGCCATAGATTGGATGAGTTCGGGGTTTGTTAGGTTTGGCATTTGATCGATGATTTGGGAGTGAGGTGGTGGTGGAGAAGGTGGTTGTTGTTGTTCGATGTCGTTTAATTCGATGTTGTCTAATTCGGTGTCGGAGTTAGAGGATGTGAGGGTTTTGGATGTTAAGGAAGGGAAGCGTGACATGACGTAGGAGAGAATCGGGAAGGTTCCTGGATTGGGATCCATGGCGATGGCGTTGGTGTTTCAAATTAGAGAAAGTGAAAGGGTTAGAAGATATGCGAAAGGAGATGAATAGGTATTGGTATAGACTAGATTAATACTAATCCAGTGCACCTCGTTGAGAGTATCGCTCTTATTTTGTTGTATCGCTCTTAACAAAACCAAGTGATAAGTGATCACATGATCATCCCTCAATAATTAGTATTAATAATTAAATATGGTTAACTAATTTAACTAATTGTAACCAATAATTAGTACTCCTCCCTTCCAAAATATGTGACGTATTTTTTACTTTGAGTAATAGTACTATTCATATGATCTACTTTGATTATATTTTTCTACTAATCTCTTATATTATAAGCTTGTTCCGTTTTGCTATTCTTAACCCTAATTTTTTTCCCGCTCTTTTTCCCTCTCATTTTACCCTAAAATATTAAAATAAATTGTTTAAAAAAGGCCTCACCGAGAATCGAACTCGCAACATTTAATATTTATTTTGTGTTTTTTGCCACTACATTACATCAATCAAGTTGTTATTATTTTGCAATCAACATCTAATAAATATGGAATCCCTCACCATGTTAAATATTTATTATTATTATTATTATTATTATTATTATTAGCTTTCTACTAATATTATTATATATATTGTATTATATATTATATATTATTATTATTATTATTATTATTATTATTATTATGTTATTATTTTGCAATCAACATCTAATAAATATGGAATTTCTCACCATGTTAAATATTTATTTATTTATTTATTATTATTATTATTATTATTATTATTATTATTATTATTAGCTTTCTACAAATATTATTATATTAACTTTCTATTATATAATACTTGAATACTAAATATATGTCTAAAGTTTTCTAAGTGTCTATGGTTGTTTGAAAGTTTTTTTATATTTTTATTTTTATGTATGTCAATGCTGGTTTTTAACGGTATATTTCACAGGTTTGCAATCGTCGTTGTTTGCAGTCTAACCGGCTCCTTTGTTGTTTCCTCACAAATTTCATCTATTATCTCCTCCATCCCTCAAACTCACATCTATTATTTTGGTTCTGTGGACAGGTTCTCCTTCAATGCTACAATAAAAATGGTTAATCTTAATCCTTTTACTAATCTTTCTCTAAATTTATTGAGAGGTTTGAAAATATTTTTATAAGTGTTAGTTGTTTATCTTTATAATTACATTTTTATATTTTTCCTTACGTTTTTTTATCATACAATAATAGGTCCTT
Organism: Trifolium subterraneum; assembly: GCA_951799995.1. Lineage (NCBI taxonomy): Eukaryota > Viridiplantae > Streptophyta > Magnoliopsida > Fabales > Fabaceae > Trifolium > Trifolium subterraneum. The sequence goes on from OX637466.1 coordinate 27,905,729, forward strand.
TAAATCATAATTCTGCAACGGATTGAGAGAAGTTGATCGATGCTTTTTAGCTGCTGATGTTACTTCTGGCATGTTGGTATCATTTGTATATTGATGTTTTTTGTATACTGATGTTTAGTTTTATTTGTTTTTGTTGTAAAAAGTTCCAATTTTTTTTTGTATACAGAAGTTGATCAATGTTTTCAGGTGCTGATGTAAATCCTGGGAGATGGAAGAGATGAAAGAGATGTTCCTTCCAGCCATTTGAAATTCATTGTCTCTTATGTTGACTTGAATATATTTATTGTTTTTATGCTTTCTTATATTTAGGATAACAAATTTCAAATAAATTAATATATTCGATCAACAAATAGAACATTGGTTATTCTTATAAAAAAATTGAACATATTGGTTATCAATTCTGATATTTTACTTTTATTCAATAAAATTGCGTCCAACTAAAAATATAAAATCTTGCCTTGGCAAAAAAAAAAAAAATCTTGCCTTACAAATACAAATATAACCAGTTGTTATGGCTTATATGATAATTATGCAATATTTTTTATTTTTCGATTTACTTTTCGTTTTTAAATATATCCCACTTTGTCAACAACAAATATTCTGTCTCGCAAAAATAAATCATAACAAATAAAATATAAAAGTTGCCTTAAATATATCTCATTTTTTCGATTGTTATTTTATTTTATAATCTTAGACTATTTTATGTGATTTCTATATGTGATTTTTTTATAATCTTAGACTAATTTAAATCGTATAACTGACACTCCACAAAACCCGTGCAACGCACGGGTTAGAGTCTAGTATGTATATATATATATATGCAAATATTATCATATGAGATGTTGTTTGATTTGTCTCGATGAGTATTTTCAAAATATATAATTTTTAATAAAATAAAATATAATTTAAGATATTAACAATTAAAGTTGTACATTGACAAGTCAACTAGGTCAGTTATTTTGGGACGGATGGAGTATTAATAATTAAATATGATTAATTAACTTAACTAATTGTAAGCGGTAGTAGTGCGTCACTACTGTTCAGTGTTCACGCTGTTTTTTTTACAGCACATCAGTGGTCACACTAAAGCTTTTTTCTAGTTCCACCCTATTAAAATCTAATTACACCCCCAAAATGACCAAAATAGCCATATATAGTGTTAAAATCTTTTTAAAGTTCATAAACATGCATGATATATATGTACTACTATAATAATAAAACATGCATAGAATTTGATCCTGATAATTAATTTTACAAAATTTAAGATTAAAATGATATACTTGATTTTTTTTATCAAATAGTCTAATGACTAGATTTCTACCATTAAAATAAATATGTGGAGTGTTTAAAGTTCGAACTCTGACTTTTATATATATTATGCGATGTCTCTACTAATGCACTAAAATTGATGGGACAATGATATACTTGGCTTTATTGCAATAAGAATGAAAAGTTGTCTATTGGTAGGTGAACTCACTTAGTCACCTATAGCTGTCAAATAGGTTGGTTTAATCTAGACCGATCACTCATATAAACCATTTTCTCATGTTTTTTAATTAAAAAATGTTGATATTTACTTTTGAAATCCTTGTTTTAATAAAATTAAACAAACTCATGATTTTGATGAACATATTCATCATGTTCATCAATGTCTTCATATTCTTCGTTAAATTAAAAAATTATGAATCTGGGTTTATATTCTTCTTTTTCTAAACTCAAAAATTAAAATCCTCTAATTTTGAACCTGAGTTTATGTTCATCAACCTCTTCACACGGATCTCACCAACCTCTTCACCCAACCCAAAAACACCATGGTCATCGTCTCTACTTAGGGATGTCAATTTGCATCCGTCAGAGCGAATACACGCGGGGTTGCCCCGTTCGAAGATCCAAAAACTGTGATTTTTTTCCCGTGGGGACGGGGATGGAGGCAAAACTTCCCCCGGAGGCAGTTCGGGGCGGGGATCGGAGATTAAGCATCCGTCCCCGCGGATTCCCCGAATCCGTTTATATATACTTGAATATATATTTTTACTACTATTATTATTCTAGGTTTATTTATATTTGACAATTCTAGATTTCTATTTTGCTATGAATTATGATATATTTTAGTTATGAATTTTTGTATAATTATGCATATGTTGTTATGCATTGTTTTTTGATTATGAAATGCATTATGTGTTGTTTTGATCAATAAAAAAGAAAGATGCAAAATATTTATGTTTTTTTAATAAAGAAGGAAAAAATAACGTCATAATTTTTTCCGTAAAATATAGAAATTTTCTAATAATCGATCTACGTGGGGATGGGGATGGAGGCAAAAATTCTCCCGCGGACATTTCGGGGTGGGGAACGGGGATGTTTCCTCCGCACATTCCCTGCCCCATTGACATCCCTATCTCTACCTCTTACTTCCTCCGTCGCTGCCGCCAATTCCACCCCCACCGTCACAAAGCTTGTGAATGAACATTCTGAGGAGAAATCATGAATTCATCTTGTCTTGTTTTGTTTTGTTTCATGGTATGCAATTTTAGCAAGTTGTGAGGAGAGGTGAATAATGTCTGTACGTTGTTTGTTTTGTTTCATTTTGATCAATAAATTTGTTGTTTAAGGAAAAAAAAAATCTGGATTGAGTTATTGATAATTTGAGGATTTTAAAGTGAAGAAGAATATAAAATATAGATTCTTACTAAATAAATGGAGGTGTATTGAATTAACTGTTTTTTTTTTAATTGTTTAAGGAAGAGATGAAGATATTGATGAAGGGTGATGACCATTTATCAAAATTATGAGTTTATTTAAATATATTAAGAAAAGATTTTAAAAAAAAAATATTAGCATTTTTTTAATGAAAAATATGAGAAAACAGTTTATATCGAGCGAATTATAAAATATAAAGCACATATATGGAAGAAGAAAAAAAATGACTAAAGTGTTACATATAAATAAGATAAATGATTTATATGTTATAAATAAAAGACTAAAATGTTACAAATAAATAAGATAAAAGACGTCTGGTGTATTCTTTTTCTAAGACTACCCACAATGGTGGGATTTTTTGGTGTTGAATGATTCATTCAACTGTTGAAACCATTGCTTCAATGGTGTTTAATGTGAATTGGCGGAGAGAGAAGATACACTTCTTCAACACCATTGAAGACTGACACGGGGGGACGCGTGGAGCGTCCAGATTACAGCACGCGTGTGGAGCAGCCTGCCGCGGAGAGAAGCTTTGTTTGGATAAAAGGCAACCACATGGCTGCTTCTGATTGGGCCGGTGGATTTTTTATTTATTTTTATCCTTTAAACTCAATTATCTCATTGAAAATTATTTTTTTACCAAAATTCGTGATTTTTTTTCTCTATAAATAGAGACTTGGTTCATTTCATTTGGACACAGAAAAAAAACCAAGTTTTTCACTATCTTAATCTATTATTATCTTTCTAATTAGTCTTTCTTTTCAAGTTTTAATCTTTTTTTAGTGAAATGGATCCCAATAATTCTTCTAATAATCCCAACAATTATCAAAATCCTAACAATTATCAAAATCAAAATCCATTTTACAAACAATTTCCTCAAAACATACCTAATTTTGGTCTTACACCAAATTTCAACCAGTCATCAGTTGTTCCAAACTTTCATCCAAATTTCAACAATTATCAAAATCTAAATCCATTTTACAACTAATTTACTCAAAACATACCTAATTTTGGTGCACCTGAATTTCCGGAATTTTCAACACAAGTAACAATTGCTAATGAAGTCACTCAAAATTTAGAGGACTCAACTCCTAAGAGCAAGAAACACCTGCAACCAACATGGAACACTGAACAAAATTTGGTGTTAATTAGTGGGTGGATTAAATTTTCAACTAGCAATGTTGTTGGGAGAAATAAAAAACGTGAAATGTATTGGAGTAATATTGCTGAGTATTGTAATGAGCATTGCAAATTCGATCCTCCGCGTGATGATGTTGCATGCCGAAACCGCTTTAATTATATGAACAAATTACTGGGTAAATGGATTGGCGCTTATGATGGCGCTAAGCGTTTGCAAGGAAGCGGCTGGTCGGAGAATGACATTTTGTCAAAAGCGCAGGAAATATATGTTGGAACAAAATATGTGTTAATACACACCCTTAAGTTTTGATGATAACAAAGTATTAAATGGACAATTGATGGTACTAATGTTTAAATTAAGTGTAGGAGAATTCAACGTTTAATCAAGAGCACACATAATTTAAACTCTGATGAAACCAATGGAAGTCTGAATATTTAAGACTCTGAAAGAGTTCAGATGCTACAACGTGGTCATAAGCTATACAAAGTTCAGAAGCTCAAAGTAGATCAGAACGTCTGAAAGCTGTTCAGGGACTCAGAGGAGTTCAGAAGCTCAAGGATGTTCAGAGGCCTACAAGAGTTCAAAGGCTGTCTGATAGTCATAAGTCATTCAGAGGATGAAGGCATTCAGAAGCTGAATTACGAAGGACTATCAGAGGCCAACTATTCAAAGACCAATCAGACTCCAAGTTTTCAAAGGTTCATCAGAAGCAAAGGGAATTCCCAGTCATCAGAGGGCTACATCAACTACAACTTATCAAGCCTGATGACTTGTTCTAAGGTCAACTAAAATGCAACGGTCACAAAGGATGTGATCCCTCTCTCTAGGAGCTAGTTGTACCTTATAACTGTACCATTGGACAGACAGCAAAGGCGAAGCTTCTCTGCAAAGGAAGACGTGGCTTTACTCAACGGATCCTTAATGTCTACAGCTGTCCAAGTTGCAACGGAAATTTCTCCAACGTCTCAATGTCTTTCTCAACTCATATAAATATGCCAAAGAAAGAATTGATGACTAGCGCTCTACATTAGATAAAATCTCTCAGAAGAAAGTGAGCATTTGAATTGTAATAGATAATATCTCTCAAATGAAGTGAGCATAGAAACTAGCTTAGAGCCTCTGAAGTTATTATGTTTGTAATAAGTTTTAAGCTCTTAAGTTAGTAGTAAGTCTTCTGCTTAGTGTAGAAGCAAGTAAGTATTCTGCTTAGTGTAGAAGCAAGAAAGTCTTCTGATTAGTGTAGAAGCACGTAAGTCTCAGTCTTAGTGATTAGAGCAGTGAAGTCTTGAGCCTGAGTGCTTGAGCAAGGAAGTCTCTGATCTTGTGTGATCAGAGCAAGGAAGTCTCTCTGTCTTGTGTGACTTAGAGCAGGAAGTCTCAAGCTTGTGTGCTTGAGCAAGGAAGTCTTTGATCTTGTGTGATCAGAGCAAGGAAGTCTCTATGTCTTGTGTGACTAAGAGCAGGAAGTCTTGAGCTTGTGTGCTTGAGCAACTATTGTAATCCGTGTGATTATAGTGGAACTCTCTTGGAAACAAGGGGACTGAAGTACTCTCAATTTGTGAGGGGAACCAGTATAAATTGTTGTGTGTTCTTCTCTCTCTCACTCTCTCATTTACTCCTTCATCATTCATAACGCCTTAAGTTAATTGTGTGAATAATCCGCTGTGCTTTAAAGACTCTGAAAAGATTTTAAATATCTTGGAAAGTTTTTAAAATATCCAAAACACAATTCAACCCCCCTTCTTGTGTTTTCTCCACGCACCTTCAATTGGTATCAGAGCTCCGGTTCTGTTGGTAAATCACTTAACCGTGAGACAGTCAAGATCCAAAGGAGAAAACCTCCATGGCTCAAAACATGGATGAGTGGAAGCAGAAGCTACATAAACAAGTTGCTGATCTTAGCAAGAAATTTGAAGATGAAATGAGCTTAAATGAAGATCTGAGCAACAATCAAAATCCTTCCACTTCAGGGGCTAATCAAACTTCTGATATTGCTTCTACAGCTACTACTGTTTGCCTCATTAGTGATGATAATGAAAGCATTCAGTGGGCAACAATAAATGGCTTGTTAGATCAATATGAGGAGTTTAGGATGGAGGAAAATGAGAGCATTGAGAAAATGAACATAAGGTTTCAAGCTATCACAAGCAAGCTTGAAGAGCACAACAACAAACTCAGCAACAAAGAGCTTGTAAGCAAGTTGCTGAGAAGTTTGCCTCTGGATTGGAATGAAATTCCACATTCTATAGAGGAAACTGAAGACATCAATTCAATGAGTCCTGAATCATTGATTGATTTACTCAGAGTCCATGAATTGGCTCTGAAGGATATGCAAGAGTTGAAACGTGAAGATGCAGAAGCAGCAAGGAAAGGAAAGCAAGCATTGGAGCATGAAGATCTTGTTGAAGAACCTAATGAAGAGTATCTTGAAAGATTTTCAAGAAAAATTCAAAGATGGTACATCTTCAAGAAGAATGGAGGAAGACTAGCTAAAGGAATGACAACATGGGATGTACTAGACAACTTCTCTGAAGATGAGTCTGAAAGAGCACCAAGAGCTGAAGGATCAAGTTCTGAAGATGGCTCAGACTCTGAAGACTCAGACTCAGACTCTGATAAAAAGTCAGAACCTGAGAGCAAAGAAAGCATCCAGAGAACAATAAATCAGGTATATTCTAGTCTTTCCAAAGCTAAATTGATCAAGCATCTTAATAAGACCTTACTTAAACTCTCTAATAGTCAGCAGAAGTATAAAAAGCTTAAAGCAGACTATGAGAATTTAAGTAAGCAAGCAAATCACTCTGAAGGTCTTGAACAAAAAGATTTTATCAAAACCAAAGACCTTGAGAATGATTTTGCTATATGTTACAAACCCCTTGAGCACTCTCTAGCTCTCAAAGAGTTTTGTAACATTAATGCTGATCAAAATAAAATTGTTTCCATGCTCTGCAATCTTAAGACCAACAATACTAATGGGATTGGATACTCTAGTAGTAAAACACTAGAGGAACCAAGTTCATAAGTTATTGATGGAAGCTTCTCACTTCCAAATCTTTACACTACATTTGTATCTGATAGCTCTCAGATGAAACAAATGAAGGATGAAGATTTGGCAACTAACAGTCTAGGACCCTCAAGCAAGTGGGTACCAAGAGACAAAATTGTTTACTTGAATGCAGGTGAAACTAAGACTCTGAACCTTCCAATCACATGGATGCATGTGACTGTGAATGAAAGAAGAGCAATTGTGCATAGAAGACACATTCTTGAAGAGTCAGATGGAGAAGAAGATGAAGAGGAGTACATAAGGAGCAGGAGGGAGTATGAAGATTTGGAAGCTTGCTTTGAAGATGATAACAACTCAGTGTGGTGGAGTGATTGCTCTGGCTGTGACTCTGACTACACCTAATCAAGAAAGCTTCAATGCAAGGTAAGTATGCTTAACTCCTGAATGACATTTCAGAGGAATAACTCTCAAAGGTTTGAAAAATGTCTTCTTAGGATGCACAATGTTCAGTACTAAAAACCTTGAAAAATCCTATCTGAACATATTTTCTTGTGTCCTGAAAGACTTGTTTTTCAGCCTCTGAAGTTCTTCAGGTTCCAGCATCTGAAAAATCTCAGACTCTGAGAAACGTTTCAACCTCTGACGGTTAAGCCTCTGAATATAAAATGAATTGGAAACATTTAAGTATTTTTACTAAAACGTTTTGGCGCCAAAGAGACAACACGCGTACACGTTCTGATTGGTTTGAACACAGTTAATGATTAGTCTGTTTTATTTTCTTTAATGTATTGTGTGTTTTTAATTTGTTTTATGTTTTCTAAAAAAACTCTTAAACACTCACCTTACAAACTATTGCTCTTCAAAGCTAGAACAAACTTTATCTCTTACTTAGCATCTCTCACACCCTAACCTTCTGAAATGGCATCCACTTCAACATCAATTCCAGACTCTTTGTTTATTTTTCCTGATAACTTTCCGATCAACACTATTGCTTGCGAGGAGATGTTTTCTACAAATTTATCTCTCAAGATGGAGGGAAAATCTCTGAACCTGGTTATGAAACAACCAGTGGACTTTGATAGTTTGGAAAAGAACCATCTTGATGTCCTAAAGTTCTTTTCTAATCACAAAGGGAGCTTTAGGTACATGAATTTATTAAATGGTACAATCTATCCTACTCTGGTGAAAGATTTCTGGACTAGAAGCAAGGTGAGGACTGTTGAAGATTATCACAAGGAGCTAGCTGCAAGGAGGAAAGAAAAGCCTGAAAATGAAGACAAGACTCCTGAAGAGTTAGGTTTAAGAGTCGTTGAAGAAACGGAGGTACATTCTGTTGTGTGCGGATTTGAAGTAATTCTCACTGCTTCAAACTTGGCTAAGGTGTTATCCATTCCAAATGAAGGCATCTACTACACCTTTAGTCGCAATGAAGCACAGAACTCTATGTTTCTGAAGACTATGACAAGACAGTGCTACGTCAAGGGGACAAGCTGTGAGAGCAACAAGATAGGTGATCTGAAGCCCACTCAGCAGATGATAGCCAAAATCATGTCAAGATCTATATTTCCAGGAAGTGAAAATTCTAATCATTTGTCATGGGATCATAGACACTTTGTCTATTTTCTCACAAGGAAATATAATTTAAATTGGGCTAAATACATCTTTGATCACCTATGTAAATCTGTGCTCTTATCTCAAAATCAGACCAAGTCTGATATACATGTAGTCTACCCAAGGATCCTCAGTGAGATTTTCTATCAATGTGGGGTGATAGATATAATCAAAGTTGCCGGGCATGACTACTTGTTAAGAGAATGCAGAGCCTCCACATTATCTGCTCATTCACTAGCTTGCATGAACCTGTTGTCAGAACTTGATGCACAACCTTCAGAATCTCTGGTATATCAGCCTCACTCAGAACCCTCCTTGGTTAAGAAATGGAACATTGACATGCCTACAATTTCTTGTGACATTGTCAATAAGTATATTCAACTGTTGGACAACCTAGGAGAAGTATTTGAGACTGAGAAGGTAGTGCTGAAAAAGAAGAGAAGAAGGTTAGTGAAAGGATATGAAGTTGGAAACTCAAAGAGTGATGATGAGCCTCTCAGCGTCAGACGAAGGAAACTTATCAAGGTGTCTGAGGGATCAGGTGATGTATCTAAACCTGTTGTTGCCACTACTCAAGATATTCAATTAACCTCATCATCAACCCAACTCCTCTCAAACTACAACCAGACAAGTTCTGAAGATAACCTTACCATAAAACAACTTATATCAGAACCTGTCAAAACAATTCACCCTGAACCAGTCTTTATCAACATTTCCTCATCATCATCTTCGTCTGATTACAACCCTAATGAGTTAGATGAAATCCTAGCTAGTCTTGAACATCTAAAAGCTAAGACCAAGTCATCTATAACTCAAAGGCTCTCAGACTCTCACCCACTCAAACACCAAACTCCATCTGAACTCCAAATCTCTGAACATGTTGTTTCAGAAGAAAACTTGAACCTCCCTTCATCAAACCCTGTTGAAGCTATGATCAATGAACTTCTCTTAGAAGATTTTCATCTCAAAGGCTTTGTCCAAACCAATCCCAGTTCCCAACTCACAAATACACCCTTATCAAATGAACCTCATCCCACTCAATTAAACAATCCTGATGTCTTGAGCATTTGCAATGACTTGTTTAAACAGATACACGGTCTTTATGATCTAAGGCAAAAATATGCCTTCATCTGAGTATGCTTCTCAATGGATAAGTTTGACAGAGGAACTGGTGAAAAAATGCACAATCTTCAGAAGGCAGCTGTGGAAGAACAGAAGAAGTTTGACAAAGGAAAAGCTATCAATGCTGAAAAGGACATTCAGAATCAAATGGACACGGAGAGGAATCATCTTGAATCCTCTGCTGCAAGAGAAAAGGTGGACGATCTGAATGTTCCTCTTCAAGACAGTCAGAGGAGTGATCAAGCAAATCAACAGCATCTGAGGAACTAGGGTAGAGCACGGGTCGGGTTCGGTCGGATTCGGACCAAAAACCCCAAAACCGAAGAACAACCGAAGACAACATTCCTGGCCCATCTTCGACCATGGCGCATGCACGGGTTTTTCGGGTGCAGGTTTTTCGGCTTACCGGATACATCGGGCGGATTTGATCGGGCAAGACTAGATCTTTGGTGTTTTGAAGAGATCCATATGAACAAAATAGAAAGAAGAAGTTGCAGTATTCAAATAATTGAAAAATAGAACTCTACTCTTTTTCTTTTGTTTCTTTACCTAGTTACAAAACTCTCTACTCTTTAGAAGAATATGAAAACGAAAAAGATGAAAATGATCAATATTGGAGACCATGGAATATTTGCTTAAGGACTTTAGAAGAATAAGAAGAAGAAAACGAAAAAAGATGAAAAATGTGTTTCTACATAACTCTAGAAGAAGACCAATATATTGCTATATTTTTATTGTTATTTATTTACTGAAAATGTAAAAACTAAAAGAAAGTAGTAATGAGTTTGTAGATATTTATTGCTATTAGTTAGTATTAGTAATTTTTAAAATGTTGGAGTATTTTTTAGAAAGTTGAACGTGTCCTTTTAGTAAGGTAGTAGTTGAATGTATAGCTTCTACAAAAGATCAACGTGTACTAGCTTTTAAAAGTTTTCTTTCACAATGCTATGTTTTTGTGGTTTCAAAAACTGACAGGAACTGTGCTTTTTTGTGGTCTCAAGGAACTAGCTAGTAGCTATGATTGGACAAGGCACTGTACTATGCAGATGGCACTTCATTATTTATATATTTTTCATATGTCGGTCGGTTCTGGGTCTCAGTGGGTCAAGGTTTTAAAAACCGCACCCGCCCAGCAGCACTCGCATGAGACTGAAAAATGCAATTTGTCAACCCGCAAACCAAGTCAACCCGCCCGCTTGTCTCTTTTCACTATCGGGTTATTCGGGTTTCGGGCGGGTCGGTAGATTATGCTCAGCCCTATGAGGAACCCTATCTATGAGAATGAAATCAGAAGGATTGAAGCAAAAGTAGACAAGTTTGTGGGATTGAGGGAGGAAGTAAATGCCAATCAGAAAAACGTCATGACAACCCTAGCATCTCTTTGTAGTCAACCCCAACCTTAGGAGTTGTTTATTTGCTTATATGACTTTATGATTGATAATTTGCAAAGCATCCTGATTAGGTTAAACTTTTGTTAAAACTCTAATTGTTAATCTGACATATCTTTTCATTATATGTATCTGAATATGCAAGTTGTTAACTCTGTTTGATATGACGTTTGTTTGTTTGTTTTAACTCTTTAATTGATTTGTATCTTGCAAAATGATCTTTCAAACTCTTAAGCTTCATTCACTTATCAATAAGTACAATATGTGGATATTCTTAAAATATCAAATTACAAAACAAGAGAAGGCATACAAGTAAGAAATCAAATAAGCCAAAGTAATGAATGTTATTTCATTGAGAACATAAGTTCTGGTCTACAAGACTAAAATTTCTAAGAACTATCTTCTGGATGCTCTAAAAGGTCATGTTTGTGGTTACAAGCCTACATGACCTTTGCGGAGGGGAAAGGTTGAGGTTTTGGCTGAAGCCATCCAACCAGTAGTCTTTCTTGAAGAAACCAACTCTGCTGCATCAGTTTGGTTTTCCTCAGGAGAGGACTCCAGCCCCTCCAGAGCCTTGGATATCAGTTTGATTTTCTTCAGGAAGGTATGTCTTCAGAACTTAAAACAGTCAGAGTCCAAAGATTTCTCTTCAGACTCTGAACTGAGTTCTTCTGTGACAGACACTGGCTTTGTTTCCATTGGTTTCTTCTTATGTTTTCTCCTATCTTGACTGACTCTCACTGAAACTACTTTCTTATTCTCTGAGCGTTTCACTTTTTCTCTCAAGAGATCTATCAATAACCTAAGATTACTCTGTGTGAGTAAAATGACTAGGTATCTCTCTCCTTTTATAAGCAAAATTCAAAGGCCGAATATTAAATGTGTTCAACCACTTCTGATTTGACGGCATTGAAAGTTGAATTTCTATTAATTGCTTATATTACCTTTTTGATAATGACAAAAGGGGGAGAAAGAATATTGGTAAATCAATTGGTGGAAGAAGCAAAATTACTTGGCTTTTTAGGGCCTTGTAGTGCTTCAGAGAGAGAACGTAGGAGAGTGGTCAAAATTGTAGCATGAGAAACATGCTTTGTTATGACAATCTGATCTTTGAGGATTTCAAAATATTGTATTAAGGAGCTCTGAACTGTTTTCAAACTTTTTGTTCAGACTCTGAGCTATTTTCTTTGAAAAGATTTTTTAAAAGCTCTGAACTGTTTGAAAATATTTTGAACTCTGAAGCTGTTAATAATAACCATCAGAACCAAGTGTGTACGTATAAGTCTTTAAGCGCCTCTGATTCTATTTTGTCATTCAATTTAAATATTGCTTCAATTTAAATACTGCTTCATCTTGCATCTGTATTAAGGGCTTAATTTTCAAGGAGAATGCATTTATTAATTGAAGTTTATTATTCATAGTTAGTTCTTGAGTAAGGGTGCAACTTTACTCAAAGATTATCACACTATGAAAAGAAGAAGCTTGCAAACCTTGTTCTTTACATAGTGAAATATGAATAATTTAAGTCATATAATAAAGTATTTCTGAAACTGATTAAAATTAACTATGGATAAAAAATAGGGGGAGCTTACAAACCTAACCCTATGGGTTATCAGACTTAGGGGGAGCTTGCAAAACTCAGAAGCCTAATGTCAACATAGCTGATTTTTATCAACAACAATTGTATTTAATACTTGTGTTTGTCATCATCAAAAAGGGGGAGATTGTTGGAACAAAATATGTGTTAATACACACCCTTAAGTTTTGATGATAACAAAGTATTAAATGGACAATTGATGGTACTAATGTTTAAATTAAGTGCAGGAGAATTCAACGTTTAATCAAGAGCACACTTAATTTAAACTCTGATGAAACCAATGGAAGTCTGAATATTTAAGACTCTGAAAGAGTTCAGATGCTACAACGTGGTCAGAAGCTATACAAAGTTCAGAAGCTCAAAGTAGATCAGAACGTCTGAAAGCTGTTCAGGGACTCAGAGGAGTTCAGAAGCTCAAGGATGTTCAGAGGCCTACAAGAGTTCAAAGGCTGTCTGATAGTCATAAGTCATTCAGAGGATGAAGGCATTCAGAAGCTGAATTACGAAGGACTATCAGATGCCAACTATTCAAAGACCAATCAGACTCCAAGTTTTCAAAGGTTCATCAGAAGCAAAGGGAATTCCCAGTCATCAGAGGGCTACATCAACTACAACTTATCAAGCCTGATGACTTGTTCTAAGGTCAACTAAAATGCAACGGTCACAAAGGATGTGATCCCTCTCTCTAGGAGCTAGTTGTACCTTATAACTGTACCATTGGACATACAGCAAAGGTGAAGCTTCTCTACAAAGGAAGACGTGGCTTTACTCAACGGATCCTTAATGTCTACAGCTGTCCAAGTTGCAACGGGAATTTCTCCAACGTCTCAATGTCTTTCTCAACTCATATAAATATGCCAAAGAAAGAATTGATGACTAGCGCTCAACATTAGATAAAATCTCTCAGAAGAAAGTGAGCATTTGAATTGTAATAGATAATATCTCTCAAATGAAGTGAGCATAGAAACTAGCTTAGAGCCTCTGAAGTTATTATGTTTGTAATAAGTTTTAAGCTCTTAAGTTAGTAGTAAGTCTTCTGCTTAGTGTAGAAGCAAGTAAGTCTTCTGCTTAGTGTAGAAGCAAGAAAGTCTTCTGCTTAGTGTAGAAGCACGTAAGTCTCAGTCTTAGTGATTAGAGCAGTGAAGTCTTGAGCCTGAGTGCTTGAGTAAGGAAGTCTCTGATCTTATGTGATCAGAGCAAGGAAGTCTCTCTGTCTTGTGTGACTTAGAGCAGGAAGTCTCAAGCTTGTGTGCTTGAGCAAGGAAGTCTTTGATCTTGTGTGATCAGAGCAAGGAAGTCTCTATGTCTTGTATGACTAAGAGCAGGAAGTCTTGAGCTTGTGTGCTTGAGCAACTATTGTAATCCGTGTGATTATAGTGGAACTCTCTTGGAAACAAGGGGACTGGAGTACTCTCAAATTTGTGAGGGGAACCAGTATAAATTGTTGTGTGTTCTTCTCTTTCTCACTCTCTCATTTACTCCTTCATCATTCATAACGCCTTAAGTTAATTGTGTGAATAATCCGATGTGCTTTAAAGACTCTGAAAAGATTTTAAATATCTTGGAAAGTTTTTAAAATATCCAAAACACAATTCAACCCCCTTTCTTGTGTTTTCTCCACGCACCTTCAATATACGCATGTGGGAAGAATGCTAAATTCACTTTAATGGAAGAATGGAACGCTGTCCGTGATCAACCACGTTTTAGAAGTCTAGTCGGAGGAAATATTGACTCAGGAAGTAGTGGATCTAAGAGATCTCACGAGGACTCTGTAGGATCTAGTGCTCGCCCTATAGGTAGGGATGCAGCCAAAAAGAAGGGAAAAAAGAAAGCTTCCACACCCACAGAGGTGGTGGACAAAGAATGGGATAATTACATCAAAATGAAGGAGAAAGAGATGAAACAATTGACAATGTTACTTTCCAATCAACAAGAAGCAAACAAACTTAAGAAAATGGAAATGTATCTGAAGTTAAGTTTTGATGAGAATCTCGATGACGTGAAGAAAGCCATGATGGAGACGTTGGTCCAAGAACTGTTTCCATAATTAATTTCAATCAATGTAGTGTTTGCTTCAATTATTGTGATATGTCAGTGTAATAAAAAAAAAATTTAAATAAATTTTGTTAAGTTTATTATTTTATTTTAATTTTAATCGATAATTATAATTTTATTTAATCATAAAAACAAAAATTTAAATTTAAATAAGAATATGAAATATAAAGTGGTGGGGTAGAGAAATGGTGGGGTAGGGTGTTGAATAAAAAAACCATTGGAGAGGATAAAAGTTGAATGGGTGTTGAATGATTAGGTGGAAGAAAGAGAAAATGACGTGGAGTGAAAAAGTGGGTGTTGAAGATGTTGAAACCATTGTTCCTAGTCTAAGAAAATAGTTTTCTTGTCGATTGGTGATTGAACTTCCTCACCCCAAGTACAATTGAGTTATCATAAAGAAATAACATGCTCCATGTTTGTTATCAAGTAGAAATAACAATTTGATATCTC
The DNA here is from genome assembly GCA_951799995.1 of Trifolium subterraneum. Taxonomy (NCBI): domain Eukaryota; kingdom Viridiplantae; phylum Streptophyta; class Magnoliopsida; order Fabales; family Fabaceae; genus Trifolium; species Trifolium subterraneum. The sequence goes on from OX637466.1 coordinate 27,920,800, forward strand.
AAAGATATTAAGCTCAAATGATTAATGAGTTTCTTTAGAACGAATTGTTCGAGAGAATTTGAATTCGATACTTGATGGAAACAATTTTTAGTCAAATTATATGTACCTTGTGACTGATCTCTGGAAAACCAAAGAGTTAATAAAAAAAACATAAAATATAACTTTATCCTTAATTTCCTTTTAATGCTTAACAAGTAGGTAAAGTTTAACATGATCCTTCACATAATCAAATATAATAATATGTCAGGTCAATAACTTATGAAATAATCCAACAAATCATATATACACTTATATTAATTTTATATTTATCGCGGTTAGATATGTATTTAGCCTCTACAAAACTTTAAAATTTTGTTTTTAGTTTATGTAACAAAAATTTATCAATTTCTTTTTGGATCAAGTAGCAGAATTCGAATCCGGTCATTGCATTTTATATGCAATGTCCCTACAAATTTAACTATACTTACGGAGACAAAATTCATCAACTTTTTTTTTTAATTAATGAACAAAATGACAAAACTATTGAAAACTCACACACACATAGCCATTAAAATCAACTTTAAATTCTTACAAAAAAATACTGATAACCAAATTTAACCAAAAAAATTAATATAATTTAAAGGCACTTATTTAACTTAGTTTAATGAAAAATATATAAGTTTCCCCAAATTGTGTACATATTTTGGCTTTAGTAAGTGAATAATGAGAAATCTAATCTTTGTGCATCTTTTCTTGTTTATATAGGCAAATCAAGATTTAGCAGCCAACAAATGAGCCATACAAAGCATAATTTAAGTCAAATCAAATGAAAAAGAAAATATATAATTGGAGAAACTTTGGAACTCAAATTAATTAACAATCTCTTTTTGGCACATAATTAAGTTAACCTTTTTTATTATTAACCATGATTATCTATTGAAAAATAATATTAAAAATCAAACTATCACTCTATACAGAGGCAATTTCTTTCACCTTATACAAATTACAATTTTTTTAGTATCACTAATACTATATTTATCCATTAATCATTTACCCATGAGAGTTATGAGACAACAACAAAATCTCTTTCTGCACCAGTTCAAATATTTCCTCAAATCGAATTTTAAACTTGGATGTTATGTTCCGGTTGATCCTTTGCTGAAACTTAGAGCTCCTAAGCCACATAATGCCAATGTACACATCACACTTGCAAGCACATTCACTAAGTGCTGATTTCTCAATTTCGTACCTAAAATGAATCTGCAGGCAAATATAACATTATGGAACAACATGAATAAAATTTATTTGTGAAAAATACAATATAAGACTGAGTTTAAAATTTAACATACACGGAAGTGATCAGAAAATGGGACACCATTAAGGACCATAACTTCATTCACAATCCATCCTCCGGTGATTGTATTTGGAAACTTTTGTTGTGTGCTTGTTACATCAAATACCGACGAATGTCGATTAAATTGATAAGAAACACGCCTTTCGAGGACATCAGGTTTTACTGGATCCCACGGTGTAGTGTCATAGTCCATACAACCACTTCTCTTCATAATCTTATGCTCTAAGTTTCCTCCCTCAAAAATTTCCATCACTAATCCCATCTGTGCAAGAATAACAAAAGGTATTAAAGAAAGATATTTTTTTTTTGGAGTATTAAAGAAAAACTTAACAACAGTAATATGCACAAAATAGTCCTCATTCTTATAGAAGGTACTGGTTGGTAACTACATTATGTTGGTCCGAGTGGAGCTGGATTCGGATCTTTTAAACGAAGTCTTAGGTTTGAACCTCGCGGTTGGAAGGGGAGACTCCATGAAAGATGGTTAATCAGGTTCCCAAACAAAGATTAGTCAACTTGAAAGCAGGTGAATACTTCGCATCAATAACATGATTAAAAAAAAGTACTAGTAATTTAGTAAATGATCATTCGTCAAATAAGGTTCATTTACCATGTCTCCTTCTGCTTTCCTATACCAATTTACCAAAATACCATGTTGACTTATTGAATTCAGGAGGTATCAAATTATGAATTTAATTTTGATGAAATTCAAATTTATACTTAAATAACATAATCCAATCATACATTACAAGAGTGCCACTATTATAACAATGTGCTGTTATAAGTGTAAAAAAACTACTTTTCATTCATAGTGGATCACACTGAAGTAATAACTCATTCCCTTAAGATATTGAAAAGGGTTTTTGAATTGAAAGTTAAATAGAAACAATATAAGGCTGCAAAACTTATAAAAGGTGAGAGTGAATTTTATCTTCATGGTGATTGATTGGTTACCTTAATTGGCAGTTCAGCAGAGTAAATACTGGACATTTTTACTTCATCCTCTAGGATAGATCCATAGTCATCAGGCATTACCAAGACTTCTTGATCTTCATGCTCCTCCGTAATTTGTTCTTTCTGATAGGGGTTCAGTATTCTTGTTCTCCACAAGGCCATTATTGTTCTTTTGTATAAACAAAAATGTTGTCAGCTGAATGTGAGTATATATATATGATCCACTCGGTGAATAAGATTAGAAATTTATGCATGCTGACTAATAATACCTGGATGCAGAACCGAAAGAAACAAACGACTGAAAATGAAACCTAAGCCTTCCTTCTTCATCTTGTGACTTGGCACCATGCCTTGCATCGATGCCTCTTCCTCTTCGAAGAATTATGACCAATGTAGGGCTTCCTAATGATGCTAATGATGGAGGAAGCACTTGAATGTTGTCAATATCTTCCCAAAGGAAGAAAAATTTGGTTTTATGTCCAAATAAATTTGCATAAAATCCTACAATCCTTGCTGAAAGAAATAGCCGACCCTGCATCAGAATCAGAAGGTATGTTCATTTAGTTTATGAAGTTTATATTATTTGTTAACATTCTAAAAATTTCTCCACTTTGGACTTGAAGCCCTATGCAGTCTAAAAGTATTTATCAGAAGTATGTGCTTAAAATTTGGAACCACGTGTACTACCTGTAAATGCAATTTTCTTTTCAGGGAACATGTGAAATCATTGATTAGGAACTCTTCTGGAGGCAATCCAAACAGTTTCTGGAATGTAGAATTCCTTTGAGGTGATGGAAGATTCAACTGCAATCCAACCATCAATAGTCATAAACAATAATTAACTTCTAAATTTTCTCCGAGTCTATCACATATTCAAATTCAAACATATGTATACATGTTATGAATAAATAAAAGTAGGGAAGATTGTGGTTACCTTTTTACCTACTTCCTTTTCCTTCTTCTCCAAGTAATCCTTGATAGTTTCAACTCCTTTATTATTGTCCAAGAAAATTCTCAAATGCAGCTTCGATTGAGCAGATTGTGCGAGCTTACCTTCAAGCATGAGCCACATGTCTGCCAATTCTGTTGATGTGTGTTTTAGGAAATTGATCTCAGCATGTCCAAGTGAAACATCTTGGTCAAATGGACCATCAAAATCAAAAACTTCCACATGTAAAACTGACGGCGGTTCTTCCATAGCATCAAACTCTAATATCTCTACATATATTAGTATAAAAACCGATGCAAAATATAAGTAAAAACATTCACATCAAAAGAATGCTTTCTTTTGTAATAAGTAACAAGTCAGCAGGCAAACCATTCCAATGAGGATCTGATGTCTCAAGCTTGACAGAGCTTGACCTTGTTTGTCCATTACAGGTGAAAACCACATAGGGATCTGAAAAGCCTGTTGACTCCAATGAGGCCAGGTCAACCCCCTCAATTAAAGCTACAGTAACAACCCATCCATCACCATGTGCTTTCATGCCATGGTCAGTTCCTATTAGAAGATAATGAAATCAAAAATCTTACATGATTTTCCTTGAAATATGTGAATTAGTGACACATACGGACACCAGACATGTAGACACTAGCTTAAAATAATTTGTGAAAATAGAAGTGATTCAACATAAACACTAGGTTAAAATAAAATAGCATGAAATTGATAACAAGTATAATAACACTAGGTTCAAATAACATGCTTACCCATTTGAAATCTAGCTTGCACAAAGTGAGCTACCATATGATAAACACGTTTCAACTGGATAACTAAAATTCCGCTTGTAACTAGCTCTCCTAAGCTATCTGGAAGTTCAATCCCTCGAAACTCCAAGCCCTGAGGTTGACTTGGACCACACCTTAAAATATGCAGTAAAAAATACAAAACCATAAAAAATGTGGAAACTACTGTGAAATTCCAGAAGTATGCAATAGCTTGCCACCAATTCCACTGGCTTTCTGTCTGCAAAGTTGCCAACAATTGTTCTTTGTTTATCAACTCCTGCTTATCTAGCACCTTGAAACTTTGAGCAAGTAGGTTAGAAAACTGATCAAAACTCTCCTTCAAGCCTTGTCTAGCTCCACTCTCTATCATACCTTTCATCATTGTGCTTTGTAGGAAGACAATTCCCCATGATATCACAAGATGTGAGGATTCATCCCCCGAAGACACCTCTTCTCCCGGCATTATCTTGTAAAGCAATTCGATCCGAAATGTATTCCCATATGGAACATCAGGTGTGCACACACTAACAAGTACAACAAATTCACCTTTGGTCACTCTAATATAGGTTTGCTCCTCAGTGGCAATAACAGCCTTGACTAATTTTGAAGCAGCTTTTGTATAGGTAACAACACGAGTCAAGCAAGACATGTCTTCACCTTTCCAGGACCAGGCCCCTTCTTGCAAATTTGTTGTCCCTTGTAGTTCTGCCAAATCTTTCCTAAACTGAGAATTCGGTGCGAAAAGAACCACATTAAGATTATATGGAGATACTACATAAATTTTATCTACTAGAATACCGCCAGGCAAATTTTCAGGACTTTCTGGTTGGTTATCTCTTGATTCCATTACTGCAATGCCTTCTTCAAAGCTACATGGGGGTGAATTTTCTTCTACACTATCTTCATAATCAGATAATGAATTTGATGTTTCTGAACAATCCGCAGATTTTGAGTTCCGTACCTTTTTATTAAAAATTCTATCTAGACGATTAGCAATAACCTTCAACAACTGTTTGCCTTCACCCATTTTACGAACTTTACAAAAAGATGGCTGAGATGAAGTGTGAAGATCATCCAAGTCTGTTGCCGAGTTCTCAACTGCAATAGTTGAGTTTGGAGAATGCCTATGATTCATCGAAGAAGCACGACTTTTACAATGAAGAGAAATTGTAAGGAGAATCTTCCCTGATTAAATACAACACAAACCATTGAGACAAAAAAATAAAATAAGTTTGGTATGTTGAACTGCAGTTCAAGAAACACAAAAGAAATTAAAAACTATGGTTAAACCTTCACAAAAACAGTGTGTAAGGTAAAAATAGAAATGCTAAGTAGGATTGGCAATATATCGAAAAGGCTCAAAATTAGTTTAAAATTCAATTCTGCGATGAATTCTTGAACTTGATTCATGAAGTTCAAGAGTCGAGCTTTAGCTGAAAGTTGAACTTATTAATAAAGAGTTAAATCAACTGCTAAGGATGTTAAATGCAGTACCAACTCATGTATATTACCACTTTTCCATCACAGTTCCTTAGTAAGTCATAAGTATTACTCTGCAGGAATGTATGAACTAGGAACCACAAAGTTAAACGTTGAAATAATGCTATCTAGTGAAGTTTCAAAAATGTTATCTAGTGAAGTTTCAGAATTCTGCAATTATAATAGAGAAAATAATTAAAAAATTTATGATATACCATATTAGAATTTAAGTTGAGACTAAATCAACCCTACAAAACCGGCTTCTAAGGTGACGACTATTCCACTCATAAAGTGAGGTTTTTTCTCATCCAACGCGACACTCTTACACACACCTCATGCCTAGGACTGGAGGTATTGAGCGTGACCGGGTAGCAGATGGTCCAACGGATCTGATACCATATTAAGTTTAACATTTCATTTCATTCAATTGAATGAGTGTAAAGTAGTCAATTGGCTTTTATACAAAACTTATAAGTTAACTATAATAAGGTTAACAACTAACTAACTTAACAACTCTCGGTGGCATATCCAAAGACCCTGATATCTTGGTTTAAACTTTTGAGTTATTGGACTGCTTGGACTAGTGGTTAGGAAAAAAGTTAAAAGTTCTGTTTGGTAACAGTCTTTTCATTATGAGCTTATAACTTATTTTATTAGTTTATAGCTTATTTTTCATACGCTATTTCAAGTAGCTTATAGCTTATCATTTTTTCTTCCAATTTTACCCCTTGAAAAAAATTAATTATTAATTAAACATATTTTTTTTATGTCATTTCATATCAACCGCTAATTTTATCAAACACTACAAATTCAATCAACTAGTTTTGGTTCTTTTTTGGGAAGCACAATAGGCTAGCTTATAGCTTATTGGCTATAAGCTAAAAACTAGCTTATAAGCTATTCGCTATAAGTTCATCCGCTATAAGCTAGCTTATCAACTATCCGCTATATTTTAGCAAAAAGAATGCAAAATATATAGGGGTATATTTGCATTTCTTAAATGGGCTAGATCCCCTAAGCGTTTTCTAACTAACTCTAACTAACTTCCTACATAAATATAGTTAGCTCTAAAAGTCCACAATATTTGAAATTCATAATCAGCATAATATCAAACACAATGTGATCACAAAATAAAAGTAACCAATGAAGATAATTGAGTGAGAAAAACAAACCACAAAATTTGTTGAAAAATCTGCCACTCTTGTTAGAACATTGAAGGGAGAACCACGTCGGTGGCAATATTTGCTTATTATTATCCTGATCAAAACCAACTGAACCAATCGGAATAATCACTTCACCGACAAAATCCACTACATCACAATTAATCACCTTTAATTCATCATCACTATGATCATTAACAACAGTGACAACAAGAACTTCCTCTGAAATATCCTTTACCTTGAAAACAAATTCCTCGTTCCAAGTGGGATTGAACGTGTTTCTTGATATCCTTGTCTTGTACTTGAACTTTCCAAGTTGAAGCTTCACACGAGAATTCTTGATGGGTAAGTCTTTGGCTTCTAATACACATACATATAACTTTTTCAACATAGCTTATTATAAAGCAAAAGCTAGCGGTGTAACATGTTGGAGAAAACGATGTGAATAGGTTTTAGTGTTATACACTTTTTGTTAGTGTGGGAAGATGACGTGGAAGTTGAAGAAATGACACGTGGAGTGGTGACAAGGTGCCAGAGTATGACAGAGTAGAACGTGGAGTTAATGGAATTGAATTAGAAGTTTGCTTGAGATTTGGGTAAGTGAAAGGTTGTTTGTCGTTAGTTATGAAAGATGGTTTTTTGACTCAGATTATTTTAATTACGTTGTCAAATTCATGATCAGCTTTGGTAGTTATGAAGCCAAAGTTTTACTTTAAATTGTGTTTTTGTTTTCGTGTGGTTTTGTGTGTTTCCTGCAAAAGGAAACTTCAAAATAGAAATAGCGATATAGGATAAGTGTTGGAGCGGGATTGAAGTAAAATAAGTTAGCGGTGGGTGGGAGATATGTTTTGGAGGCGAAGAAGAATCAACAAACATTCTTTCTACCTTGAATACAAGCCAATGAACACTCTCAAAGAGCACAGTTACTTTATCTTACACAGTACACATGTAGAAAGCGCATCATCAGTTTAATTCCTGCATTCGATCTCTGCTTTTCATTTAGATCATGTATCATGGTTCAACATTTCAACACGCTCTTTTTTAACTCCCAACCATCCACATCATTATCTCTTTCTTTCACCTAATCATTCAATGCTCATTTAACACCGATCAAATGAATCAAGTCTCTATTTACAGAGGAAAAAAAATCATGAATTTTGGTAAAAAAATAAAAAATTAATTTGCAACGAAATAATTGAGTTGAAAGTATTGATAGAATAAAAATTCAGCGAACCAATCAGATTGTGTCATGTGTCTGCCTCATCTTCTCTCACCGCGTCCTCCTGCTCCTCACGCGTGCTCCAAACGCACCAGACGGAACCAACAACGAAGCGCCACACGCCCCCCTTTGCAGCATTCAACTATGTTGAAAGTTTTCAACACTTCCCTCCTCTACGTCATTTTCAACTCAACCATTACACCTATCAACACTTATTCAACACTAAAAATTCCTCCCATTGCACTTGGTCTTAGTTATTTTCATTCCTTCCTTGTAAGCAGCACCAATATGATTTTCTTTTACGGTGAAAGACTTATCTCATTTCATTAATAATAATATCGTAAATACACGTTAGAAAACATCCATATGATTATTTATTTATTTTTATATTGGTACGAAGTTTCCGTTATCGTTAACGATCATTAATCTTCATTGAAAGTCATATATTTTAGGGGCAAAAATTCTTAACATGTGGACCAATTCATTATCGATAAACAACCTAAAAGATAGATCTATATATTCAAAAGATTATTTGGCCAAATCAATATTTTGCTTGGATTGTTTTATGTGTTGAAAAAAAAAAATTCTAAAGAGATAAAATGGACAATTTTCAATACAAAATTACTATCTATAATACACTAATAAATGCCTTAAGACGCATGTTAGCTTTTCCTTATCTATTAATCCCTGTAGATCTAAGACCTCTAACCTAAAAGTATGTAAGAGGGTCGTTGATGGAGTATTGTTGAGCTGCAACTCCTAAAAGGTGGGAGTGTATTTGCAAACACTCTATAATCAAGTCAACTTTGAGGTTTGTGGTTTTAGGGTTATGATTTGCCTGAGTGTTAACATTAGTGGTGACTCGGTCAAGTATAAGAATAATTTTTTTTACCACAAGTATCCGGTCCACTGGACCGTCTAATCGGGTTCGGGGGTTAATTATGACATAAAATGATTTCAGCTTCTTTCGATCGCAGTTGTGAGAGATCGAACTATAATCCTCCCTACTAAATCTAGGGTCAATCACCACTGATTCAACTAACGATTGATAGATAAGTACAAGAATAATCTTTAACACACCCCAAAACATCTATAAAACTTAGAATATTAATTTACCATATTGCTGAAGTGTAACCCTATGCTAGATGCAACTCCACCTCTATCAAAATGTATTAGTGGGTAGAGTTGAATTTTTTTTTTTTTGTTATTAATAGGTAGAGTTGAATTTTTATTTTTTGTTATTAATGGGTAGAGTTGAATTAATACACTAGACAAATAAAAAAAGCAGAATTGACACCAACTAATTAACCATTGTTTTCTGGCATGTAATGAGAGAATAATATATCAAATCCTTTATTTTTCATGTTAACAAAAAATATATCAAATTAATATTTTTTTGTCAATGTAATCTAGTAGTGATTAAAAATTTCACCCTTAAAATTTTGTGGAATGTCTATAGTTTACTTCCAACTCCTGTATATAAAATACGGTGTCTTTGTCACTGACCTAAGTTCACAAGACAACCACTATTTAATTTAATGCATATTTTAACTCAATATGCAATATAATAGTAATAAAAATATCTAATATAACTCTCCATAAAAATGTTCTCGTGAGTTTAATTCAATTGGTAGAGACATTTCATTATATATGCAAGGGCTGAAGATCGAACCTCAAACACCCCACTTATTCACCTTAAAGTGGAATTTCTAACGATTAAGTTACTTGACAAACAAAATAAAATAAAATAACTCTCCATAAAAATAAAAATTAAATATGTTAGCATTACAAAGATTTAAGCCCGGATAGAAATAAAAACCCACGAGAAGATTTCTCTCCCCACTCCCGTGTTTCTTTTCTATCCCTCGTTTTTTCATTTTTGCCTTAAAATAAATGTTTCGAAACGCGTTTTTTGAAGGAAAAAAATTGCCTTGGAAAGAAATTTTGGAATGTGTTTTTCGAATTTTTCCCAAATTTAAACTAAAATAATTTCGGAAAATACGTTCCGAACTTTTTATACAATAGAAAAAATGGAAAAACGGGGTAGAAAAGAAACACCGGGGCGGGAATAGAAAAATTCAACGAACAAAGGGCCTTCGGGTCCAGTCCAGACCCAAAATGATCTCCAGTTCAGGCTTTAAACAGAACTATTTTGAGCGGTTCACTGCAGTAGAGAACTGTACTTTTTTTCAGTCTACCGAGCGAAACGAAAATGCTACAGTTTCCGGCGTTTATGACACAGTACCAATTATCGACGCGGATAATTCCGACGTCGTTTTTGCTACCTTCTCAGTGGCCTCAGCCTCAAAACGAAGAACTCCTTCTCGCTATGGAGGAGTCTGATTTTGAAGAAAAGGTACTCTCCTCTCATCATCTCTCTATCTAGGTTTTATTCTTTCAAATTCAAAATCGCTGCTTAATCAATAAGCTGTTTCCTAATTATTTCAATTCGCCATCTTGTGGTTTTCCTTTCAATGCTTGAAATTAAATGTTTGCTAATTTCAGATTAAGCTGAAATTACTCTGAAATTAAATCTCAAGTTATGACATAATTATCTTCTCTCCTCTTTAGAGCACCATAGGTGCAAAAATATGTTGATTTGCATATATTTATGTTGTTTACATTTGCGTCAAAAAAATAAATAAATGTTGTATACATCTTACAGCTAAATAAATTTTCATATAACTTAGGAAGATCAAATATATTTTCGTAGGATATGATTCATGTATATTATGAATACAATCTCAAAAGAGAAAAGCAAACATTTTGCAACATTAGCGTTTTGCAGTTTGTTTGAACTTAGCTGCTTAGGTTTGATCGTTTGAATTGAACTAGCTGTTGAAGGTAGTCACTCAGAGGGTCATTGCGGCCAGGGACAGAGCTAGTAGGGGGACCGGCAGAGGCCACGGTCCCCCTGAGTTTTTTATAATTTTTTTATACTAATATTTTGTTATACTATCGGTTCAATTTCATGTTTAGTCTCCCTTATTTTATTAAATTTATGCAAATGGTCCTTCTTTATTAATCCAATATTTTGAGCACTATTATAAATTTGTTGTAAATTTGATTTTAGCGATTTCTTCCCCCTAAAAATTAATTTTTTTTAACTAAAAAAATTGTCTTATTGCCTCAATATTGAATTTAATAACAAAATATCTCATTTGAGACTACAATTCACATTTTTTTACACAAAAAATCGCAATTTTTATGGCAAAACACATGTGTTGAGACTACATTGAAAATGGAAGGGCCTAAAAGTTTGACTTAGAAAAAATTGTCTATAAAGTGATGTTTCACTATATTAAATTTTGATTTATTTTACAATTTCTTGTATATGTTATGCTTTTAAATTTTAAATTTTTCTTTAGTGAATTGTGTTTTAAAATTCGGTCCCCCCTAAACTGAATTTCTGGCTCCGTGCCTTGTGGCCTATGACGCCGATGAGTTACGACTATCCATGCGTTACTGAATACTCTAAAAGTGTGTGTGTGAGTGAGCCACTTTGAGTGACTCACTCACACACACTTTAGAGTATTCAGGAACGCATGGATAGTCAAAATTCATAAGAAAGGTAGTTCATCCATATTTATTTATATAGATGTAGAGTTGTTAAATGGCAAACATGGCGTGGCAGGTTTTTTGACAACCACCATAGCCAATTTGTGGAATCCAGCCATATCGGTGTCATAGGCCGCAATGACATGTTTATATGGCAAAATTTTTGGCCTTCTATAGTTGACAACATTGTATAGATGTTTCTGAGTTGAAATGTTCAGATCAGAAAGGAATAAGGGAGGGTGCTCTTTGAATGTCTTGTTTTTTTTTACTACTTTGCCTCATTCGACTCTCTCAATGTTGGCTCAAACCCTTGCAGTGCAATGAAATCAGGAAGATGAACAGCAATGTAATCATGATAGGGAAAACAACTAACGAAAATGATAAGGAAGACTTTGACAATGAGGCTGATGATGATGATCCTGACAACGCAGAGGAATCTGAGGGCGAAGAGTTTGAGCAAGAAACTGGTTGAAGAATCTGCATGTCAATGCTCACTTATATTTTGTTGGTATGTATTCATGGATGGCTGGCTGGTTCATATCTTTTTATTTTGTTGTTGTTAGTGATGATCAAGGGATGAATTATGTTCATTTCGCACCCTATTCTAAACTTTGACCAGGCTAAATGTTTAAACTTTAAACCCCAAATCTACCTCTAGACTTGAGTCAGCTCGATGATGTACGAGTGTAATTAAGACCGAGTTTGAGTAAGATGTGATCAATATGACTTGAAGTTCAAACAAAATCATATAAGCAAATTGTTATATAATTGTGTTCAAAAGAAAAAAGTTCATTCAATTAGTGAATTTACCATATATACCAGAATTTCTCTTACTATTTTAGGTATTTTTTTCAATTCTAATTATAATGTTAGAACCTTACTATTACTATAAGATAAAATTAATAATGTCATGTTAGTTGTGTTTTCAAATAAATGAAATGTTGCAACAATCCAAAAATTAAAAGGCATATATGCAAAAAGGAGATGAAACTTTAAATAGTCTGTGAACTGTGAAGACTATTTGTTATGGTAAAATAAAATCTTACTTTAAGGTTTTATGTATGTATATAAATTATTGAATGGGTAACCCCAAGGCTATTTGAACTCTCTCTAACTCAATATTTGGTCATAAAACTGACACTAACTCGTCTCTATTCCGTAGGACAACTGGATCATGAACTCCCCTTACTTACTTAATCTTGTACTTGATCAAAGCAATAAGTTATAATAGTATGAAGAAAAAAGTGAAAGGAAAGTAAAATAGTTGAAAATGAGTTATTTTTTGTTAGTTACTTGTGTTAGGAATACAAGTGGGGATTATAAAAGAAAGGAGTCTCACATTAGCTAAGAAAGGGCTACATGAATGGAATATAAGAGACAAAGATTTGTATATACATTAACTTCATGTTTTGAGGAATGATATAGATGTCCCTTTATAGGTTGCTTGGCCCTTGAAAGACTCCTTTGCTTATGTGCTCAGCTGGAACTATCCTGTGAGTTGTATCAAAGTTGATTGGTTGTTCAGTAGCCGTGTATGTCGAAGCGAAGACATGTGTCTCTGAATAGGCATAGGCTTGAAAGGTAGCTAATGTTCCAAGAATGACTCAATATTTTGTTGAAGAGGCTTGAGTATGTGTTAAACTCGAAAGGAGTCACACTAGTTAGTGGCAAGGAAAGATGGCTCGATAATGTTCCAAGAATGACTCTTCAATTTGTTCTATCCTCATTTTCTCATATTTGAAAATGTTCTTTCCTTTGAGAACCAACACCTGTTTGCTGATAGGTTTTTGTTTTTCAAAATGCCTAAAATATGGATCACATGCACAAATAAGTTAATTTTTACTGTGAACAAGTTTGTTTTTGACTATTAGATCAATAAATCTCTCGTCACATCTCATTTGATTTATTTGTAAATACAAAATTGTGCAAATTAAAGCATAAAATTTATCTCATCAGTTTTGTTTACTAAAAAAACATATCTTACTTTTTTTTAGAACCAAAGCACTATAAAATATTATATTGTGAATACGGAGTACGAATATTAAATTATTAATGACAACATTTATTTAAAAAATATGAAATATATTTAAATCAGAAAAAAAAAATGAAATATAAAGGTTATTATAGACATGTTGACCGCATGTACACAGCTGAAAATGTCCTCTACTGTCAACTAAGGCTCCGTTTGGTTTTATGGAAAGAAAATTACAGAAACTGATTAATGAACTTGGACTAACATTATTCCAAATTCATTTATCGGTTTTCGTAATTTTCTTTTCTTTCACTTTATTTTCCATAAAATCAAACGACGCTAAAAGTCTAAAACCGATTTAACCAATTTTATATTCCATTCATATTGTGTGTACCAAAAATCTTGACATCTCCGGTTCTCATTCTCAACATTGTTGTGAACACAAATTTGAGAATTTAGATATTAAGCAATTGGTGTCCCATGCAGATACGTTCCTTCGTTGTTTCTTAAACAAACAAAGACTTGCTATTACGTCTTTAGTGTTGCCTTCCACATACAATTCTGAAGAGCCATCTCCACATAAATTGGATATTCCCAACTCTTAAAACAATTTTTTATATCCATTTGACTCGACAAGTACCACTAGTATTGTACATCAGTGGATCTATGATTTAAGGTGATTTAAGGTGCGTTTGTTTTAGTTTTTAAAAAATAATTTTTTCCTTTCTATTTTTAAAAATAATTTCTATAATAACTTAGTTAAAAATAGTAAAAGTTATTTCAAATTCATTTTTTATAAATTAAAAGTGTGGTTTTGACATTTAATAACTTAAATATTATTGTCAGACATTTAATAACTTAAATATTAAAAGTTATTTCTAATAAATGATTTTTATGAAAAGCTATTAAAAATAGCTTATTATTTAGAGATTTTTTGATCAAAATAATTGTAACAAAATAATGAAATACTTAAACCGACATTTTAAGAAAAGCTGTCTGTGATGAGTATGTTTATCCTTCCCTCCTCTTTTATTGACAATATTGAGAAAATGTTAAATGCTTTTTGATGGGGATACTCATCACCAGTTAGCTTGGAATAGACATGTATGCCCTAAGGCGAAAGGTGATTTGGAATTTCGTAATTTTAAAGCGTTCAATTTAGCTATATGGTTGGGAAACACATCATTCAAAATCCAGACTCGTCGGTGGCTAAACTAAATAAAACAAGGTATTTCCCATGTTCTTCGTTACTTGAAACATCTTTGGTTAGTATTCATAAGTTAGACAAATTCTTTTACGTGGGTCTAGGTGGAGGATTGGTAGTGGTGATAAGATCAGTGTTATGTATGATCTGTGGCTGCGAGGGAATGACCGTTGGGTGTCCTCACCTCAAGTGAAAGGTTATCTTTTATTTGTTAAAGACTTCTTACTTGAGGATTATAAAGTGTAACACTCTGATTTTTAAAAATAATTATTTTATTTAAATTTAATTAATTTTAGAGTGTTTATGTGTTATTCAATTAGTTTAGTAGGGTAGAGGCAAATAATTAGTAGGTTATCATAATTAAAATAAAATTTTAATTATGGTAGTAAATAAGTAAATTAATAAAGAAAATAAAATAAGATAAGAGAAAATAGTTTTACGAAAAAAATAGAAAATTAAAAGAAACTAAGAGGAAGGAGGTGAGAATAGTAAACATGTGCAGAATGAGAGGTACGAGCACTAAAACTGTATAGTTTTATTGAATTGGGCTGGGTGAGGTGTATAGGAAGAAATTCAAAAAAATGGGTGCAACTATTTTTAATGTCATCTTTTCTGAACTTTGAGGTTAAGTTTGTTAGGAGGCAAACGAATTCGGTTGCTCATACACTTGCTAGGGCGGCCAATTTTTGGTCTAGCTTCCATAGATTTGAGAATATTCCCTTATGTATTGAACATTTAGTATTTAATGAAATGCAGTAAGTTTGTTTGATTCAAAAAAAGTGTAACAAAAGGTTAAATTTTTTGGAAACAAATCTGTTTATGATTATTTTTTCTTTTAGAAAAAGTAACCTAAAATTCATTATTATAAATAGAAAAGAAAATAAAGGGGATTATGATTAGTCACAAACACCACAAAAACATAAACATGAGAAGAATCATGGAGAACTAGAATTTAGAAAGCCAAGGCAAACCTAAGGGTCTGTTTGGTTCAAACGGATGGGAGGGGAGGGGAGGGATTTTAATGAAGGAGAGGGGAAGGGAGGGGAGGGGAGGGGAATGTTTCAATTAAATAGATGTTTGGTTCAAATGAGGCGAGGGGAGGGGAGGAGAGGTATTTTAATGTGTTTGGTTCACAAGGGGAGGTGAGGTATTTTAAAAATAATTTACTTTTTTACCCTTACAATATTATAACTTATAATACTCTTATTTCAAAAACTAATATCTTTTATTATTAATGTCTTTATTATTACCACACAAGATAAACTCACTACCACACCAAAAAAATCACTACATAGCCATTAAAACCCCAACTTGATTCAATAAAATAGAGAAGAAAATAATCAAACAAAGTACATCGCACAACCAATTTAGCGTTCCAGATATTCAAAACATATTAAAAAGCAAATAAAATATTCATAAACATCGTAACACCATTATAGGATGATTAAGTAGATGAACCAAAGACCATTTGCATTATCACAGCTTTGCGTGCTTCGACAGGGATCATTGAGCCATCAGGTTGTACGATAAATTTTTATTCCAATTCAAGAATAGCTTTTAAAACTTGATGGAAATGACGACTAATTGTCTCGCCCGAACGCCGAAACCAAAAGTTGACTTCACGATTTTTAACATTATGGGTTAATATGTAAATTCTTTTTGCAACTTGTTCTTCCACGCTTGACCATCGTGTAGCCCGTAAACCCCCTTCTCTTTCTAACATATCACATAACCTTAAAAAAGTTTGAGGGCTCATTCTCAATAGATTTCTACTAGTTTCACAGTTACTAATTCGATACATTATTTCTTCACGCACCCTTTCTCTCTCGGAGCTCATACTATAACTTAATTTTCTCTTACGAGACATCCGAACATAACAATAAACAATTGCACACATAAGTTGAGCTACAGCTCTTCGGCGCAGATCAAACCATCTATTAATAACAATTTCTCGATCTTGGTGATCCATCTAATTCAATGAAATATCTAATAAAATAAATTTCTTAAATAATAGTTTAACAAACTATCAACAATCCTATAAAAGAAATTAACAATATATATCAATAATAAAGATACAGCAACAATATATATCCAATTTCTCGATGAAACTATATATTGTTACTTTTTTCCACACTTTTGTCTTGATGAATTATAAACATGATGCAGCAATAAACATGATACAGCAATACTTTTTCCACACTTTTTGCAACTATATATATCAATACACGTGATGGAGCAATGAAGTTACATCAACAAAGCAATACATGCAACTCACGCAAGGCAATGGAAAAAAGTGGCGACAAATAACAAAGATACATACATAACAGGAGAAAAAAAGATACATACATAGAGACGAGCAAGCACCGTTGGAGACAACAGGAGAAAATAGAGGAGGCAGACAAGGAGTATAGGCAACAAATAACAAAGACCTAATAATAAAAACGATAAGGATAATATTGGAATTCTAAAATATATTGAGGATAATTTTGTCAGTTTAATAAACTTTAAAAAAGCTTCCCTCCCCTCCCCTCCAAATCCCCCCGAATTGGGGGAAAGCAAGAATTTAGTTTAGGAGGGATTTTGCTCCCCTCCCCTCCCCTCATATCCCCTCCTAAAAATTGAACCAAACACACAAAATTTAAAATATTACCTCCCCTCCCCTCCCTTTCAAAACCCCCGAACCAAACGGACCCTAAGGGAATCACCAACAAGAAAACTTCAAAGAAAATTCTGCAGAAAAATCTAAGGTATGGGGTTAGTGAGTTGACATATAAAACTTGTTATGAACTTCAAGATAATAGAGGGGACCTTCCCTCCTTCCCATTTCCCTCGTCTTTTTGATGTTTTGATTCTCTTATGAATCTTCGTAGCATGTAGAGATAACAAAATGTCCTAAGAAAAAGTGTTCTTTCTCTTGCACCACTAACACATAATCATTTTCTGTCGCGTCAATTTGATTTTAATTGTTATAAACCAAAAAACATCCCATAGAGGATTGAACTCATGCCCCTCACTGTAATCTAATTTAGCCATTCAACTAAAGTGATAGATCAATATTACAATTTACAATCGCACATATTTATATTAGGACAAACCTTACATGCGTTGCTTTAGGTGCATTTCTTACTTTTCCTCTTACAAATAGGTAGTTTTTTAAATTAAAAAAAAAGTTTTATTTATTTTTTTTAAAATTAAAAAACACTAATAACCACCATCACTACTAGGAATTTGCTTATTTTCTGCGGATTTGGAGCAAAAATCCGCAGTTTCCTACGGATTTTTCCAAAGATTTTGGTTCCCAGCTAATACCTTCGTGGGTAATGGTTTCCTGCGGTTTTTGGAATCCTCAGGAAAGTTTCCTGCGAAATTGTATGCCGAAAACAATGAACAAATTCGCAGCAAACTTTCCTGCGAATAATCCGCAGGTAATGTCGCAGTAATATCCGCAGGAAATTCCTCAGGACACGTGTTTCCGCAGATAAATCCGCAGGAAACCTGTACAATAATTTCAAAAAAAAAATCATTAAAAAATAATTTGTTTTGTTTCATTAATAAAAAATAAAATAGAAATAATTAAAATTTAGAATAACTCAAAAGGTTTTTTTATTTAGTACAACCATTCAAAATTCATATAATTTACGAACATAAAATGTACACAAAATATTGATATAAAATGTAAAGTATTTTTCTTGCTCATTCACTAATTCTATGACGTCTCCAATTGCCAGTCCCAAAATGTTAGCACATAAAATCTTATTTTGGAAGTCAGACACACTTTCAAACCCATCACCAGCTGGTTAAAAATTGATATATGTATCTGCAAAAATGAAAATTTCAAAGAGAACATGAAAGTTAGAGCAGCAAAGTTAAGCAAAAATATAAAAAACCAAAGTTATTGAACCAAAAATGAAGATTCAATAGTAATCAATAGCCACTATTTATAGAAGCACAATACCATAAATAAACAGAAGGACACAGTTAGTCATGTTTTGCCTTCAATCAGTGATGAAATGAATTATATTAAAACAAAATAATAGTTTATTTATGTATCTGCTGCTTTATCAGGATGTACAATGTATTTTAATGGTCTTGGTTTTGTGCTCACCTGTCCTGTGTAATCATGTGACATTAGACAGAAAACATTTAGTCCATTCTCTTCATGGAAGGACATTTAAACATTTCATGGATTCCAAATAATTTGCATTACCTGTTTTCTTTTGTCTCCATCCCGGTGAATCATAATTTTTCCAATTTTAATGTCTTTACAACATGCATTTTCCATGCTCTCACCACTACAATATAAAAACAACGAAAAAAATTGAGCCTAAGATAGAATGCAGAAGTAGTCTTAGTTGCATCGTTGCTATACTATAATCTTGCTACACTATAATACTTATCTAACACATTCAATACTATAATTTTTTTTTATAAAGCAGAAAAAGGGCTCTATTAACAATAATCTACCATCCTAGAATTACCAGGCTGCAATTATTTATCTCAATAGCCTCCAAAGCTTCTCGTCAGATATGGAAATGACCAGGATTGGGTTCCACAGTGGGAAAGCTGTACAAACCGAAACAGGGCAAGAATAAGGAAAACTTATTCAACGTCAAATCAAAACTAAAATGCAAATTACAAGTTACAACATATTTTTGAAACTCAGCAATGTACAATGTCGTTCTGTTAATTTTCTAAGACACTTTTAAAGTGCTTTTCAGTTTTTACCATTGCACTTCATCATTTTAACCACACCACCATAGTTCAGTTCAACTTCATTCTCGCCACCAGCTCTAGTTCAACTTTATTTTTCCAAACAGAACTGTTTTGTGTAGACAAACTGACAGCATATCAAGGATTTATGACTAAAAAGAACTAAAATACATGCTAAATCAAACCAAATGCTAATCAGAAATTGAACACTAAACCCTAATTCACTATGACAGATTCAAAAGAAACAAAACGTAAATAAAATTCATCAGATTGGCTAACCAAAACGTAAATTAAATCCAATGCCAACAAAGATCAAGTAAAAACCGCAAACGAATTTGTTGACTCCGACTTTTTCTCTATTGGTATCATAACATTATCACCCCCATTATAAATCAACCTTGTACTCAAAGCCTATTCAACAATTTTCACACTCCACCAAATCATATCATACACAATGCACATTTCAATTCCATATATATAGACTCCTAGCACATAATGGAACAAAAACCAAATTGAAATATCATAAATTCATAATAGTGCACATCCAGAAATTTTTAATGCAGGTAATCAAAAGAAAAACCAAAAGGATATGAGTAGTTGTGAGGAAACTTTCATGCCTTGTGATCCTAACTTCATTCTTCCCACTTTTGCCATTGCTTTGACTTCAAAACTGAACAAATCTCCTATGTTAAAGGGCAAACAAAGTTACAAGTTAACCACTTGGTCTAGTTATAAATAGATAAGTCTTAAATGCACTGAAATATATACTTACTTTGAATACATTAAAACAGCAAAAAACCAAAAGAAAAAGAAACACAAGGAGCTTGCCTTGAAATCCAATGACAAAAACATTACTAGTGCACACAAAAGGCATAGCATAGTTACACATCACAAGTTAACAATCCAAGTTTACATAAAATAAAATCTTTTATTCACACAAAATACTGGTCAAAGTACATAGTTACACATTCCTCAATAGAAATTCATGTGAAAGTCTATATTAGGTGAAACACAATGAAGTGAACAAACCGATAAATATGCTCTTCAACACAAATTTTCACACCACACACCTTATAATGAAAAGTAATTAGAGAGAATCTACCACTAACACAATGCAAAAGTTCAATTGAAGATCCAAATGTTTAGATCTAGAGCAATCTAGAAATCCAGATCTACAACAAAAACGAGAAAATGAAAAACTTTAACCTAAAATTGTTGGTGATGAAATACAGAACAAGACATAAACTGATCCAAATCTGCCGTCAGTTTTCCAATTTTTCCCTAAATACAACAACACAATGAAGACAATAATCTTTGAGAGAAATCGGAACCCTAATGAGAATGAAATTAGAGAGATTTGTGAAGGAATTTACCTGACTGAACTTTGTTCTGAGTTAACCTCATCAAAATCACATAGGAAGATCCATTGAAAAAACTCACAAGGAAGCTCGAAAATAGAAACAAATCGAAGGACATTGAAGGATGCAGAATGGAGAAAAACGGCGGTGGCGGAACGTTTCCGATAGCAAATATGCAGTTATAAGATAATTTCGATGATTAGGGTTCATGCCATTTTGGAGAGAAAGTGAGAGACTAGGTTCGCTTTTGGTTCTACGATTCTGATTTTGCTAATTCTAATTTTATCTTTCCAATTCCAATATTTCATATTTTTTATTTTTTATTTTGAGAAAATAAGTTTATATTTTTTTATGGAAGTATCTCATAACTCTTTTTTTTTTTTTGAAACAATAACTTTTTTTTTAATCTTTATCTTAATAATAATTATAATATTTCAGATTTTTTATTTTGAGAAAAATAAGTTTATATTTTTTTTATGGAAGTATATGATAACTCTTTTTTTTTTTAATCTTTATCTTAATAATAATATTTCAGATTTTTAATTTTAATTTTGAGAAAATAAGTTTATATTTTTTTATATCAAAATTAAGTTAAATGTTGATTAAAAAAATTGAATTAAATGAATTGATAAATAAAATAACAAATCCGCAGGAAAATCCTTGGGAGGATACCTGCGGATGTTCCTTACAATCCAAGATCCGCAGGAAACTATTTTTTAATGGCGAAATTCGCAGGCAAATCCTTGGAAATACCTGCGGAATTTCCTAAAAAACTAAATCCGCAGGAAACTACTTCTAGGGGTACATTCCGCAGGTAAATTCTTGGGAATACCTGCGGATTTTCCTGAAAATGCCAAATTCGCAGAAAAATCCTTGGGAATAGCTGAGGATTTTTTTCCGCAGGAAAACTGCAAATTTCTAGTAGCCCCACTTTGTGAATGGAAAAGTAAGAAATGCACCTAAAGCAATGCATGTAAGTTTACCATAATTTTCTATTCTGTCGCATATTAATTTTGTATTATACCACTTTGGTTGGCTTGCTGATATTGGCTTGAGACTTGGAAGTGTGCTCATTCTTAAATTATGGTTAATAATTGTTTAATATTGATCTTGTTCCTATTTAAATTTCTAAGTAATAATGACTAAAATTTAATTTTTATAAAATCTGATATGGTTATTAAAATTTTTAAAAAATTAATATATATATATATATATTTGTTATTTTATTTAATAATTATTAATGTATATAAAAATTTACACCCCGTCACTCAGGGGCCTAATCCGCCACTGCTTTTAATGGAATCCAACTCTCTGGAAGACTATTTTCAATGATTTTGAAATTGACATCCCTTCCCATATTGACATTATTTCCCATATTGTAAACAATGGGAGCTTTTTTCCAAGGATTAGATCAATTTTACCATTCGATATCCGCGGAAGGTATGACATTATCAATGTACTTGACGGATTGCTTATGCTTCTTCATCATCTTGTACTTCAAGAATATTTTTTAGAGTAAATCACACTCTCATCCCTTAAGAGATGCTTAAATTATACTACCCTCTCCTCTTATGTCAAAATATACACTTCTCTCCCCTCTTATTAGAGAAAATTACACTGCCCTCCGTTGAAAGAAGATTGAATTTCATTTCTCTTTCTCCTTATATTAAAACATACATTTCTCTCTTTTACACTATGTTTAGATGTTCAAAGAAATAGGAAAAAGATAAATAGTGAAGAGAGAAGTTAAGCGAAAATTCTGTATTGTTTGAATGAATAGAGAAGAGGATGAGTAGAAAAATGGATAAAGGGAAATTAATAAAAATGATAAAAGACAAATTTATCCTTCAAATTTAAAATTCAAATATAGTTGAATATTAAACCTCAACAAAAATAAGGAGAAGGGTATTGTGGGAAATTGCAGCTCTCCACTTCTTCAACTCACAAATCTCACCTATTGGGGAGAAAAATATTTTGGCATAGAACCCATGTAAAAAACTTCTCTCTCCTTATTTCTCTCTTCATCTAAACTGGAAAAAAAATACCTATCTCACCTATTGGGGAGAAATTCCTTTTGGCATGGAACCCATGTAAAAAACTTCTCTCTTCTTATTTCTCTCTTCATCCAAACTGAAGAAATACCCTATTTTTGCTCTCTTTCTCTCAAAACAAACATAATGTTAATAAAAGACTCATGTATTATGTAAAGGGCACTCTTAATGAATAATACAGACTTTTATTCTTCTCTCATTCTCTAATCTATCCTTATTGTTCTCTATTTTAACGATTGTTTAGACGTAGTTTTATAGCAATTTTAATATAATAACACTTCTAATGGAACTATTTTTAATATTATTTTTTCGCACATCATTAGTATATAATTTTAAATGTTTTTACAAATTATGAAACTATAAAAAATAAAATACAAATCTCGGATAAATTATTAAACTAAAGTAATAAATTATTATTTATTAAATTTATATTCTAAAATAATAAAATTTTCGAAAAAAAAAAAAATTTAATTTCTTGAACGATAACTTAAAGTTAATTATTATCACAAATTTTTTTTTTTTTTTGATAAAGAGGAATAAAATTAACGAATCAAACGAGGCAAAGAAGCCCCCCTAAAGTCATCGTACAAAATGGCTTGAAGAGAATGACAAGCTAAGTTAACTATATCTCCTTCAAAACTTGAAGAATGACCCTTGTTTGCCAAAAAATCTGCACACCGATTTGCTTCTCGATACACGTGAGCAATTGAAGTCTCCCAGTTAGGATGTTGAAGGAGAGAAACAATTTCACAAGAAGAGGAGAGAGATAAGCATTATTAGTATGTCCTGAAGTAACCATGTTGACAATGACCTTTGAATCCATTTCAAAAACAACCTTTGGAAGCAACAAATTCTGAGCTATCCGAATTCCAATCCTAAGCGCCCACATTTCGGCCCAAATAGCATTGCTAGATCCTATTTTACTATAGAACCCTTTTACAAAAATTCCATGTTGATTACGAATCAAACCACCACAAGCAGTACTTCCAGATATAGTATTAAATGATCCGTCCACATTAACCTTATGCCATCCGTCCGGGGGAGGTTTCCAAGAAACTGCAACAACTTCCCCTGGTTGTCTAGTAACAAGATTTTTTTGGAAGCTATGAAGATTAATAATAGAACTAACTTGAGTGTTGATTTTTAAAAAGTAAATTTCTGTCAATACCAGAAATATTGGAGAATACGAGGGAATTTCTATCTTTCCAAAGCTCATTAACAGCCACACCAAAGAAAATTGACCAATTATTTCCGTCGTTACCAATGTTGTCGTTGGACAAGTTCCAATCCAGCCAGTTATTAAGACCAATACTAAAAAATTTACTCCAAACCTCTGGATTTATAATATTTGTCCAAAACTCCCTTGCATCTCCACAATCTCGCAAACAATGCATTATGGACTCAAGATAGTCTTGGCATCTCGGGCAGAGATCCGAGTTTGTCATGTTGCGGTGTCGGCGTTCCTCATTAGTTAACAAACGACCTTGAGATAGTTTCCATAGGAAAGCCTTAATACGGTTAGGCCCTTTCCAATGCCAAACTTTTTCAAAGATTGGATTTATATAAAGGTCTTCCTGATGTTGACTTTCCATATACTCATATGCTGTTTTTAATGAAAAGTATCCATCAACAGACAATTTCCAACAAGGAAAATCTGGTGCTCCTTGTGAGGGAGGCTTTATAACAACAATTTTGTCACAAATATCATTTGGTACTATGCTTCTAATTTTATCCCATTTCCAAAGGCCATCTGAAGCATAATGGTTAACCGGAAAATTTAGCTCTTCTCTCGGAATAGATGCGGCAATATGGTCTTCCAACGCTCCAACATTAGGGATTCATGGATGTCTCCAAAACTGACTATCAACTCCATCCCTTATAACACATGTGATATTTCCTTTAACAAGCATTAACAATAGCACGCCACAGAGGGGACGAATTTGAGGTATGTTTAAAATTTGGTATGATATTCATACCACAATTGTACTTGGCTTTCAAAATCTTTACCCAAAGCTTAGAAGGTTGAGTAAAAATCTGCCAAGATAACTTCATCATACGAGCCTTATTTATTTATGTTAAAATAGACTAAAATGTATATTTTAACATAAGAGGAAATGATGATCGTACTCAAACTTGTTTTTTACTTTTATTTGAAATCTCATCAATATTCTCCTCAAATAGATTGTAAACTTTATCCTTATATATCCTTGCATGACTGTTGTTTTCTTTTTTCGATGTTATTTCTTTTCTTTTTTCGATGTTATTTCTTCACCTATAAATCTTTTTTATGCTACGTTGATATTTACGTATAATTTTACTATGCTAATTTTTTGCAAGATATAAACATATTGATACTAACTAGTATTTCTCGACTTCATCCAATCGTATCAAAAGTAGCACGTAGAATCAAAAAAAGAAAAAGTGGCTTGTTTTTTTACTAAAAAAAGTGACGTTGCCAAAAACATAAAAGTGGCCTATTGAACCCACCAAAAAGCTCCTAAAAATATGCCTAGATAATGTGACGTTGCCAAGTAACCAACTGGCCGACTTGCTCCACCAAAGGTTATCCATTTTGGTCACTACAATTCATTATTGATTTAGATTTTTCTGATATAATTATTGGTTTTCGTCTTGATGAGAAGTATCTCAAAATAGTTTTGATTAAATTGTTGGGTTTGGTCTTGATGAGAAGCATATCTTGAAATTAATTTGGTTTTCTAGTATGTGTCGATATTTTGAAAAAAGTTAAAATAGTCATGCACAATAATATGATGCTTCCTACAACTCAAAATGTAGTGTTTAAGAGGGTTAATCTTGTCATAAGGGCAGCAACGTAGTTTTTTTTTGTCAAATAATTTGGTGGCTACAAAATTCACATTAAAGTGAATAAGTGAAGTGTTTTAGGTTCGAATCCGAGCTCCTACACATATGGTGTGATATTCCTACCAACTGAGTTAAATTCACGGAAGTGGAAGCAACATAACTTATTATCCGTTTGTCTTTTATTCAAGTGTAATTTTTGTAAAAAAGATGAACTACCTATTTAAATTTGTATACCTTTTTTATCATAATTTAATCTCAAGTTTGTGATATCTCGTAATCTCGTTCTCCTTAGCTGGTCTCCACATCAATATGTTTTGCACCATTCATATATATTATTAAAGAGAAATGTTATTTAAACATCAAAATGGGACATCTCTGTGACATCAAGGGGAGTCACGTGTATATAATCGGGGAGTTCTTCAACACATTTGGTTAACTGACATTAACCAAATTTGATCTCTAACTCCTCAAAAATTTGTTTACGAGAAATTGTATATGAGACACATTTGATTGTTTGCGGATAATAAAGTTAAAACAAAATTAAAAGTAAATATTTTTTCAAGTTTGAAAGATTTTATGCCTACAACATCAAGGGGAGTCATGTGTATATAATCGGGGAGTTCTTCAACACATTTGGTTAATGCCTCATTAACCAAATGTGTTGAAGAACTCCCCAATCATATACACGTGACTCCCCCTTGATGTCATAGAGATGTCCTATGTTTTGATGTTTAAATAACATTTCTCATTATTAAAATATCAAGTTTTTTTTTTTAATTTATATTCAAAGTTCCTTAATCCATCATCACCATTCCAATTTCAAGAACGTTCAAACGTTTTGTCCTCTTCCGAAATTCCGACACCTTACGGTACCGTGTCTCCATCCTCCTATTATTGACCTGCAAATTGGAAGAAAATAAAAATAGACCACACATATTTAAGGATTAGTTCAACAATAATACAAATCATATTTAAGGATTAGTTCAACAATAATCAAAATAAAAAAGAATAATCTTATTTTTCCAAATAAATAAAATAATAATAATTTATCAAAAAAAAGAACAAGAATATTCCTATTGACCAAGAAATTAAATGGGAACTTACTTACCCAATTATGACACATCAAAAACTATGAATGAATTGAACGAAAACCACGCAACAAACGACACGAGAGAGACGGAATCAAACGCGGCATGCACAGGACACGTCGCAAATATTGTCAATTTCAGACGGCGGTTAACGGAACCCTAACTTTAAAAAAAAAAATCCAAGGCGAGTAACCACCATTTTCAACAAAAATATTAAGGCTCAAATAAAAAAATTAGAACCTCAACCACATCTCAAAATTTTATAAGAACAAAAATTGTATTTCATAACCCTCTTTACTCAATTTTTTTTTTTGTTTTGTTCTGGGTCCTTTTGTTGAATATTTTTCATTCATATACTAGTATTTACTGTAATTGAATTAAATATTATTAAAATATGATCTATGTCCTTAATGGCAGTAATTATTGCAACGAGGCCCATAATACAAGGACCTTGGGCTTCCACCGAACAGGCCCATATTGCAACAAGCTTTCGCCGATCCATTCTTAACGCCGAACGAATAACCAAACGGCGCACGTGGCGAGCGACTGTGTCGTCCGAGGCGATACGCCGCCGCGTAAGGCAGCGATTCAGCGGAGGTATGAGGTGATCTGGAAGGAGAAAGACTAGCACTGGATGAAGCAGATGACGGATCAGATGAAACTTTCACGAGCGATTTCGGTTGTAAAAGAATGGCTCTGATCTTCAACGGATGAGTTAATTTCAACGAAACACGTTCGTATTCATCGATTATATTGGCTAAATCTTCATCGTTGGTGATAGAGATCAACGTTTCTAAGTCTCCGTTTGGTAATTGACACCTTAACTTCACAGATGAACCACATAGTTCTTCGAGTTTCCCAATCAATTCTGCAAAACATTACCAATAATCGATTATTACTCGATAAATAAGAAGAATGAAACAACTGAATAGTGAAATTTTAGAGAGAAAAGGAAATTAGGATAAGCGAACCTGAGAATGAAATTGAACGATCAACGGAGAGAACTCTGGTGTGACCACCAACGTAACGGAGTTCACCGTCAGTGGAACGAGGACGGATCTTGCCACCGTAGCTATAGAGGATCTTTATAGCGTTCAAAGGTTTAGATTCCATGACTCGTTGTAGTGACTCAGTGAGTTGTGTGAAAAGTGAAAAGAATATTGGAAGATTCTAGAAAGGGGAAAGAGAAAGGAGTGAAGAGAGAAGAAGTGTGTTTCTTCTGCGTTGGGAGGTTGAGGCTTGAAAACTCTGGGATGTGATTTTCGGGTGTATTTATAAGCGGAATACGAAGCCTAAGTTCTAATTAATGATTTAATATTAATTATTTAATTGGTTAAAAAAAATAAAAAGGGAAAAGAAAAAGAAAAAAGAGAGAATGAAAAAACGTAACGTGGATACCGACTTGGAGTGTTTGTTAAGTGTTTTGTAAACAACCACTGTCCAATCGACATTTGGACTATATTCCTATATATTCGCATATTCTTTTCTTTTTCGTTTCCGAGAAAGTATGCCGAATCTTGGTCAAATAATGAGAGGTAAGTTTTTTAAATAAAAAAAAGTTTGAGAGGAGTAAATTTTTAGTTTTTTAGTAGACAAAAATATCTAATTTATTTGTAACACTTTAATTTTTTATCTTTTATTTATAATATATAAATATTTTATTTTATGAAATTTATAACTCTTAGTCCTTTATCTTATCTTTTTCTCATTTTAGTTGTTTATCTTTTGCAATACACACATATAAATCTTTTTTTTATTAAAAAAATACTGAATTTTTTTCAAAATGTTTTTTTATTTTTTTTGAACAAGCCAAAATGAGATATATATATTATGAACAAAGAGTCTCCTCAGCACAAGGCGTACCAAGGAAACTAAAGTAGAGTTACAAACAAGTCACCATATAAACCGAAAACGCTAACCAAGGACCAAACAAAGCAAAGGACTAGACCACCAACTATGGCAGTTTAAAGCTAAAGTACAACTTTTCGCCTTCAACCACCTAAAAGAAAAAGTCTTGATCTTGTCCAACATATGAGATGAAGAATGTGCTGGGCCTCCGAACAATCTATGATTACGTTCCGTCCACACAACCCATACGCAGGCAAGCCATATGAGTTGCATAAACGAACGTCGCGCTCTAGTATCACCTGCTGAAGTCGTGAACTGAAGAAAATGGTCTGAAAGAGTCTGTGCTATCACCATAGGCGAATCAACCCAAGAACTGATAAGAGGCCACACAGATCCAAAAATGCTACAGGAAATGAACAAATGCTGAGCCGCCTCCACCGCTCCACAACCAGATATACACTGACTATCCTCCACCGGTATAATGCCTCGAAATGTCAAGTTTGCTTTGGTAGGTAACCGATCCCGCAAGAGTCTCCATGCGAAAATGGATACCTTCAAAGGAACCTGAGGATGCCAAATGAGGCCCGTCGCCGCATGTAATGGTACCTCCGGCGGAGCCGTCAAAAGCTGATAAGCACCACGTACAGTATAACCGCTGTCCACATCTGGCTGCCATAACCATCTGTCTAAAGAGTGATCCTGCAAGGATATAGTAAGAAGTAAAGTCTGACACTCCCCCAACATCTCCTCCTCCCACGCCCTCAAAAGACGACGCCACACCCAAGCCTCTCCTCCTACCCCCCACCCTGAACGGAACATATCAGCTACAGAAACTGATTTGTTCACTGCCAAGTCAAACAACCTCCCAAACCGCTCACTCAACGGAGTCCCATCCAACCAGGGATCAGTCCAGAAAAAAGTATCTGACCCATCCCCCACCTTTCGCGAAATATGTCCCCCAAACCACCCACCCTCACCCTCACCTCCACCATCCCGAATACGAGCTACATCCCTCCACCACGAGGACCCTCTCAGCCCTCCTACACACAATCCGCCTCTCTCTATCCCATATCTGGCTGCCAGCACTCGAAACCATAAACCCTCCCTGTCCACTAGCATTCTCCAACACCATTTCCCTAACAGAGCCAAGTTAAACTCCCTCAACTTCCTCACCCCCAGACCTCCACACTCCTTTCGTAAGCAAATAGTTTTCCAGTCAACCCAAGAGATTTTCCTAAAATCCTCACAACCCCCCCAAAAAATTTTAATTAAAATAGATTCAATAGAAGAGATAGTACCTGAGGGAGCTTTGAAGAAGGAAACTTCAGATTTTTATGAATAGATTCATCATCTTCATTTTCTTCCTTAATTATTTTTTTCCAAAATCCCCAAAATTAAACCTCAATTATGGATTAAACCCCAATTCATGTTCATCATTTTCAAATTCTCAATTAAACCCTAATTCATATTAAACCTTAAAAATTTTAAAATACCTAAAATTCATAAAATTAAAATTATAAGAATGTTATGAAAATTCGCAATAAACTATCGACCGGATTGTATGTCTTAATTGCCATTTTGCTAACAAACCCGATATTGAGGATAGACAAGAAAGAAACCTCCACCTCAATACATGGTTGCAATGAGAATAAAATGCAAGGAGCTCATATACATGTTTGTTGGGATGATCAGATGAGAAGGAGGGTGTTAGAACTTCCATGTTTGGAATGCAGAATAAAACGACCTCTTTTATTTCATGCATAAAGAAAAATAGTGATATAGCAATTACACAAGAAGGGAGTACCTGTGTATCATAGTTATATATGCAGATGCAGATGCAGGTGTCGGGATTCAAATTCCAGTCATTCTACTTATGCTGGAATTTCTAGCCACTAGACTATGGGTCCGTTTGGATTAACTTATTTTGAACTTATGCAAATAGCTTATACAATATAAATTAGATTTTATGGTATTTTATAAGTTTACACTAGTGAAAATTGTATTTTTATAAGCTATTTTATCATAAACTACATTGACAAACTTATTTGCATAAGTTGTTTGCGTAAGCTAAAATATAAGCTAATCGAAACGGACCCTATTTGACAAAATAATAATAACATATATATATATATATGATTAGCTAAATCAATAATAACATATATATATATATATGATTAGCTAAATCTTTTTTAAATTCAAACAATCGAGTCAAAATGTAGTACATTTGCAGCCGAATTTCAGTTTTCATACATACCTCTCTGGAAAAAAAAATCGAATTATAGATTCATAAATAAAAAGACATATGGAAAATAACTTATGTAAATAAATAAGATTTCATGTCAATTTATAAGTTTTCACTAATGAAAACTGTATTTTTATAAACTATTTTTCATAAATTATCTTGACAAACTTATAATAATGCATAAAAATTTATTTATTTGCATAAACTATTTTGAATAAACTCAAAAATAAGTTAATCCAAACCGATCCTATATTTAAATAATTTGTTTGAATGTAATATGCATTTAAATAATGAAAAATAGTAAGCAAGTATTTTAGTGCTCCTGAAAGATTAGTTTTGAAACTAAATATAGTAAAATAATCTTATAATTTGCATAATAATAGTATACTTTTTAACAATATAAAGAAATTAATACAAAATTAATACATTTTGGAATGGAGGAAGTTGTTTAAAGATACTAATTTGTGCGGTCCAAGTCTGCACTTCCTAAAACATAAATAAATTTAAGTAGTGTTGGAAAATATATGAGGTAGTGAAATTAGGATTGGTGGGCCATTTAAGTAGTCTTTGTATGCACTCCAAGTATTCGCTGCCTAAAACAGAGAAAATTGTAAGTAGTGTTGGAAAATAGACGACGTCGTGAAATTAGAGCTGGTGGGCCATTTTAGTATGTAGGCTAGCTTGCTACAAATGGAGTTTCTATTATTCATATTTATCTAAGGAAAACCAATAATAGAATACACATTTCAAAATCAAAACATACATTATATATACAGTTTACCGTATTTATACGATGAACAATGTTTTTTATTTTTTAAGATTTTTTTTTTTAAAATGACTATTGAGAAGTTTTTGTAAGGCAGAAGTTTAATTTATTTTTTTATGATAAAAGGAAAAAAAAATCCTAAAAGGCTAAGGAACAAGATGGGGAGTGCTTTGTTGGGTTTTGGGCTCCCTTCCTATGTGGAGAAAAGTCCAATTTTATTAGCCCATTATGTCTCACTTATATAAGTGGAGAGTGGTCATACTAGGGTTATCAAGAGAGTAAATTTTGTGAGAGAACAACCTTCAAAAAGAGAGAAAAGAGGAGAGAAACCAATTCCCGTTTTTGACACAGAAGTCTCACTAAAACTGAAATTCCCGATTCGTTAACCGTTGGAATTGGCTCAAATTTGGAGGGCATATTCGCAGCTTCAGGGGCTACACTTTCACCGTTCGGATCGTCAAAATCAGGTCTGGATCGTGAGATATTTTGATCGCAGTGTATCAGTATTTTTGGGGATTTTTCATCTTCTTCTTCTTCTTTTGCAAGTTTTAGTGCTCGTTGTGTAATTGGTTGTTAGCACTTGTTTTGTGCATCACTTTGAGACTCTTTTGTACCCATATTTGATTATAGTGGAGCTATTTCTTTGGTCTGAACGACCCGTGGTTTTTTTACTCTCACATCGAGGGTTTTCCACGTTAAAATTCCGGTGTCTTTATTTTGCTTTATTGTCTACCATATTATTTGTTGTTGATCCTCAAGGTTCTTACAAGTTTGGGGAATTTTATTTCCGCTGCGTATTGTTCGTTATTATTATTAGTGTGCTAATTCCCCATCAGAGTGGCATCAGAGCTCTTGGTTAAGGGCAATTTTACTTGTTTGAGCGATGGAGTCAAATACAAATATGAAGATGGTATTGTTGAATGGTTCTAATTACCATTTGTGGTAGGGCAAGATGAAAGACATGTTATTTGTGAAGAAATTGCACTCACCTGTATTTAGTTCCACAAAGCCGGATTCTATGTCTGATGAAGAATGGGAGTTTGAACACTTACAGGTATGTGGTTTTATTCGGCAATACGTTGAATATAATATTTATAACCATATTGCTAATGAGACACATGCAAAAACTTTGTGGGAGAAGTTAGAGTCCTTGTATGCCTCTAAATCAGGGACTAATAAATTGTTCTTGTTGAATAACTTCATAAGTTTGAAGTATAAGGAGGGGACTTCTATTTCAGATCACTTGAGTGAATTTCAGGGGCTCCTTGATCAGATGTCAGGAATGGGTATTAAATTTGAAGATGAACTTTTGGGACTATTTCTATTGCTATCTTTACCAGAGTCTTGGGAGACGTTTCGGGTTTCTATTACAAGTTCTGCTCCTAAAGGTGTTGTTTCATTGGAAACGGCTAAGGGTGGTATTCTTAATGAGGAGATGAGAAGGAAGGCACAAGGTACTTCATCTCAATCCGAGGTACTTGTCACTGAAAATAGGGGGAGAAGTCAGAAGAAAGAACCAAAAGGTGGTAGAGAGAATAGCAGAAGCAAGTCTAAAGGGCGATACAAGAATATGGAGTGTAATTATTGTCATAAATTAGGGCACATACAAAAGTACTGTTATCAGTGGAGAAAAGATAACAAAGGCAAGAAGGGTAAGCAGAAACAAAGAGATCATGAAGATCATGATGATGATCGTGTTACTACTGCTATCAATGATGATCTTGTTATTCTCCGTGATCACGAGTCCATTAATCTTGTATCAGATGAGAGCATGTGGATTGTTGACAGTGGTCCTACATTGCATGTTACACCGAGGAAGGAGTTCTTCACATCTTATACTTCCGGTGACTTTGGAGGGTTGAAGATGGGTAATGATGGTGTAGCTAAGGTAATTGGTGTTGGTGATATTTGCTTGCAAACCAACATGGGAATGCAATTGTTGCTTAGAGATGTCAAACATGCTCCAGATGTCCGTTTTAATTTGATCTCTGTGCATATGCTTGATGATTGTGGTTATGATAATCACTTTGGTTCTGGAAAGTGGAAACTCAGTAAAGGTAACTTGGTGGTGGCTAGAGGGGAGAAAAATTCTAAACTGTATTGGACAAAAGCTTTGGTTGCTAGAGACAGTGTGAATGCTATCGACATGAAAGCATCTTTGTGGCACCGAAGGCTTAGTCATATTAGTGAAAAGGGGCTGAATGTTTTAGCCAAAAAGGATGTGCTTCCAGGATTAAAGAATGCAGATTTGGAGAAGTGTTCTCATTGCATGACTGGTAAACAGACTAGAGTATCCTTCAAGAAGCATCCTCCCTCAAGAAAGTCAGAGTTGCTTCAATTGGTGCATTCTGATGTTTGTGGTCCATTAAAGGTAAAATCTTTTAGTGGTGCACTTTATTTTGTTACTTTTATTGATGACTGTTCCAGGAAACTATGGGTATATGCTATAAAGACAAAAGACCAAGTGTTGGAGAAATTCAAAGAATTCCATGCTTTGGTTGAGAGGCAATCAGGTAAGAAGCTGAAATGTGTTCGTTCTGATAATGGTGGTGAGTATTGTGGTCCCTTTGATGTCTATTGCAAGCAGCAGGGTATTGCACATGAAAAGACTCCTC
This sequence comes from Trifolium subterraneum, assembly GCA_951799995.1. Taxonomy (NCBI): domain Eukaryota; kingdom Viridiplantae; phylum Streptophyta; class Magnoliopsida; order Fabales; family Fabaceae; genus Trifolium; species Trifolium subterraneum. The sequence continues at coordinate 27,954,905 of OX637466.1, forward strand.
CTAAAACTCCTCAGTTGAATGGTTTAGCAGAGAGGATGAATCGAACACTTGTTGAGAGAGTTAGATGTATGCTCTCAGAAGCTAAGTTGCCTCAACATTATTGGGGTGAAGCACTGTACACGGCGGTGCATGTTATCAATCTCACTCCTACTGTTGTTTTGAACAGTGAAGTTCCAGACAAAATTTGGTTTGGAAAGAATGTCAAATATGATCATTTGAGAGTCTTTGGTTGTAAGGTTTTTGTGCATGTTCCAAAGGATGAAAGATCCAAGTTGGATGCAAAGTCAAAACAATGTATCTTCATCGGCTATGGGCAGGATGAGTTTGGTTATAAGTTTTATGATCCTATAGGGAATAAACTTATCAGAAGCCGCGATGTTGTGTTCATGGAAGACCAAACTATTGAAGACATTGATAAGGTGGAGAAGACTACACCCAAGAAAGATGTTAGTTTGTCTAATATTGATCCAGTTCGGTTGCCTGTTCATAATCTGGATACTATTGGTGGTGATGTTCAGAATGGTGAGCCACATGAGTATGTTATTGATCAACAACTTGGAGAAGAGGTATATATTCCAGCTGATAATGATGAGGAGAATGATATGTCACAGGATGATAATCTTGGTGAAGCTCCAGAATCATCTCAAGTTCAACTTAGGAGGTCCAACAGACAGAGACAACCTTCTACAAGGTATAATTCTGATGAATATGTGACTTTGACTGATGAGGGTGAACCTGAGTATTTTCAAGAAGCCATGGAAAGTGATGAAAATAAAAAGTGGTTGGATGCAATGAATGATGAGATGAAATCCTTGCATGATAATCACACTTATGATTTAGTGAAGTTGCCTAAAGGCAAAAGGGCTTTGGAAAATAGGTGGATATATAGAGTCAAACATGAGAGTAACTCTGAGTCTCCAAGGTATAAGGCCAGATTGGTGGTGAAAGGTTTCCGTCAAAGAAAGGGTGTTTATTTTAATGAGATTTTCTCACCTGTTGTGAAGATGTCGTCAATTAGAACCGTGTTGGGTTTGGCTGCTACTCTTGATTTAGAGGTTGAGCAAATGGATGTGAAAACGGCTTTCCTTCATGGTGATTTGGAGGAAGAGATCTACATGAAGCAACCCGATGGTTTTCAAGTCAAAGGCAAAGAAGACTATGTGTGTAGATTGAGAAAGAGCCTATATGGGTTGAAGCAAGCTCCAAGGCAGTGGTACAAGAAGTTTGAGTCTGTTATGTCTGAACAAGGATACAAGAAGACTACTTCAGATCATTGCGTCTTTGTTAGAAAATTTTCTAACGATGACTTCATTATCCTGTTGTTATATGTTGATGATATGCTTATTGTAGGGAAAAATATTTCTAACATTGACAGGTTAAAGAAGCAGTTGGGCGAGTCATTTGCAATGAAAGACATGGGAGCAGCTAAATAGATTCTTGGCATAAGAATCATGTGTGACAGAAAGGAGAAGAAACTTTGGATGTCACAAGAACACTATATCAAAAGAGTGTTGCAGAGATTCCAGATGGAAAATTCTAAGGCGGTAAGCACTTCTCTTGCTACTCATTTCAAGTTGAGTTCGAAACAAAGTCCTTCAAATGAAGATGAAACATTTGATATGAAACGTGTTCCTTATGCGTCTGCTGTGGGTAGTTTGATGTATGCAATGGTGTGTACAAGACCAGATATAGCACATGATGTTGGTACAGTCAGTAGATTTTTGTCAAATCCAGGTAGAGAGCATTGGAATGTTGTAAAATGGGTTTTAAGGTATCTTCGTGGTACTACTTGTATGAGACTTTGTTTTGGGGGAGATAAGCCTACTTTGGAAGGGTACTCTGACTCAGATATGGCTGGAGACATTGATTCCAGAAAGTCCACTTCGGGCTACATGATTAAGTTTGCAGGGGGAGCTGTAGCTTGGCAGTCTAGATTGCAAAAGTGTGTAGCATTGTCTACTACAGAGGCAGAGTTCATTGCCATTACCGAAGCATGCAAAGAGTTGCTATGGTTGAAGAAATTCTTGCAGGAGTTTGGTTTTGTTCAAGACAAATATGTGTTATTTGTTGATAGCCAAAGTGCTATTCATCTTGGTAAGAATCCGACTTTTCATAATAGGTCCAAACATATTGATGTGAGGTATCATTGGATACGTGATGTTTTGGATGCTAAGTTGTTGGAACTAGCTAAGGTTCATACGGATGATAATGGTTCAGATATGATGACCAAGGCGTTACCAAGGGGAAAATTTGAAGCATGTTGTGATATCGCCGGTTTGGCGATTTCCTCCACATAGTTGTGAGGGGGAGATTTGTTGGGTTTTGGGCTCCCTTCCTATGTGGAGAAAAGTCCAATTTTATTAGCCCATTATGTCTCACTTATATAAGTGGAGAGTGGTCATACTAGGGTTATCAAGAGAGTAAATTTTGTGAGAGAACAACCTTCAAAAAGAGAGAAAAGAGGAGAGAAACCAATTCCCGTTTTTGACACAGCAGTCTCACTAAAACTGAAATTCCCGATTCGTTAACCGTTGGAATTGGCTCAAATTTGGAGGGCATATTCGCAGCTTCAGGGGCTACACTTTCACCGTTCGGATCGTGAAAATCAGGTCTGGATCGTGAGATATTTTGATCGCAGTGCATCAGTATTTTTGGGGATTTTTCATCTTCTTCTTCTTGTTTTGCAAGTTTTAGTGCTCGTTGTGTAATTGGTTGTTAGCACTTGTTTTGTGCATCACTTTGAGACTCTTTTGTACCCATATTTGATTATAGTGGAGCTATTTCTTTGGTCTGAACGACCCGTGGTTTTTTTACTCTCACATCGAGGGTTTTCCACGTTAAAATTCCAGTGTCTTTATTTTGCTTTATTGTCTACCATATTATTTGTTGTTGATCCTCAAGGTTCTTACAAGTTTGGGGAATTTTATTTCCGCTGCGTATTGCTCGTTATTATTATTATTGTGCTAATTCCCCATCATGCTTAGACCTCATCATAACAAAATGCAAAATAAGACATAAAGAAGGAGGTGTGTTGTCTAAAATGGTCCAAGAAAAGTCACCGAGTTGTTCAAGCGAGCAAGAGTATCAGCGCAAAAATTACCTTCACGATAGATATGACTAGTAAAGACGTGCCAAGATGAAGTGGCGGAGCCAGGAATAATATTAAGCCTGGGCACATTATAACCGCAAATACAAAAGTGTTTGTTGGTTTAAGATTTTTCAGATCGGGGTTTAACCGGATCGGAACGTTTTTAACTAATATATATATATATACTGAAATTATAATAAAAATAATTAATTTTAAGGATTTTATCTAAATATTTGATTCGTAATAACTACATAAGTATAGGTCATAAACTCCCACAATCCTGCATATGAAAGAAAGTAGAATTACAACATAGAAAATAATGTTGATATTTAAAACAAAATGGTAAGTAAAAAAACAAAAGGTTAAAAAATAAAGGGTAAGTAAAAAAACAAAAGGCTAAAAATTATAGGCAGGTGGTTGGGAGTTGAACCCAAGTCCTCTCCCTTATCAATAACAAGCCAAACCACTACACCAATGTGCACATGTTGTCATTTAATAGCTTAAACAATATATGTATTAAAAGACACGTTTGTTACACTGTTCATATAAGAACCCTAAAAAAAAATTATAATTGGCCGAGCCTGGGCACGTGCCCAGACATGTTGGGCCTTAGATCCACCCATGCCAAGATGGATCATTGATAAGGCTAAGAGTCTTAGCTAGGAGAGGTCGAAGAATATTGGCTATATTAGTGTTCTGGTGAACACTTAAAGGGGTGTATAAAGTAAATAACTTGGACCGTCGAATAAACAAAAATAATCAAACTTGAGATTAAAATCCCTTCGTTGTTCGTCCTCTTTTTCGTCAATGTTACAAGTATTTATAGGGTATACAGGAAGAGAGTTCCTCCCGCCCTTTTCTTTCATTGGCCAATCCCACGTTCCTCCTATACATTTGACCACATGCCTATTTACAAGGTGATAATGGGGAACGTGGTTTGAATTCCATGGTTCTTCTAAGAATCTGCTCCTAATCGTACGGAAGATGAAGAAAAGTGAACAAATCGTGGAGAAATGACAGTTACAGTGGAGAATGAGGGAATTATGGGATCGTGGGCATCTCGCCCATACGACCATGTCTCGCCATGGATAGGTGTCTCGCCCTTCTGGTCTCGCCCTCATGGAAAAATTGGGCCGTTGTACAAGTTATTAATTAATGTTTGGGCTTTTGCTAAGTACACCCTTTATATTTACTTCCGGTCCACAGCCCCTCAAGCACGAGGCTCAGTGGAGGCGAATTGGTGATAATGGGCGAATTTTCTGCTGGTAACCGCTATTGTTTGTGGCGAATTTCTCGGACCTCATATGCTATATGTGGTGTTCTTCCTTCCACTGCTAGTGATTGCTATAAATAAGAGAACCTTAGATTACCTTAATCATCTCACAAACTTCCATACTCTTTCTCGAATCTCCAGTGGCTAGAATTATCAAGGCATTGAAAGATATGCTCTCTCATGACATAGATGACTTGATTGATCATGCTGATGATTTCTCTGAATTTTCCGAAGAACTTAGGTCAGCCTCCTGGAGGTTGACTAATGATGAGCTGAAATTCCTTGATAGGGTGATGTTTCTCAAAGATGCCTGATTGAGGATGGTTATTTCATTGAAAATGCTGAGGATGAGCATCATCTCCATCACGAGCTGGTCTCTGACTTGTTTGACAAAACTTGGCGTCTGAAGGAGAGCATGAGAGTCCATGAAGAGCTTATGAACCTGACCTTTACTGAAGAAGAGGCAGTGATACATCGCATGAAGGTCTTGGAAGAGGAACTGAAGGTGTTGGCCAAGAAGAAAGAGGAACTTCGTGTGAGTAACAAAGATGAAATTTCTGCTTTGTTGTTCAAACATCGTGAACTGGCTCGCCTAGAGATCAAGACGAAAACTCTAGGGGAGAATCTCAAGAAGATCAATGATGATTTGGCAAACGTCTAAGAAGTGCAAACGTGCCCTGGAGGATATGCAGACCATGGCGTTGGATGCTATTCCTGATGTTTAGAAATAATTTCCTTGCTTTGATGTAGTTTCAATTGTTGTTTCCTTTTCGGCTTTTCCCTTTTATGCATTTTCCTTTTGCACTTTGCATTTTGAAGTAATGAAATGAATTTCTTTCTTTAAATTCCTGCTTGCATATACGTTAGCAAATAACAAATAATAATTTTGTAGGTATAATCAAATATTTTCTTCCCTCTTCCTGGGTGAATCTCGTACCACACCCTAAGGCGAGGTAAACTTTGGAGTTTAAGTAAGGCGTTGTGGGACCGCGCCATAGGCGAGGTACCAAATGTTTCCTCTTCCATTTCATTTATATTTCGACACTTGTCGTATACTCCTGTAGCGGAGAAGAAGCATGAGGCTGTCTCTCGTTAGATTTAGGGCTATTATGTAATAATAAACTTTGCTCAATGAATTCAATAAAAATTTTACTTTATCTCTATCTTGCATGTTTATTTTTCTTTATATTTCATGTTTCTTTAATAATCAAACACGTAAAGTTATATTTGTTGTACTTGGATAATGATTAAAAAATAGAAATACCTTTCTTCCTTGGCGATGCACTTCCTTTTTTGGGACTCGCCTTTTGATTTTCTTTTGAATAAATTCCTGGTGACGCCGTTTTTGCTCACCTGTAAATTTAGCTCGCCAAAGCCTTAGACTTACATGACGACCTTTAATAAATTACTCGCCAAAGCCTTAGACTTACATGACGGTGTTAGTAACATTGCTCGTCAAAGCCTTAGACTTACATGACGGCATTTAATAATTCACTCGCCAAAGCCTTAGACTTACATGACGGTGCTAGTAACATTGCTCGTCAAAGTCTTAGACTTACATGACGGCATTTAATAATTCACACGCCAAAGCCTTAGACTTACATGGCGGTAGTTGTAATTTTAGCTCGCCAAAGCCGTAGACTTACATGACGACCTTTAATAATTCACACGCCAAAGCCTTAGATTTACATGACAGTAGTTGTAATTTTTGCTCGTCAAAACTTAGACTTACATGACGGCCTTTAATAATTCACACGCCAAAGCCTTAGACTTACATGACGGTAGTTGTAATTTTAGCTCGCCAAAGCCTTAGACTTACATGACGGCTTTTAATAATTCACACGCCAAAGCCTTAAACTTACATGACGGTGTTTCTTCATATTTATATTTTTTTGTGACCGATGTCTTAGACTTACACGGTTTTTACTGGGTACTTGAATTCGCCAGATATAAATTTTTTGACATCGATGCCTTAGACTTATACGATGCAAAACTGGGTACTTAAATTCGCCAGAGAAATTCACACGTCAAAGCCTCAGTCTTACATGATGGTGCCGGCATCATAGGAATCTTACTACCGGAAAGTTAGCTCGCTAAGCCTTAGACTTACATGACGACCATTATAATTCACCATCAAAGCCTTAGTCTCACATGATGGTGCCAGTATTATATATTTCTTTTTTACTGGATTTTTCACACGCCAAAGCCTTAGACTTACATGGCGGTGCTGATATTATATAATTCTTTTCTACCAGATTCTAGCTCGCCAAAGCCTTAGACTTACATGGCGGCCTTTTTAATTCACACATCAAAACCGTAGACTTACATGATGGTGTCGGTATTATATATTTCTTTTTTACCATTTTTTTTGTATAGCTCGCCAACGACTTAGACTTACATGGCGGCCCTGATAATCCACGCATCAAAGCCGTAGACTTACATGATGGTGTTAATTTCCATGTGGCTGAGGCCTTAGACTTACACAGCGTTGATCCATTTTTGCGATTTGCTGCAAAGCTCATAAATGAAATAATTAAATAACACACTTCAATCTTTCTGAAAACGGCGGGCCTCAATAAAAGTATGCAACAATATGAATATGGGAGAACGATATTCAAATTAAATCAAAGTAGGTTGGATTGTGACCATAGATGGACAAGTGAACAACAAACTAGAATTTAGCTCAATTAACATAGTGTAGTAATAACAATATATAAGCAAAAAATATGAAGAAATATATTCCACAAACAAACAGACAAATTTGATCTAGAAATTAAAGAGCGATAACACCTGGATCGGGAGTCGCCTAGCAACAAAATTGAATGACGGCGAGACGATGATGTTAGACCGTAAGTCAGTGGCGACAATTCATCAAAGAACATGCTTTAGTTAGAATGTTGAGTCAGAAGCTTCTAGCTCGCCGAATGGTATCAGTGACAAGTTGCTTGTGTATGATCACATCTTGAAAGAGTGCGCTCGAAGTGTTTTGCACATGTATAAGACACAAATAAAGTAATGAGAAATGCAGTCAAATATAAAAGTCACCTACCATCAGTAATTGTAATTTGTAATTATTATTATTATTATTAGAGTAAGAACAAAGATAAATTTGATGCGCGCCGACGTACAATCACTGCTTATCTTCTTCTCACGATTTTTTAGAGTGCAGATTAATTCTAAGGTAACTTCTCCTATAATTGTGAAAATCACCTTATCACTTATTTCCAATCCATCTACTCTATTTGATTGGAAAATTTATTGTTATAACTATTTTCCCTTAATTTGAGAACATGGAAGTTGTTAAAATTTTCTAACTTAAAGCCTAAATTCTCGTTTCCCAAGAGAAACATCATAACAGATTTGTAATTCATCGATCAATCTAACACATACATCATCAATCAATTTAACACATACATTCATAAACAGAGGTAGTATTGATTCTAACCGATTCTATTTAGATATTACTAGCTTCAAGTAAATGGAGGATGATGGCTTTTCATACACACATTTTTTAGAAACTTCAAGTATTATATAAATCAGCTCTTTCAAGCACAGGGTGCTAGATTTGTTTGATATAATTATATATGTTGTGTCTATAAAGCTCAATTTGAATAAAGGTGATAACATACTAGTTTGATTTTTATCACATTATAGAAAACATTGCTTTGGACTGCAGCTAATAATGACGGTGACGGTGGGATAGCAAATTATGCTTACTTACTCTTAGTATTTAGTTTATTTTTCATTTTTAATCAGATAAACTAGCATGAAGTCTATCAAATGGGTAAATTGCGTGGAGTTCGTGCAATGTCGTGGAAAAAGTTTTATCATATAGCACCACTCTTATATACATACTATGAGTATATGAATTGAATCTTTCTACCAGCAATATTGTAAAGATTACCAAGAATGAAAAACACAACAGTGTGATAGAAATATATTAAAGAAAGGATAACACCTTATTAGAAACTGCATTGAAGGATCTAAGTTGTTGGATGATGACCAAGAATGATTGATATCCCTTCCGGTGTGCATAATCAGTAATGACGATGAAAGAGATACAACTTGCTGCTCTTTGTCTTCTTTAGTTGGTAGGCTGGGAATCGTTTTACCGCAGCCCCACGGTGGGCGCCAAAATGTTCTGGTGAACACTTAAAGGGGTGTTAAAGTAAATAACTTGGACCGTCGAATAAACAAAAATAATCAAACTTAAGATTAAAATTCCTCCGTTGTCCGTCCTCTTTTTCGTCAATGTTACAAGTATTTATAGGGTATACAGGAAGAGAGTTCTTCCCGCCCTTTTCTTTCGTTGGCCAATCCCACGTTGCTCCTATACATTTGACCACATGCCTATTTACAAGGTGGTTTGAATTTCATGGTTCTTCTAAGAATCTGCTCCTAATTGTACGGAAGATGAAGATAAGTGAACAAATCGTGGAGAAATGGCAGTTACAGTGGAGAATGGGGGAATCATGGGATCGTGGGCATCTCGCCCATATGACCATGTCTCGCCATGGATAGGTGTCTCGCCCTTCTGGTCTCGCCCTCATGGAAAATTGGGCCGTTGTACAGGTCATTAATGAATGTTTGGGCTTTTGCTAAGTACACCCTTTATATTTACTCCCGGTCCAATTAGTATACCCATTTTTAATGTTGTTAAGCAACACCTGAGAGTCTGTTTCTACATAGAGTGAAGTGATGTAGAGTTTTTTAGCGAGGCGTATACCACAAAACAAACCTAGAATTATATTTTTATGTTTTCTCTGAGGACCATTCCAATTGCAAGCAAGAAAGAAAAGCGGACAAGAGTTACCTGAATTTGCAGAGTTATAGCTAAAAAAATCAAAAGCAATTTTGATTGAGAAAACAAATTATATGTGAGATCGCAACAAAAGTAATTTTTATAGAAAAATTGGGGCGGCTTGATTGAGGCGATTATATCACAAACTTGATCAGGGAGAAGAGATCTCAACTAATTCCACTTCCAACCATTGGTGTTTGCATAGCTCAAAACTTGAAACTTAGCTTCTAAAAAATGGATGTTCGAAATGACATGGTCACTTAATAACCCGACTCCACGAACCCCAAGAATCCATCTAAAAGCGCACAATTGACCATCATTATAAATATAATTTGTTTGAATGTCAACCAAATAAACTCTAGTATAATTTGTTTGCATATCAACCAAATATCCAAGCACAATCTCTACATATATTCTCTTATATTTTGCTACTATTCATACTATTTTTATTTATAATCTTTATAAATATAATTTTACCGTGTTTTTTATAAGCCATGTGGATCAATAATCTTTTTATTACAAAGATAATCTCGTGCACTTGCGAGACTATCAATGACTAATAGATGGACTGCCACTACATATATAGACACCATATGTAACAAACCGTCAGACTCATAGTGATGAATATAAGAAGTAAAACCTTCAGCGCAACTAGTATACAGTAAGGCGAGAGAGGATTACCTTGGAGAAGGCCAATAAGAGTGGTGATAGGACCAACCCAATCATTATAAAGATGGCGTGCTAATTTACCACTATAACACACAACATGATCCACTTAACGCAATTATTTGAAAATCTCATCTTTCGCATCACTGCTGGTAAATAACTCCATCTGACACGATTAAAAGTTTTAATGACATCTAGCTTTGAAATTGAAGCAATATAAGTCCCTTTTTGTCACAACTTTTAAACTTTCATATAATGGAGGAATTCAAAGGTTGTATGCATTATCTAGAAAATCTCTACCTGGTACAAAAAAGTAGTTTGTGAATTTGAAATACAAGTATGAATTATATGTTTGAGACCATTAACGAAAACTGTTAATTTCATGGACGAAATAATAATAATAATAATAATAATAATAATAATAATAATAATAATAATAATAATAATAATAATAATAATAATAAGGGTTAAATATGTAGAGTGTGATGGATAGCTCAATTGGTTAAGCTAGTTGAGCTAAGAGTTAAGTAGTTGGAGGTCCAGAGTTCAAGTTCTGGCAAGGAGAAAAACTAATATAATGGGTTAAATATGTTTTTAGTCCCTATAAAATTAAGTTTTCTTAAGTTTAGCCCCCGTTAAATTTTAATGATAATTTTAGTCCTCCATGAATATTGTAGTTTGTAAGAATAGTCCCTATTTTGAAAAGTAATTTGTTTTTAGGACTAAACTTAAAAGCTCGTGATGTACGTAAAGCAGAGGCGGACATGATGAATTACATGTGATGAGAAATATCATTTAACCACATAATTATCCTAAACATGTTTACAAACTTTCCACATACATCAAAACTGGTCTAAATAAAATCAAAGTAAATGTACACCCAGTCACCCACCACAAACACTATCCAGCGAAACCGCGTTTGGGCACAAAACATATGGCATAAAAAGTGTTTTGTGAGTCATCACTTTTCAAGACGATGAATGAACTGACCATCATCAACACGGACCGACTCACGTACCAACAACTCATGCGATAAACACAAGCATCAAATAATCTTTCGAGTCATCTAGTTCAAATTCAATCACAAAGGATCAACTCAGATTTAAGAACATCTTCGAATCCTCTGGTGCGGCTGGTTAAGAATATATATCAATTAAACAAATTCATATAATTTTGAGACTACTTTTTTTTTTCTTTCAAAGAAACAAACTTATGTCATTTCATTCAAGTCAATGTTTGAAGATGAGTGCTAACAACACACCTCCTAACACACTCTTCCAAACACACTATATCTAATTGGTTGAAATACAAATGAATCCAACTAAATTATGTAGGCCCTACATAAATTTGGTGGGACCCATTTGAAATTCAACCAATTAGAAATGAGTAAAATGCTAAATACCCCCTGAAATTTTAAAATTCGTCAAATATCACCCTGAAATTTGGAAATAGGCAAATATCCCCCTAAAATTGTAAAATGTCAATCAAATTACCCCCTGCTCCATTTACTCCGTCTATTTTAATGAGGAAAAGAGAGAAAGAAATGGATGAGACAAGAATTGATAAAGAGTATGATGTTGGTGATGAGTGTTTCTTGTCTGATCATGAATCTGATAACTCAGTTTGGTCTATTGGGTGGTTAGAACCGATTGGTTCTGATTTTGAAAGCAATTATAATGATGATGATTCTAGTAATGATAGTTTGCTATTTTTGTTCCTTGATATTCACCTTGTTGCAAGGAGGTTGAAAACTTAAACAATGTGCATTTGAAGACTCAAAATAGACGGAGTAAACGAAACAGGGGACAATTTGATTGACATTTTATAATTTCAGGGGGGTATTTGCCTATTTCCAAATTTCAGGGGGGTATTTGACATTTCACTCAATTAGAAATAGTGTGTTGAAAATAGTGTGTTAAATGGTGTATTATTAACATAATTCATGTTTGAAATATAGGTTGAATCAAATGCTTGGAAGCTAGTAAGCGACCTTGGCGATATTGCTATAGATTGTGAGCAACAAGATTTGTTTTTTCAAAAAAAAAAAAACTAATCCTACCGTTATGATTATCATTTAAAAAAGTGCTACATAACTGTATAAAGTAGAGCCAAATTCAGCAACATGAGTGATTCCAATTGATGCCATCAACAACGGTTTTTCAATCAAGCTCAATAGTAACTCATCGGAATCCTTCTTCATGTAACCAAATTTAGTTGGGGAAAACTAGACTAAATAGTCTCTTTAAAATTGCGGAATTAATTCTCCCAACCACCTATGCAATTAAACGGACAACCAGAAAATTCCAAGCAGAGCAAAAAATAGAAATAGCAAGACACCAAAATTTAACGTGGAAAATCCTCTCAATGTGAGAGAATAAAAAACCACGGGCCAAGCCAGATAAATCTTCCACTATATAAATTAATAATGGGTACACAAATATTCTTCTAGTAAACACTAGGAACACCAATAATCATCACCTAAGGTGGAATCAAACAACAACTCAACTTCCACACAAATGGGTAAACTAACACAACCTAGAGAGAGATTTAAACAACAAAGAAAAACTAACTAAGTGATAGAAAACACATACTCAAGTTGTAGCTTAAAACAAGCAATTTTGCTACACACTCATTATAACTTAGAAACTTAAAATCTCTTCTCTCAAGTTGGTACTGCCGCCGTCGGTTTGTTGAACTTCTGCGTGCTACTGTTTTGTGTTGTTGTTCTCACATAAACATGTTTTCAAATTAGGGATTAAAGCATCCCTTTTCCTTCACGTGACACATGGCACATGCAAGTAAGTTACATGGGCCAAAACCAATTAAGTAAGCCCAATACTTTTCACACCTCCCTTTGATCTTTTCTATTTCTCTTTGTTGAATAATAACAAAGGCATACACATATAGGTCACTCCAAATAGGAGAGAAACACCAATCCAGCTTCCATACGACAAAACTCAAACTTTCCCCTAGGCAACACCTTTGTCAACATATCCGAACCATTGTCATCGGTGTGAATTTTCTCAAGCTCCATCAACTTGGAATCTAATGCATCACGAATCCAATGATAACGAACGTCAATATGCTTCGACCTCGAGTGAAAGGAAGAATTCTTCGATAAATGAATGGCACTTTGATTGTCACAAAACAAGACATATTTTTCTTGTTTCACACCAAGTTCCATTGCAAATTTCCTCAACCATAGCAACTCTTTTGACGCTTCCACCACGGCTATAAACTCGGCTTCCGTAGTAGAGAGTGCAACACACTTTTGCAACTTTGATTGCCAAGTCACGGCTCCCCCGACAAAAGTCACCATATACCCTAAAGTAGATTTTCGATCATCTAAGCTTCCGGCTAGATCCGAATCTGTATAACCAACCAACATAGGCTTCTTGCATCCCAAAGTTAGCTTCAAATTTGATGAGCCACGCAAATATCTCATCACCCACTTCATGGCCTCCCAATGAAATTTTCCCGGATTAGAGAGATAATGACTAACCACTCCCACGACATGAGCAATATCAGGTCTCGTACAAACCATAGCATACATCAAACTACCAACGGCCGACGAGTACGGAATGCTCTTCATACTCAACTTTTCTTCATCCGTAGATGGACATAGTTTATGGCTAAGTTTGAAATGAGAAGCAAGTGGAATGCTCACCGCTTTAGCGTTATCCATACTAAAACGTCGGAGAACTTTCTCCACATACTTCTCTTGTGACAAGTACAACTTCTTCTCATTTCGATCTCGAACAATTTCAATACCAAGAATTTTCCGAGCCGCTCCTAAATCCTTCATAGAAAAAGATTCACTCAAAGTGTTCTTCAACTCTTTAATTCTTGAAATATTCTTTCCAACAATTAGCATATCATCCACATAAAGTAAGAGAATAATAAAATCATCTTCGGAGAAATTCCGGAAAAACACACAATGATCGGCCTTAGTCATCTTGTACCCATGTTCAATCATCACCGAGTTGAATTTTTGATACCATTGGCGAGGTGCTTGTTTCAAACCATAAAGACTCTTTACCAATTTGCAAACATAGTCTTCCTTGCCCTTCTCTCAGAATCCATCCGGTTGCTCCATGTAAATTTCTTCATGTAGATCACCGTGAAGGAAAGTCGTCTTCACGTCCATTTGCTCTACTTCCAAATCAAGACTAGCGGCTAGCCCCAGAACCATTCGAATAGATTGCATCTTCACAATCGGAGCAAAAATCTCACCAAAGTCAATACCTTCCCGTTGTTTAAAACCTTTTACCACCAAACGAGCCTTGTATCTTCTTTGAGAAGTACACTCATCTTGCTTAATCCGATAAACCCATCTATTCTTCAATGCTCTCTTACCCTTTGGCAACTTCACTAACTCAAAGGTATTATTCTCACGAAGTGAATGCATTTCATCCTCCATGGCATCCATCCACTCCTTTTTGTTCTCATCCTCCAAAACTTCTTTAAAGTTTTTGGGTTCTCCACCATCGGTAAGAAAAACTTACTCGTTCGAGGGGTATCGAACGAAAGGCCTTTTATCACGAGTAGACCGTCTCAACTCATTAGAGGCAACTTCTTGAACTACCTCATTTTCAACAACAGCATTTGTAGCACCTACATCAACAATATCATTAGGATTTAATATATTATCAACATTTAAATCCATACCTTGATTTTCAATTGGAGCATCTTCAAAAGTGATAGGGGTAGGAGCAATAGTAGTTGAGTCTATATCAACAATTTCTTCATCTTCAAAAGTCGGATCTTTATTCTCAACTTTGTCGATGTCCTGAATGATATAATCCTCCATGAATACAACATCACGACTACGAATAAGCTTCCGTTGAACCGAATCAAAGAAACGATAACCAAACTCATCAAGTCCATACCCAATAAACACACATTTCTTCGACTTCTCATCCAATTTCGATCTCTCATCCTTCGGAATATGCACATAAGCCATGCACTCAAACACTCGAAGATGGTCGTAGGAAACATCTTTACCATTCCAAACATGATTTGGAACATCAAACTTCAACGGAACACATGGAGTGAGATTTAAGACATGCACAACCGTGTTCAATGCTTCTCCCCAAAAGTATTTCGACAACTTTGATTGAGAAAATAAACATCTCATCCTTTCCACCAAAGTTCTATTCATTCTTTCGGCTAATCTATTTAATTGTGGTGTCTTTGGAGGAGACTTTTGATGACGTATACCTTGATCTTGACAATACTTGTCAAAAGGACCAACATACTCTCCCCCGTTATCGGTTCGGATACACTTGAGCTTTTTCCCCGTTTCTCTTTCAACTGACGCTTGAAACGACTTGAAAGTATCTAACACTTGATCTTTCGTCTTCAAAGTATAAGCCCATGTTTTCCGAGAATAATCATCAATGAAAGTCACAAAGTAATAAGCACACCAAGTGACCGTGTCTTCATTGGACCACACACATCGGAATGTACTAAATCCAACACTTCCGATTTCCTCTTTGGTTCGGATGACTTAAAGGAAACTCGTCTTTGCTTACCCGCCAAACAATGCGAACACTTTCTCAACTTTACATCGGAAACACCATGCAACACATTCTTCTTTGCCAAAATGTTCAAACCTTTTTCACTCATATGACCCAAACGCTTGTGCCATAATTCAGATGAGCTATCATTGTCACAAGTGTTGATGTAGCACTTTGAAACCCCAAGTTGGACGACATACAAATTCAAATTCTTTTTTCCTTTAGCAACCACCATTGAGACTTTCTTTAGCTTCCATTCATTTTTCGAAAAAGAATTATCATATCCTTCATTATCCAACTTTCCAACGGATAGAAGATTGAATCGAAGTTCCGGAATATGTTTCACACCTTTGAGAACTAGAGTAGTCCCATTGCTAGTTTCGACACAAACATCTCCAATTCCAATGACATTAGCTTGCCCGTTATTTCCCATACGAACAACCCCAAAGTCACCGGTCTCGTAAGTTGAAAAAAGATCACGCCTCGAGGTTGCATGAGTGGAAGCACCACTATCAACCTCCCAATCCATCTCATCACATGATAGATTGACATTCTCTACACAACTATCGCAAACAATAAAGAAATCATCAACAATAGCAACATCTTCATTATTGTTACCTTCCTTTTTATTGTTGTTGTTGTTGTTGTATCCCTTCTTCTTGTTTTCTCTTTTCAACTTCCGGCAAAACCTTTTTATGTGTCCCTTTTCTCCGCAATGATGACACTCAATATTAGAGAATCTATTAGAGTCTCCTTGTGATTTATCACGTGATGTCCCACGATTACTTGGACCTCTACTTTGTTGTCCCCCCCTTGATTCGGTAACCAACACACCTCGGAATGTGAAGAAGAACCTTGTGACTTACACCTCAACTCCTCATTCAACACACTACTTTTAGCCAAGTCCATCGAGATGATACCATTCGGAGCGGAGTTAGACAAGGATGTCCTAAAAGTCTCCCAGGAATTATGCAAAGTACCAAGAAGCCACAAACCTTGAATTTCATCATAAAAAATAAGTTTCATCTCCGACAATTGATTTAAAATCCCTTGGAAAGTGTTCAAGTGATCGGTCATTGGTGAACCATCACTATACCTCAAAGACATCAATTGCTTGAACAAGAACTACTTATTGTTACCCGTCTTTCTTGCATACAACTCCTCAAGTTTGGTCCAAAGAGAGCGAGCATGAGTCACCGAGCTCACATGATTCAAAACATTATCATCCACCCATTGACGAATGTAACCACAAACTTGTCTATGCAACAAATTCCATTCTTCATCACTTTTTCCATCGGGTTTTTCATTAGAGAAAACCGGCAAGTGAAAACCTTTAACATAAAGCAAATCTTCCATCTTCCCTTTCCAAACATTATAGTTGGAGCCATTCAAACTCACCATCCTAGTTGTGTTCGTCTCCATCGTTGCACAAATCAAACCACAGCTCTAGATACCACTTAGTTGGGGAAAACTAGACTAAATAGTCTCTTTAAAATTGCGGAATTAATTCTCCCAACCACCTGTACAATTAAACGGACAACCAGAAAATTCCAAGCAGAGCAAAAAATAGAAATAGCAATACACCAAAATTTAACGTGGAAAATCCTCTCAATGTGGGAGAATAAAAAACCACGGGCCAAGCCAGATAAATCTCCCACTATATAAATTAATAATGGGTACACAAATATTCTTCTAGTAAACACTAGGAACACCAATAATCATCACCTAAGGTGGAATCAAACAACAACTCAACTTCCACACAAATGGGTAAACTAACACAACCTAGAGAGAGATTTAAACAACAAAGAAAAACTAACTAAGTGATAGAAAACACATACTCAAATTGTAGCTTAAAACAAGCAATTTTGCTACACACTCATTATCACTTAGAAACTTAAAATCTCTTCTTCTCTCAAGTTGGTATTGCCGCCGTCGGTTTGTTGAACTTCTGCGTGCTACTGTTTTGTGTTGTTGTTCTCACATAAACATGTTTTCAAATTAGGGAATCATCCCTTTTCCTTCACGTGACACATGGCATATGGCAAGTAAGTTACATGGGCCAAAAACAATTAAGTAAGTCTAATACTTTTCACACCTCCCTTTGATCTTTTCTATTTCTCTTTGTTGAATAATAACAAAGGCATACACACATATATATATATATATATATAGGTCCTCCAAATAGCAAGCTTAACCCAACAAATTTAAGTTTCATTGCTTCACCTTGGTCATTTCGAATGCACATTACCATATGTTGTCAGATGAATTCACTGCAAAAATATTCACATTTGTCATCTCCAGTGCACATCTTAATACTATAACTATGTTGCTGCAAAAATAAGGCCACATTTACGGTGAATTTGACAACGACGTCCACCTCGGTTTTTTTTTTCTTTTCTCTTTCCAACTTACATAGCCGCTGCATGTGCTAGAAGAGCCTCATAAAATTTTGAGCTTGGTTCTAATTATGTAACATGTCCCTTGCAGAGAGATTTGGATCGATTTCATCACATTATCATCTCAAACTTTCTAATTCCTCCACTTTCAAATTGTCTAATTTGAGTGGTGATTTGACAACATTTTCAAACTATTTTTTTTTCAAGTAATATAGGACTAAATTTTTTACCTTTAAGATAGATAAGTCAGATGATCGGAGTTCGAACTCCGACTCCTTTATATATAATGCAAATGTCCTTACCAACTGAGTTAATTAAACTCACATGAGACATTTATAGAATACATTTTTTTGGGGTCAATGTAGAGTACTTATTATATTTATAGATTAAAATAAAACAAGTGTAATGATTTAAAAACTATATTGATAGTTTTTCATAAATCAAACACAATGACAATCTCGTATAAACATATGCTACTATAATTCATAAATTTATTATTATTATTATTATTATTATTATTATTGCTTAAAAAAATTGTTATTATTATTATTATTATTAATAAATGGAAGAGTGGAGCCTCTTGCATCATCGCTTCAATCCCCATAAATGGCCATGGCAGCCCACATTAACAAATTGTCCATTAATATTGTCTCTATCCACTGAGAGGACACATTCATGTTAAATTGGGATGCTTATGTAAGGGGATTAAGTTGCCATCACAATAGGTTCTAACTTCTTATCCAAAAACGTTATCCCAAAAGATTCCAACTTCTTATCCAAAATTTAAAAAATAAATAAATAATATGGGAGAGTAAGGCCAGCTCCATGGTCATTCTCTTTAGGAATAACTACACTTTTATTTATGATTTTGTCTTTTTCTTTTGATAAATTGGTTCTTATTTTCTAAGAGTACTAGAAGAGATACATATAATGAAATGATTGTGTAGGACAATCATGTAAGTATAAATAAATTAAGTTTATTGTTAACGAGTACTAGATGACTCTTTAATAATCTTAAACAGTAAACTTTTATATTTTACCAGAACTTCGACCCGTGCGGTGCACGGGTCTAATCAGCCGTATAGGGCCAGCCCAAGCCCAAAGTAAGTGAAGCTAGGACTTTAGGCCCCAAAGCTTTGGACTTTTATAAAGGTGTCAAAATTTAATAGTAAAAGCCTCAAAATATAATGATATGTATATTTAGTTCAGATAATTGAACAAAATGTTCTTATGGCCCAGCGGCAAATGGCCTTTTAATTTTGTGTTTGTGGTCTTGGTTTCCCATCCCTGGTTTTGCATTTTTTTCAATTAAATTTGTATTTTTACCAGAATAGTAAATTTTTTAGATGTCAATAAACATTCATATAACTTTCAGTGGTCTCCATTAGTTATCAATAATAAAGTTTGTTTTTTTGACGTGCATGATTAATTTATCGTAAAATGATTAAATTATTTCTAACTATTTCTTTGCAAATTTATTTATATCTTTATGCATATCACTTTATTTAACTATTTTATCCATTAATGAAATTGGTTAAGCTCTATTATAATGTCTCTCTACTGTCGACTCCACAATAATTGTTACAATTTAATATTTTATACTTGTATATATTAAGAAAAGAAAATATATAAAGAAAAAGAATTGTGATTTATCAATTTATCTTTATTTATTATTAATATATTCTCATTGTTATAATACAAAGCGCAAAGTTATATAATACAATTAAGAAAAAAAATTAATTATATTAGAAACTAATTAAAAGTGCCACTTTTTAAATTTTTTTATTTACAAATGTGACCTTTATCATAAAATAAAAAGACTAATATTTTTTCTTTAAGAAATATATTATTATTTTTAAAGGCCTCAATTAAATTTCCGCTTTAGACCACAACATACATCGGGCCGACCCGTAATATGTAACTATAAAATAAAATATGTAAATTGCAATATTGAAAGGTATATGAAAAAATTGAGTAACATTAAAAAATAGTTCAACAATAAATTTGGATAAATATTCATACAAAGAAATTATGGTATATTACGAAAATTGGGACACTTTTGTTTTTATTTTAATTAATCCATTATAATGAACATTTCATAAGCTATTTTTAAAATGGTTTGCTTTCTTAATATGGTGAGTTTTTTCTATAAATAAAATCAGTCTATAACTTATAAATAATAAATAACTTCACTACTTTTTTAAAATTTTTAAAAACTACATTTTATTACTTCTTTGAAAATAAAGAATTAATTTCTAAAATTAAGTTGCAATTTTTATTAAAAACTATCAATTTTTAATGATATTAGCTTGAAGGTCTATTTTGTTATTATTGATTTGAAAGTGATTATTTTTTTTTTACATTATTGATGTTGTTTACATTTTAAATAAAAGATTACTCTTTTTTTAAAAATTATCGATTCATTTTTAATGATATATCGCTTAATTTTTTATTTATCGGTTCAATTTCAACATTGTCGAATGACCTTATCTTTATGTTAATTACACGGATAAATGACTATTTTTGATGGTGTTGATACTATTTACAATTTAAATAAATCTTGTTCTTTTTAAAAAAATTCTTTTATTAGGGGTCCATTTTTATGATTTGTCACATGCCTCTAAAATCTCGGAGCCCGTACTGGGTGTGCCAAGCAGAACCTCAACAGTTTACAATAAGCCGGAATACATAGACAATAATTAGGAGATGCCCAGACAAACAAGAGGACTCGACCACCACATATGAAAGTTATGACCAAGATGTTTATTATAGACTTTCATCCACCAAAGCGAATGAACTTTAACTTTTTCTAGCAGCTGATGGATTGTGTTTTCCTTTGCCTTGAAAAGTCTATTATTCCGCTCTTGCCACACCACCCAAACACTGCATAACCAAAGAAGCTACAGGAAAAGGAATACTTTCTTATAGACTACATTGGAAGTCTTATTCGTATCTTCACCATCATCGTCAACGATCAATATTTTTAATTCTTCTCTAGAAGTAACTCTTGAAATCGCAACATACAACTGACCATGTAAAAACACTGACGACGGGTATATTGGTGCGGGAGATATATATTGGTGCGAGAGATTTGTAACCACTATTAGGTAACCCATCCAAATTAGTACTATGCTTATCATAAATCAATATTGGTGGAAGATGTATATATATAATAATAGGAAGCTAATAATAATAATAATAATAAAATATCTCAGCAGGCTTGCCCGAGTGGTCTAAGGGGGTAGACTTAAGACCTACTGCACTGAGTGCGCGTGGGTTTGAACCCCACAGCCTGCATACTTTTTTTTGCTAGGCTACTTGACAAAAAAAAAAAATATTTAACATGGTGAGAGAGATATATAGAATTTCATATTTATTGAATGTTGATTACAAAATTATATCAAATTGATATATCTAGTGTATCATTATCATCTCTTATATTATAAGCTTGTTCCGAATAGCTAACCATAGACCTAATTATTTTCCCGCTCATTTTCCCTCTCATTTTACACTAATAAAATAATAAAATAAAATGTTAAAAAAAGACCTCACCAAGAATCGAACCCACAACATTTAAGATCTATTTTATGCTTTTTACCACTACACTACATCAATCACTTTGATATTATTTTGCAATCAACATCTACTAACTATGGAATTCTATATATTTCTCACCATGTTAAATATTTATTAATATTATTATTATTAGCTTCCTATTATTATTATTATTAATATTATTATTATTAGCTTACTACTACTATTATTATTATTATTTTCCTATTATTATTATTATTATTATATTCCTAATATTACTATTAATATTATTATTATTATTATTATTATTATTATTATTATTACATTGTTACTATTATTATTATTATTAGATTCCTACTATTATTATTATTATATATATTATATATTATATAAGGATCGATGCAAACAAAGTGACCCTATTATCAGGTGCAAGTTACGTGTGATTATTAAAAAGAAAGCTACTAAAAATAATGAAAACAGAATAATTAAATAACCATGTTTACAGAAAATACGGATAATAGTTTTAGGAAAACAAAACTTTTGAAATATATCCCATATTATTATATTATATGTACAGCATAACAAACTCTCGAAAATTTACGATCACTTTGATATACATACACAACATAACCAACTCTTTTGAAATATATCCCATATTATTATCTATACAACATAACAAATTCTCCAAAATTTACGATCAATTATTTGATATACATGCACATATTTGATATAGATACACAACATAACCAACTCTCCAAAATTTAGACACACAACTTTTTAATATATATATATATATATATATATATATACACACAAACTCCATTCTAAGTGCTATATATAGAAAAAATCCCACTGATTGTGATATATAGAAAAAATATTCAAATTCAGAAATATTCATAATAAATGGTAGAATTATACGGTGAAGAGGGCTTCAGATGATGTTGATACAATTCAACAATTTATATCCAAACATAATCTTAAGGTCCACATATTTATCTTATTATTACTTTTTGTGATGTTGGTGTTCTATAGAAAATCTTCATTTATTGATTTAAATTTAAATATTTGAATATTAAGCAGGTGGGTAATGATGAGAATGAAGTACAATTAATTAATGTATTGGTACGTCTATCAATTGCAATTAATTATTAATAAAATATTTACTATCATCAACAAGGTATTTATTTAAGGTTTAATTATCAAATACAATTAATTATTTATTTGTCATGTGTAGGAAACATTGGAATATGTTGATTCATGCAGCAACACTGATGCGCAGCAAACTCGAACAACCAAGTCAAGCTTGAAGAGATCATCTGATAGTGTGAACTCTATTGATGTTGTTGTTGTTGATGATTTTGGAGAAAATTCTATCACCAAACTCCCTAAAATGGTTCGTGTGAATATCGAGAAACCTGATGGAAAGTGACAATTGCAGGATCTCAAGTTTATTTGTTTTCTGTCTTTTTTTTGACTAAATTATAATTCCAATAAGTTAAGGTCACATTAAGTTGTAATTTTCGTTGGTTTAATTTTCAAAGACTAATATTATGGTTTATTGTATTACTATTTTTTTTTATGAGATTTATATTATTTGTTTTTTTATCAATAGCGTTTTTTATTTTTTATATTATAAGTTTCTTAACCCTAATTTTTTTCCCTCTCATTTTACCTAACATTAATTTAAATAAAATGTTAAAAAATACATCGAACCCACAACATTTAACTCAATATGTTAAACATTTATTATTATTAGCTTCCTATTATTAATATCTTTTATTTTTTTTTTAAGAAATTTACTATTATTATTATTATTATATCTCTTATATTCTAAACTTGCTCCGAAATGCTAACCCCAAACCTTTTTTTTTTTTTCCTTTAATTTTTCTTTTGCGGTGACTATATTAATAAGAGTCAGGGACAATCTGTTAAGCATGTTGGGATATATCTTTTGTCGACGATGTTTCTACATGTTCAGTTGTATATTGCAATTTCAAGAGTTATTTGAAGATAATGATTAAAAATACGAATAAAACTTCTAATGTAGTCTATAAAAGAGTATTTCGTAATATACCATAATTTCTGTTGTATGAACATTTATCCAAATTTATTGTCGAACTAATATTTAATGGTACTCGACTATTTATATATGTTTTAGCGTTAAAAAATTTATATTTTATTTTTTCATATTACGGATAATTAGACCCGTGCACCGCACGGGTCGAAGTTCTAGTTATATATATAAAAGTAGTTAAGTCTCCAAGTAACCCTAATTTAACCCTACTAAAACTAAAATTTAATCATCTCTTATATTATAAGCTTGTTCCGTTTTGCTATTCTTAACCCTATTTTTTTCCCCGCTCATTTTCCCTCTCATTCACGCTAACACTAATTCAAATAAACTGTTAAAAAATACCTCAACAAGAATCGAACCCACAACCTTTAACTTAATTACCATGTTAAATATGTATTATTATTATTAGCTTCCTACTATTATTATTATTAATACAAAAAAAAGTTAAAAAATACCTCACGAAGAATCAAACCCACAACTTTTAACTCACTATGTTAAATATTTATTATTATTAACTTCCTATTATTATTATTATATTCTAAACTTGCTCCGAAATGCTAACCCTAAATTTTTTTTTCCTCGCTTTTCATGTGGTCCTTTATATTAAAAAAAAAAAATACAAATTTGTCTAGCATGGAAATCGAACCGGCATCCCTTTAATTTTTTCTTTTGCGATGACTATATTAATATAAGTTATAACACCCCATATCAATTTATCTAGAATATCAATAGGAGTGTACATAACTGAATCGGGACACATTAAAATTTCATTACATAAAGATCCAATACATACTTAGGATACAAAAACCCACTAAAAGAATACATAGATGAGCTAACTACTGTACATAACCGAGTCTTATACTACTATAAGAATAATCTGGATGTCAGCTCCTTGTTGTGATACTTGTATCTGAATCTTTACGCTTCAGCTCCGCGACACTTGCGAATCTGTTATCCGAAAGGATGAAGAGTGGGGGGGGGGGGGGGGGGGGGGGGGGGGGGGGTGTGGGGGGTGAGACTACTAAGCCTCGTGAGTTCTACTACCCGCCTAATGGTGACTACACCGGGGGAAACCTGAACGTCAGTCCGCACATGTTCTCACAACACAATATAATATTACAATAAATAAGGGTGTAACACCAAATATTATTTGAGTTCATTTTAGCTACGAAAAACACTTTGAGATGAGCCGGTCTTAGAGAGCCTTCACTCATCCGCACCAATCTTCGTGATAATATGCACATATGATACGGAGCCTACGGCATCACATTTATTTTTAAATATTTTACTACGGATTCCTCGAATCCCTTCAGTGGTGCATATAAAACAACCACTCGCTCTCGACTGACTTGTATAATAACTAGTGTGATAACATTCTACCAATAAAGCCCATCCCGGGGGACTAACCTAGCATTTAGCCTAAGTTATTTCATAGCCTATGCGTGCAATTAACATCGTAATTATTATTTACTCACAATGTTAATGGAAAACACGCCTTGAAAGATGACAATTCAAAAATGTGTACGAGTTTTAAAAGCCAGAAACAGAGGACAAAGCTCAAAATTTTGGTGGCCTGCGCCTAGGCGCAATACCCCTGCGCCTAGGCGCGAACCTGCGCCTCTGGATTCTGTTTGCTGCCCTTTTAGCCTGCACGTAGGCGCGAAGCTGCTGCGCGTAGGTTCTGCAGTATTCAGTTCAAACCAGAATTTCTACAATACAATTGTCATTCTTCCAAGCCATTAACATCATAAGACACAATAATAATTAAAATGGAGAAAAGTTTTGGGAATTAAACCCTTCTCATGCACAATTCAACCCTAAATCCTATGTTTGCATACAATGTTATAATTGGGGAAATTCTAATTATCTACTCCTAAGAACCCACCTGAGACTGACGCTTGAACAATACCATCGTCATTTCCATAGCTCGCCGATACACATAATTGCAATTGAGATGTTTCGAGCCCGTACTCATAATTTTCTGCAGAATTCCTGTTCGAACCTCCCACTTGAAAGAGCTCTAACGACCTCATTTCTCAACCAATTTCCACTAAACCAACACCACGAATTCGATAATTGAGTTAACTTTCCAAGGAAACAAACCTCATTCAATTTGAAGTTACAGAGAGGGAGTTCATACCATTTTAGTGAGGCTCTATCCAACATAAATTCTGCAAAAATCCTGTGTTTGACCTTTAACTTCAAAAATTCGCCCAGACCACAATTCTTGTCCAAAAATTATGAAACCGGTGCCAAACGGACCGGAATTGAGTTATATAACCATAGCAAAAAGCGGAATTTCAATCGGAGTTACGAAGAATGAGAACTTACTGTTTTAGTGAGACCCTGTCCAAAATACGGGTTTAACTTATATTCTTCCAAAAATCACCAATCCAATCTTTAAGCCTCAAACCCAATTGAGATTTCCTTTCCAATCCAAAATATGACATCTTTCTTTAATTTCTCAAATCTTCAAAGCTTCTAACAGAAAAGCATAGTACCAATCTTGAAACAACACATGCAACTCCAAATCAAAGGAAGTAAATTTTTAGGATTGGTTCTAAACTTAAAGGGAAATCACAAACTATTAACCACACCGTAAATTAATAGTGCTGTAATCTATTGATTTGAAGTACAAGCATGCAGAGCTTCCTTTATCATTTTGAAGGTTTGACAAGAAAATGGGTTTTAATGGGGATTTTCAGCCAATTGAGTTTAGGGGGAAGGATAGAAGTTCAACCATCTTCTATTAGCTTATAAGATTGATGGGTTGAGTAGGGGTTTCACATGCAAGGCTTAGAATTTGACATAAATGAAAGAAGTGAGACATGGTGGGTGGTGTTGATGAGTTTGGCGTGAGGAAGAGAAAGAGATTTAGGGAAAGTCATTTTTCCTTTACTGCAAAATTGGAACAATGAAAAGTGAAGGTTGGTTGTTCCTAGGGTCTTAAATCACTACAAGAAAATAAGCACATTGCAACGGTTGAAACCGTCGCAATTGTACATCTGCAACGGTTGGCAAACCGTGGCCGATTTGTGTGTTGCAAGAGAACTTTGCAACAGTTTTGAAAACCGTCGCAACAACCGTCGCTATATTGTTTTCTAGAGAACACTAAATTTGACAGCAGAGGCTGCAACGGTTACAAAACAGTTGCACACTTTTTCTTTTTTGTTAATATTAATTTAAAATATGTTTTATATCCTGTTATGGCTTATTAAATAAGCATTGCATTATAATATCCATACAAGAGTAAAAAATTTAAATGCACAAAATATATAAATATAAATTACTTAATCTCATTCATATAATTAATTCAAACAGTGACAAGCCATACATCAAAATTTAATTAAAGTACTTGAAACTCCAAAAGCGAAAAACTAATGTAGTAAACATTCAAAAACATTAGTAGAGTGGCTAAACATATACAAAGCATTACATCAAAATAAGAAGTTCACAAACTATCCAAATATTCCCTATAGTATGCGATGTTGCTTCCTGAACCTTACTTAGTGTTAGCTCTTGACTCAAAACGCCTATCATCTCTTGACTTGCTTATTCAATTACCTGAAAAAACATAAGTATATATTAGGTTCCTTCAAACATACATAACGACATCTCTTTTCGAAGCATGTCAAATAAATGAACGATTAATGCTAGTAATTCACTTAATGCATTTAATACTTAATTAAAATTTATCTACTAATTTTGCTACCATACACATGTAACTAGGACTGTCCAAAAAGTTAATAAAAACCATATTTAGTAAACTTGTAATCACAACTGGTATAAAAGCTCTGTCATGTTCTTATTAGATCATGAGTGGCAACCCAATATAGTGTCAATCATTATCTAATAGAAATACAAAATTTGAACTAATAAGTTAGAGCAATTTAGTGATACCATTTTCCACTCTATCCCCACTACCAAAGCTTATTATGCTTCTAATATTGATAAAGAAGTAATAATATGTGAACTCAAAACCAAACACAGAACTAACATCAATTATACTAAGCTTATTATGCATGTTTTATTGGGTTGTATATGATTAAACTAGGACAGTTAGGCCTAGCTTGACATTCCAAACAATAATGACTAATCATAAGATAAGTTGCATTTTCACTTGATTTGAACAAGTTTCAAAAGCTAATAAATTTTACCATAATGTTTATTATAAATAATTCCATCTATCTATGGTAGTTTATTTCTTAAATTTTATGTTACTTTACTGTTTTATAATGAAACAATCATTCTACTCATTTTGAAGAGTTGTATTTAATCTCTATTTTATATGGACTATAATAAAATCAATGTGACAAAGCTATCAAAACATTAAATTATATTTAACTTAAAATTACTTATCAAATTGGCATAGCATGCTGATCATGAGCTTCTTTGATTTCAGCTTTGATGGCATTGGCTAGTTGATCACGAGCTTCTCCCCATGCATTTTTCATAGCTTCTGACCACATTTCAGGCACTGCTTCTTCTATTGTCTCCAAAAGTGCTTGCTTTGTTACCTAAACAAAAACAAAATAACTATTAAATAATACATTAATCTTCTACAAAAGTAGTCTTTATAATCCAACAAAAGTAAAAACATTCACAATTCAACATTAATTTTTCTCAGTTTTCCCTCATCATACATATTTTTTGCAAAGGCTTCCCTCAGACTATTATACACGGTCAGTGAGAACCACTGATCTCATTAAAGATTTTCAGTAGAACTTTCATATAACGTTATGTCAAATATTAATAGTGTACAAATTCATGTAACAAATGTGAATAGATGTCACAAATAAGCAATGCATAATTGTCAACCATAGTCTTACTTTACAATAATGACTTGCAATACTGTCAGACAACAACTTTTGGAGTTAACATAGAGAATTCAAGTTTGATAAAAATCAAAGTACATCCAAATAAATGAGTAGAGAAATACCTCTTCAAAACTTTCACTTCCACGCCTTATATAAATAAGAGCTTGTGGAAGCAATTGAGAACTGTTTGCTTCAGGTGATTTGATTCCAATCTGGTCTGAAGCCATAAATTGACAAAACTCATGGTCTTTTCACTTCTTGGACCGAGTTTGGGCTGCAGTAAACAAGCACCAAATCAGACACTGACCTAGGGTAATATTGTCAAATTATGCAAACTAGAATCCAACCAAAACCAAAAGCAAATATGACAAAAGCAATAGTATAAAATCCACAATAGTTGTTCTTAAGCTTACTTGATTCCCAAATCAATATGCTCCTGAATACCAAAGCCGAAACATCTGGTATTGCTGAAGTTCCTTCTCAGAAGTTCATACTCTTTCACCTTTAAACCACTCTCCAATAGTTGCATTGACTATTTTTCTTGTAACCTCTAACAATGACATAACATGTAATCTTCTCATTTCTTCTAATCCTAAATGATCGAATAGTGTACCTTGCTGTCAAATCCAAAGGAGAGAAAAAAATGAGACTTTTGCCATGGCAGGGTTCGCAGAAAAGTCAAATCCAATTATAAATCTAACATAGGCAGTCACAACCTTGCATTTTGAAACAGATTAATTATTCCATGATTAAAACCTATAACCTCCATCACATGGTTATCTTACATTAAAGAGCTTAAAGAGAATCTTTTAACACTCACATTTTGGGAATAAGTAAACGAATTTCATAATCACTAAGGAGCTGCAAAACTATCACAAAAAACAATAGAGGAAGCTTGTGACTAAATTTGAGGTGGAAGAAGTATTAAGGTATTCATCAAAACAAAACAAATATCATCTTCTACCAAAAAAATGTCAAACAAATAAGTATAATGCTTACATAGGATGGAATAATTGGTTCAAAGTTACACCTTTATCCTGTCAAAATATGTATCCGCTGAATCAATGAACTGCTTCCACAAAAATGGCTACTTGAATTGGTTGAAACTCATACGCATAGTCAATGAACTTATCCTGTCAATGAACTTCTTTACCTTGTATATTTCCTGTCGAAGTCAATAGCAAAAGCATGAAAAGGAAGACATCTTATAGTCTTACGCATAGTCTTATTTATTACTAATTCATATCAGATCCTTCTTCATCCCACCCACACCTTCCCTGTCATAGTCTCACCCTAACCAACCAACATCTATATGCAAATAACAAATATATTTAAGCACCAATAATCAATCAATCCATTCACACAAAATTTATGAATCCCAAAGTCAATAATAGTAATAATGAAAATAATATAAATCAAATAAACAAATAGGAAACAAATGAAACAGTTTCATTCCAGCAACCACCTAAGTCCGTTCTAGGTCAAATTTGATAAACACAAAATAACAAGAAATTATTTAGAATTTAAAACTCTTACCATTCATTATACATACCATTATACGTACCTTTACCAACAACGAATAGTTGAAGCAGATGAAGGAATGATGCAACAAGAAGTAGAGACGGAAAGACTGAGCAGTCGAGCTTCAGTAGAACGGCGGAGTGCCAGAGTATGAGGCGGAGCTTCGGTACGGAGTAGTGAGGCAGTCAGGGTCGACGGCTAGGGTACTCTCTTCATCGTTCTCACTTTTGTCAACGGGAACAATAAAGAGATTGGAGTGAGATCTGATGCCTGAACGATGAAGAGATTGGAGAACGATGAACCCATTCTCTTGATTGTGGTTTTAGGATTTCTCATAGATAGAATATATTGGAGATCGATTGAAGAGATTTGAAGATTTAGGTCAAAGGGTTTTGATAGAATGAGTTTATTCTAAGTGGTTTTTTTTTTTTTTTTTTGGTATTCAGAGGGAGTGATTTTGATAGAATGAATATTAGAGAGCCAAGCCAAAATTTTGGGAAAAGGAATTTGGCGCTTTTAGGTCAAATTATTGCAACGGTTGATTTAATGGTTGCATAAACCGTCGCAAAAATCATAAAATAAACACATTGCAACGGTTTTTGCCAAATGGTTGCAATGCAAGTGTCGCAAAGTGACATTTTTCTTGTAGTGAATAGTCATGGTAAGATAATTACCATCCACCTTTCTTATTATTTACTAGTTTGCCATGCTTCCACTTAATTTCAATTTTGCACCCTATTTAATATATATTCTTAATTAATAATACTCCTATTAATTAAGATCGAGATGTTACAACCTATCCCCTTAAAAGAATTTTCTCCGCGAAATTGACGAACTTCTTTATTCAACACCAACGTAAATAGTCTACATCCTCTTACAGATTCTATACCTCATCTCTTAATCGTCCATGATTCGTCGTTCAATAGGTTTTTGATCATCATTCTTCCCTGCGTTAGCACTCGCGCCTAATACTTTTGGAAGTCTTACTTGTTCATTTAATGACATCGAACTCATAACCTCAGCCCATAATACAAGTTTTGGTGCACGCTCATCTTATATCAGTTCTCTTCTTCGACTCATATGCTCATGGCGTAACTTTCCCTTTGTTTGCACTCTTCAAATCCACACCGAAGGATACTTAACCTTACTAGTTTACCGCGCCGAATTTCTCAATTGAACTGTTTTCCTTCATAATCTTTGCTCTCAAGGGTATTCCATTACTTACAAATCCAAGCTCAGACATCAACATATGCGAAACTTACTCGTTGTACGTTCTTTGGTCATTTGTACTGTCTTCTACTTACAATTTCTTGGAATAATACTTTCCTCTCTTAAAGAGTTGTTGGTCCTGAAACCAATCTGTTAACTACATTCTTACTCAATTTCGGCTGTGCATTCTGATATCACTACTTACTATCATTCTCCCCACATGACGTTGTCGTTTTAGATGTAACTTTCCAGATGTTGTTCTACCTCATCTCATCTTTCCGATGTCATCTCTTCTGTTGTTACTTCTGTTGGAACAAAATGAGTTTTATTTATAAAACACCCTAAGTTTTGATGATAACAAGGTATTAAATGGACAATTGGTATTACTAATAAATGATCTAGTGTGCAGGAACAAAGTAAAAATATCATCCTCGTAGATCATCTTTTGGGCATCTGAAGGACACAGTCTGAAGTGTTAAGGCTCTGATGACGCTGGAAGCATCAGAGCCTCTGAAGAAGTCCTCAGAGGCCAAAGAAAGAAACACAGTCCGAAGCGTGTGTACATCTTCAGAAGATCAAATAAACGGTATCATCAGATCCTGAAGAACTCTCTCTGAAGAAAGACAGCTAATAACCAATGCAATAGTACAACGGTCCTATCAAAGAGTACAACCGTCTTGTCAACAAAAAGGAGAGTGTACAACCAACGGTTCTCTTCTCAACGTCTTTATACCTAGAGTATAAATAGAAGACATCCTCATAGAGAGAAGACTACTGGAAGATCATCTGAACTTAGAAAGATTCAAATCATATTCAAAGCTGTGTACTGTGTTATTCTTTCTAGAGTTATATTCTAAGTTAAATATCTTTTGATATTACAGACTCTGAGCTTAGTGTTTAGAGAGTCTTGCTTAGAACTTTCAGTCCTACTTAATCTTTGTATTAAGTTAGTTTGTGAAGTCTCTTTGTCTTGTGTGACTTAGAGCAGGAAGTCTTAAGTCTTGTGTGACTTGAGCAAGGAAGTCTTAAGCTTGTGTGCTTAAGCATGGAAGTCTCTAATCTTGTGTGATTAAGCAAGGAAGTCTCTTTGTCTTGTGTGACTTAGAGCAAGGAAGTCTCTTGCTTGTGTGCTTGAGCATTAGTTGTGTAATCTTTGTGATTATAGTGAAATCCCTTGGAAGTGCAAGGGGACTGGACTACTCTCGTTTTGTGAGAGGAACCAGTATAAAATTTCTGTGTGTTCTTTCTCTCTCTCTCTCTCACTGTTTTATTTGTGTTTTGTGTTTAGTCTAGTTTATCATATCCGCTGCATTTCTATATTTCTTAAGACAAAAGAAACAATTTTTCAAAACACAATTCAACCCCCCTTCTTGTGTTTTTCACCTTCAACTTCTACTACCGTAGACATCCCTCAGTAAAGTTCACATCACTTCGTAGCTTCAGATACACCACCTTATACTTAACTTATTATTATAATCCTTACATATCTACGATTCCTTAACTCACACTACTTACAATTGTCTCATATTACTATCCTCCTAACATACGTCTCTTCTTACCCTTCACGTCCGGTTCCTACTCAACTTATCACTTCACCGATCTCAACTGCATTTAATATCCTTTAGTATTTTGCTTTCTTTGTTTCCCAGATAATTGTTCCACTACTCAACAGGTCTCATCAAGTCGGTATCTTGCCTGGTTGGTTACACTTCGTAACACGGGACACTGGTTGGGGTTACAAAGTTATCTTAAGGGTATAAGCTTGAGCATTAATACTGATAGTTCCAAGGATCTTCATTCTCCCAACATGTCATACGTACTACTTCATAACACATACGTTGTTTAAATACTCTAGGATCGATTGAAATATAAAACAAGTGGAAGAGTGCCTAAGTACTACATATTCTTTTGCTAATAAGTTAAACTCATCTGCAAACGAATACATAGTCCTTTAGGTAGATTTCCACCTACCATTTCAATCCATCCTAGTACAACACAGCGAACGAGTTGTACATTCAACATGCAGATGAACTTGAGTTTCTAATTTTCTCGTAAGGGTAAGGGTTTGACTTGTTTGAAAATTTAAATGGTAAGTTAATATGATAGAATTTGGCTAGTCGAACACATGAGGTTTGAACTTCTTATTTTAAGACTGAACTGAGTTGCTTGACGTTTGGATGATTGGTGGGTCAGTTACGGATTGAACAGGACGAGAAATAATTTCCAAATGATGGCAAGTCATTACTTTACGCTAGTAATTCCAACTTAAGCTGACTAGAACTGATTATTGGTAACAAATTATAGGGCTGGACCATTATGGTAGAGATACTCAGAGTTAACACCGGTCTAACATGGTTACAATGAATGGGATTAGGAGGGTTCGTACCATTAGTACCAATCTTGACACTACTTCCTATACCTTTGACTGGTTTTGGATTGTATCTGGGACGAGTTGGTGAGACCTTATAAAGAAAGGTAAACTGAACTGACTACGTTAACGTCTCCAACTTTTGAGTTACCTTACGACGTTGTTTGGTAGGTTAACAAGGTCCGGAGGAACTTAAACTGAAACTACTCACGACCTTTAATGGCTAGATAGGCTTAGGTGATTTTGAATCGGTCATTGGTAAAGAAGCTAGAAGTTTGAAGAATTTCTTAGTAGTAAACGTAAGGGTGTTTCTCTACAAGTAGACATGAATAATTGTTAGTCCTAAAGGATGCATGGCTTATTACTCTTAACACGAAATTCACATTTTCATATGCACGAGTTGCTTATGGTTAACAAAGCTGAAAAGCTGAAGACATTTTGTCAAGGTTACTTATGGATGATACTCTCCTGGTGAGTTGATTTCACTGATATTAAGGAATTTGGGAGGTACTCAACTTAACTGGATTCTTACATTAATTGTAGGTGATAGATCTCTTGTATCGAAGAATTTATCTCATTACTAGACTCAGGTAGATACGGGGAAACATAAGGTCACATCTTAACAAGGTTTACTAGTTACGAATCATGTGATTCGACGGTTTTGGCTGAATTAAAGCTTGCACAAAGGGGTAGGTAACTAAAGATCTTAGTTCTATTGCTCTAGGCTGACATCTCACGATTTCTCATAATAACTATTATTTGGGTTGGAGTCAAACTCGATTCTCCTGAGAACTTAGCAGATGAACTCTCACAAAGGTTTAACCAAAATGTCGGGTTACTAGCTAAGAGGTTTGAATATTGAAAATTATTTGTCAGCTGGGTGATGTAGTTACGGAACCGAGCTACTCTAAACGAAACTTGGTTGCTATTGGTCTGGCTAAGATACAGGTTTGAACTGAGTGGCTGATTTTATCTTGAAGGGACATTTGGTATTTTATTCTACGTGAATGGTACAACAAGCTGGTATTGAGAATTGGAGAAATGTGTGGAGTCTAGGTTGTCTCCTCTGGTAGTGTAGCTAATTGGCTTATGTCACTAGGGCCAACTAATAAGTTGAACTAAAAGTTTGACAGATTCGGAAGGGTTTGATTCACTGACTTTGGCTAGGTCTTATCTTAGTTACCGCACTTCTGGTAATATGGTTCACAAGAGTAGTGTCCACTAGCGCACTATACTCCATCCTACACTGCACTCTGTTCTCATAATTCCATTATCCGCATTACTGCACCGAGCAGACTTACTACCACTGTCTGTTTATCGCACATCAATATTCAGTCTTGGCTCTACTCCAATCAACGCATACTTTTATACTGGGTTTTCCATTCCCATAATTTTTGCATCCTTAAACATGTTACCGTCAGTCGAGCGCATTCGCTTCGTGCAACTCCTGACTTGCTCCTTGCTACTGGTAGCTCGCCACATACTATTCCAACTTCCACGCGTCCTCTTATTGGCGTCACTTCCCCTTGTGGCGTCGACTACTGCATTCCCAACGTCCTCTTCCAATGGTCTTCGCTCATTCTTCCGTCCAAGTTTGCGCTTCAACTTCCTTTTTACCACCCGACCTCCTTGGTCCACTTCGGTTCTCAACCGTAATACTCTGCCTATCACACACGCCACTGAGTTGATCAGACTCAGTACGCGAGGATTTCAGCGTAAACAGTCAAACTCCAAAGGGTCCATACTTCAGTGGATTGAATTTTAATGATCCGCGGCAAGGTTCGATACTGAATCGACCTGCTCTGATACCAATTATAACACCCCATATCAATTTATCTAGAATATCAATAGGAGTGTACATAACTGAATCGGGACACATTAAAATTGTTGTGACCCTTGTATCCGAATCTTTACGCTTCAGCTCCGCGACACTTGCGAACCTATTATATGAAAGGATGAAGACTGGGTGGGGGGGGGGGGGGGGGGGGGGTGAGACTACTAAGCCTCGTGAGTTCTACTACCTGCCTAATGGTGACTACACCGGGGGAAACCTGAACGTCAGTCCGCACATGTTCTCACAACACAATATAATATTACAATAAATAAGGGTGTAACACCAAATATTATCTGAGTTCATTTTAGCTACGAAGGACACTCTGAGGTGAGCCGGTCTCAGAGAGCCTTCACTCCTCCGCACCAATCTTCGTGATCATATGCACATATGGTACGGAGCCTACGGCATCACATTTATTTTTAAATCTTTTACTACGGATTCCTCGAATCCCTTCAGTGGTGCATATAAAGCAACCACTCGCTCTCGACTAACTTGTATAATAACTAGTGCGATAACATTCTACCAATAAAGCCCATCCCGGGGGACTAACCTAGCATTTAGCCTAAGTTATTTCATAGCCTATGCGTGTAA
This sequence comes from Trifolium subterraneum, assembly GCA_951799995.1. Lineage (NCBI taxonomy): Eukaryota > Viridiplantae > Streptophyta > Magnoliopsida > Fabales > Fabaceae > Trifolium > Trifolium subterraneum. The sequence goes on from OX637466.1 coordinate 27,990,596, forward strand.
TTAACATCGTAATTATTATTTACTCACAATGTTAATGGAAAACAGGCCTTGAAAGATGACAATTCAAAAATGTGTACGAGTTTTAAAAGGCAGAAACAGAGGACAAAGCTGAAAATTTTGGTGGCCTGCGCCTAGGCGCAATACCCCTGCGCCTCTGGATTCTGTTTGCTGCCCTTTTTGCCTGCGCGTAGGCGCGAAGCTGCTGCGTGTAGGCGCGAAGGTTCTGCAGTATTCAGTTCAAACCAGAATTTCTACAATACAATTGTCATTCTTCCAAGCCATTAACATCATAAGACACAATAATAATTAAAATGGAGAAGAGTTTTGGGAATTAAACCCTTCTCATGCACATTTCAACCCTAAATCCTATGTTTGCATACAATGTTATAATTGGGGAAATTCTAACTATCTACTAATAAGAACCCACCTGAGACTGACGCTTGAACAATACCATCGTCATTTCCATAGCTCGCCAATACGCATAATTGCAATTGAGATGCTTCGAGCCCATACTCATAATTTTCTACAGAATTCCTGATTCGAACCTCCCACTTGAAAGAGCCCTAACGACCTCATTTCTCAACCAATTTTCACTAAACCAACACCACGAAATCGAGAATTGAGTTAGCTTTCCAAGGAAACAAACCTCATTCAATTTGAAGTTACAGAGAGGGAGTTCATACCATTTTAGTGAGGCTCTGTCCAACATAAATTCTGCAAAAATCCTATGTTTGAACTTTAGCTTCAAAAATTCGCCCAGACCTCAATTCTTGTCCACAAATTATGAAAATTGTGCCAAACTGACCGGAATTGAGTTATATAACCATAGCAAAAAACGGAATTTCAATCGGAGTTACGAAGAATGAGAACATACTGTTTTAGTGAGACCCTGTCCAGAATACGGGTTTAACTTATATTCTTCCAAAAATCACCAATCCAATCTTTACGCCTCAAACCCAATTGAGATTTCCTTTCCAATCCAAAATATGACTTCTTTCTTTAATTTCTCAAATCTTCAAAGCTTCTAACCGAAAAGCATAATACCAATCTTGAAACAACACATGCAACTCCAAATCAAAGGAAGTAAGGATTAATTTTTAGGATTGGTTCTAAACTTAAAGGGAAATCACAAACTATAACCATACCGTAAATTAATAGTGCTGTAATCTATTGATTTGAAGTACAAGCATGCAGAGCTTCCTTTATCATTTTGAAGGTTTGACAAGAAAATGAGTTTTAATGGGGATTTTCGGCCAATTGAGTTTAGGGGGAAGGATAGAAGTTCAACCATCTTCTATTAGCTTATAAGATTGATGGGTTGAGTAGGGGTTTCACATGCAAGGCTTAGAATTTGACATAAATGAAAGAAGTGAGACATGGTGGGTGGTGTTGATGAGTTTGGCGTGAGGAAGAGAAAGAGATTTAGGGAAAGTCATTTTTCCTTTACTGCAAAATTGGAACAATGAAAAGTGAAGGTTGGTTGTTCCTAGGGTCTTAAATAGTAATGGTAAGATAATTACCATCCACCTTTCTTATCATTTACTAGATTGTCATGCTTCCACTTAATTTCAATTTTGCACCTTATTTAATATATATTCTTAATTAATAATACTCCTATTAATTAAGATCAAGATGTTACAAAATTCAGGGACAATCTCTTAAGCATGTTGAGATATATCTTTTGTCGACCGTGTTTTTACATGGTCAGTTGTATGTTGCAATTTCAAGAGTTATTTAAAGAGAATAATTAAAAATATTGATTATCGACGAATTTAACCATACTAAAATTAAAATTTAATTATTAAAAAATGTCATTAGTAGGAGTTGAAATTATAACATTTTTGTAAATGTTTCATATATTAGCCACTATGACATATCAATTGTTTTGAAATGTTTTGTAACCAACATGTATTAAATATGCAATCCAATCAATTTTTCTGTAATAAATGTTCAATTTTTTTTTCTAAGTCTCCAAATTTTTTTATACACATACCTCAGTAGAAATCGAATCCATGATGTGTCACAACAATATATAATTTAATATTTTTCGCTGCTATGCAAATATTTATTTTGTTTAAATAGAAATCAATTTTTATTTTATAAAGATATGTTATGAATATTTATCGTATATGTTTTATTTTTCCTATATATATATATATATATCAAGTTTAGCTTTCACAAATTTTTATATATATATATATATATATATATATATATATATATATATATATATATATATATATATATATATCAAGTTTAGCTTTCACAAATTTTTACTCCAACTATTCATTCTCGCCGCGTTTTATATGCTTCTTTATTCCTTGTAGACTATAAAATTATATGAGCAGTATATATGTCTAAGTGATAGATCAATTTTGAATTGAGGATGCATTGAGAGTGACTATGGAATTGATTCACTTGTTAACCAACGTGGACTAATTATTTTGGGTTTAGCTTCTGCCAGTGTACTTGTTTACAAAGTGTTTTTGATTGAATTACTAAATTTGATGATTAGAGAATTAACAGAGATTTAATTTAAAATATTTGATTTAGAATTTCTTTGAGATAATTGACGTTGATTATTTGTCGTTGTTTGATGTGTTGTTATGGTGGCCTCTGAGCTTCCGGTTGTCGTGTTGCTATGTTGACCGTTGTGTTGTCGTTTGTCGTGTTGTCGGTGTGGTTTATAGTTGTTGAGTAATGATGTTGGAATATATTATTATTAATGATGTTGAATTATATATTATTATATTATTACAATGAGTAGCAATGAGTAGTAAAATGAGTAGCAATGAGTAGTAATGATGTTGAATCATATATTATTATATTATTAAGATGAGTAGCAATGAGTAGTAATGATGTTGAATCATATATTATTATAATGAGTAGCAATGATGTAGCAATGAAAGTTAAAGTTATTTTGGTTTTGAGTGTATTGTTGAATTGGATGAGTTGCGTGTGTTTATGTGTCTAATTTAGGAATTGTGTTTTATTTTGTGTTCGGTCGTTCCAAAGAATGCTACCGTGCTTATTATCCCATATATTGTCGCTTACATTGTGGATGAATCTGTTATTTAAGTGATGTTGTTACTTACCCTCTTCTGGCTTGACCCTGCGGTTCACACCTGTAGATTTTCAGGTAACCAGTGACGCTTAGTTGCGAGTCCGGAGGTGGCGTTAGGAGCTGCCTTTTCTTTTCCAATTTCAATAATAGAGTCGCTCTGTTAGGAAGTTGTCGGGGAAAAACTATACTTACTTTTGCTAAAAAGTTTCTTTTGAAAAAGGAATTGGTCCATGTTATTTGTTCAGTATTTTTCTTATTATTATTGGAATTCAGATGAAAATTTATAAGTTCATTTTCCACTGTGTTTTCTTTAAATGCTTATTAATTAGTCCCGTTGAAGATTAGTAACATCCTTTGTAAATAAATCAATCAACTTTTATAAATAAAATCAATGGGATTTTGAGGGTGTTACATGCATTGCGTGATTTTTATAATATTCAATATGGTGTTGGATGATTTTATTATACACCGGGGGATGAGTCAGTTTCGACTGATTTTAAAAGACATACTTGATTGTGTCATTTATTTTAAGAAATTTATTATAGTTCTTTTTATATAATATATGAAAATCTACAAAACCCGTGCGATAGCACGGGTCAGTGTCTAGTTATAAAAAAAGGTTTAATTGCACATTTAGTCCTTTTATTTTATTTTAGGTTTCAATTGGTTCCTTATGTTTTAAAAGTTTCAAGTTGTTCCCTTATGTTTTAAAAGTTTCAAGTTGGTCTCGTATGTTTATTTTAGGTTTCATATTGGTCCCTTATTTTAGGGACTAACTAATTCAAATTTTCGAAACTTGAGGGATCAACTTGATACTTTTAGAAACTTGAGGGACCAGCTTGAAACTTTTAAAATATAAGGGACCTATTTGAAACAAAATAAACATAAGGGATCAACTTAAAACCTAAAATATACATAAGGGACCAAATGTGCAATTAAGCCAAAAAACTATAAAATTGATTGATCTAGTGTAGTGACAAAATGCACAAAATAGATCTTAAATGGTGTAGGTTCGATTCTTGGTGAGATATTTTTTTAAGATTTTATTTGAATTAATTTAGTGTAAAATGGGAGAGAAAATGAGTGGGGAAAAATTTGAGTTAGAAATTACAAAACGGACCAAACTTATAATATAAAAGATATTGGTGATAGAGAGATAATAATAATAATAATAATAATAATAATAATAATAATAACGATAATAGGAAGTGGTTGTTGATTTTCTTTCTGGTATGATATATGCAAGTCATATATAATAATAACAATAATGATAATAATAGTAGTAGTATAGTAGAAAGCTAATAATAATAAATATTTAACATGGTGAGAGATATATAGAATTTTATATTTATTAGATGTTGGTTACAAAATTATATCATATTGATTGATCTAGTGTAGTGGCAAAATCTACAAAATAGATCTTAAAGGTTGTGAGTTTGATTCTTGATAATGTATCTCTTATATTATAAGTTTGTTCTTTTTTGCTATTCTTAACCCTAATTTCTTTCCCACTCATTTTACCTCTCAATTTTCCCGCTCGTTTTCCCTCTCATTTTACCGAACCCACAACTTTTAACCCACCATGTTAAATATTTGTTAGTATTATTAGCTTCATACTATTATTATTATTATTATTATTAATTCAAATCAAATATTAAAAATTACATCACCAAGAATCGAATCCACAATATTTAACTCACCATGTTAAATATTTATCATTATTAGCTTCCTATTATTATTATTATTATTATTATTATTATTATATCTTTTATATTCTAAACTTGCTCCGAAATGCTAACCTTAAACCTATGTTTTTTATTTCTCTATTTTTCATGTGGTCCATTATTTTAAAAAAAATACAAATTTGTCTAGCATGAGAATCAAACACCCATCCCTTTGATTTTTTCTTTTGCGATGATTATATTAATAAGAGTCAGGGACAATCTTTTAAGCATGTTGGGATATATATTTTGTCGACATTGTTTTTACATGGTCAGTTGTATGCTGATGTTGCAACTTCAAGAGTTAAAGAGAATGATTAAAAGTATTGATTATCGACGAAGACGGTGAAAATACGAATAAAACTTCAAATGTAGTCTATAAAGAAGTATTTCGTAATATACCATAATTTATGTTGTATGAACATATATCCAAATTTATTGTCGAACTAATATTTAATGGTACTCACTTTTTTATATACGTTTTAGTGTTAAAAAAATTATATTACGGTTAATTAGACTTGTGCACCGCACGGGTCGAAGTTCTAGTTTTTAACAATTTATTTGAATTAATTTTAAGATAAAATGAGAGAGAAAATGAGCGGGAAACAAATTAGGGTTAAAAATAGCAAAACGGAACAAGTTTATAATATAAGAAATGAAAATATGTATAATCAATGTATTAAAAAGTGAAATGTTTAACTTTTTAAATAAATAAATAGTTTTTAAAATTAAATACTAAAGAGTGCTTGAGAGACACTAGTTAACATCTCCCTAAATTAAAGACCTGGTCTAACTATCAATACATGTGTAACACCACCATTAAAACTGAGGTGTTGTTCACATCAACATAAAAACTCCAAACTAATTTAAAAGTTAAAAAATATATAAAACCCGGTTTTTTTTAATATCTTGTAATTAGTTGTTAAATTTTTTTTTTTCGGATTTGAAGTAGGGTTGGGTGGGTTCGACCAGAAATACTAACATATGACCTCCAAATCCTTTAACCTTTAGGTTTGTCAAACCTATAAATATCATATCGAATATAGGGTTGAGTGGGTTCGACCGTAAAGTAACTAACAATAAATTAGTCAAAGTGATAAGAATATTGTTGGGTTTTTGAAATTGACTACATTTTGCAAAAACAAAGATCTGATCAGATGTAGAGACAGATGGGGCAACATATGGGACAACATCCTGAAGCCAGAAAATGTGTGAAGTTTGTTACATGAGAAACACGCGTTTTCTTTGTGAAGTAAATCCATTAAGTGACTTGCTTGTTCCCCAAGACAAGATATTCAGCTTATTTCCTGATCATATCGCTTTTTGCATCGCCCCTAAAGATATGCCTATATTTTAGGGTTTTGGTTGGATTTACTTAAAAAATATATTGCTATCGGATATGTTCTATTTTCTTGTTACTTGTGAAGTCTGAAATTCGTGATCATCCTATGCTAACTCAGACTATATATATTGAAGACCTAAAACCTATTTTATTTACCGAAACCGAAGCTTAAACAAATATATCAAAGATGTAGTCTTTTAGGGTTTCGTGTCTTGTAAGCCTTGTGCTTTATTTTGTATACCTCTCTAGTTGCTGCCTCTGGTTATCACAGCACAGAGTTGGTTTGTTTTAATTGAGTTGTAATTTTTATTTACTCAAGAGCTTTTAAGCGAGAGTAAATTATTTGTGTCTTGGTGTGTGTCACCACTTTGTTTGTATTGTTATACGGTCACACTGGGCGTGTGGCTAAGAGGAAGTGAGACGGGGCGTCTCATATCTAGGAGTTCCTAGGTAGGATTGCATGAGATAGTGTCTAGGCGATAAGATAGAAACGAGAGGTTTTGGAGTCTTTGAACTAGAACTATAGTAGTGAATTCATTCCTAGATTGGTATCCCCCAGAGTAGGTCGTATTATACGCCAAACTGGGTTAACAAACACAGTGTGTTATTTTATTTCCAGTTATTTATCGTTTATTATTTATTGCTTCTGCTGTAACTAGTGTAGTGTCAAAGGTTGCCCCATCCGGTACCCTATTTGGACTACGCCAGAATTTCAATTGGTATCAGAGCAGGCATCCTGTTCTGTATCTGGGTGAGCTCCAGGGAAGATACTTTCTGGCACTATGGACAAGGAAGAAGATGATATGCAGTAGCAGTAGTGATATGTGTTGGTATGATGTGTATGTGAGTATGAATGCCATGTTTTGTTGAGGGGAAGTAACACTTGGTTGTTATGCATGCAGTGAGGGGGAGTAATCCTTATTTTCTGGTGTATGTGTGATATATATGTATTCAGGGGGAGTAAAGTTCTTCTAATGATGTCTTGACATGTATGTATTGAAGGGGAGCAGTTTAATCTTTAAACAGATGTGTTGCTTGATGCTACCCCATCTTGGCTACCATCCAATCTGTTTAATTCTGAACTCAGATTTTATTTGGAAGTTGTGTACTATATCTCTCCAAGACCTGTCTAATATTGTTTTGGCCAAAATTTGCAAAAAGGGGAGATTGTTGGGTTTTTGAAATTGGCTACATTTTGCAAAAACAAAGATCTGATCAGATGTAGAGACAGATGGGGCAACATCTGGAACAACATCCTGAAGCCAGAAAATGTGTGAAGTTTGTTACATGAGAAACGCATTTTCTTTGTGAAGTAAATCCATTAAGTGACTTGCTTGTTCCCCAAGACAAGGAATTCAGCTTATTTCCTGATCATATCGCTTTTTGCATTGCCCCTAAAGATATGCCTATATTCTAGGGTTTTGGTTGGATTTACTTAAAAAATATATTGCTATCGGATATGTTCTATTTTCTTGTTACTTGTGAAGTCTGAAATTCGTGATCATCCTATGCTAACTCAGACTATATATATTGAAGACCTAAAACCTATTTTATTTACCGAAACCGAAGCTTAAACAAATATATCAAAGATGTAGTCTTTTAGGGTTTCGTGTCTTGTAAGCCTTGTGCTTTATTTTGTATACCTCTCTAGTTGCTGCCTCTGGTTATCATAGCACAGAGTTGGTTTGTTTTAATTGAGTTGTAATTTTTATTTACTCAAGAGCTTTTAAGCGAGAGTAAATTATTTGTGTCTTGGTGTGTGTCACCACTTTGTTTGTATTGTTATACGGTCACACTGGGCGTGTGGCTAAGAGGAAGTGAGACGGGGCGTCTCATATCTAGGAGTTCCTAGGTAGGATTGCATGAGATAGTGTCTAGGCGATAAGATAGAAACGGGAGGTTTTGGAGTCTTTGAACTAGAACTATAGTAGTGAATTCATTCCTGGATTGGTATCCCCAGAGTAGGTCGTGTTATACGCCGAACTGGGTTAACAAACACAGTGTGTTATTTTATTTCCAGTTATTAATCGTTTATTATTTATTGCTTCTGCTGTAACTAGTGTAGTGTCAAAGGTTGCCCCATCCGGTACCCCATTTGGACTACGCCAGAATTTCAAATATAGAATCTCTTAAATAAATGGAAGTGTTTATTAAATAATGATGAAAACTTTATGGGTCATGCTAAATAGTGTCCTCAGGACACTTGTTAAGCATACCATAAAAGAAAATAAAAAATAAATTTTATGCTAGAAATATAACTTTTTACAATTTTAAGGTATTGATTTGACTGCACAACTTTCATTGTGAAATCTATTTCTAATATAATAAAATCGATTACAACCAAATTTACAAATTTAAAATCGATTACAACTTTCATTGGAAGAGGTGAAGGCAACCGTGTGGGACTTTGGAAGAGGTGAAGGCAGCAGTGTGGGACTGTGACAGTTACAAGAGTCCGGGCCCCGAAGGAATTAATTTTGTTGAGAATAATGCCAGAATATCTTTTTTTGAAGATTTTAGTCTTAAATATATTTTATATTTATATTTGAAATAAAATAATATTAGGGTTTATGATTTATATTTTGTTTAGAATTTTAAGTATTCTTTTAGAATTTATAGGATTTGTTTGTTATTTAAATTATATGATTGGTTTTTATGTAGCTGTATACATAGAGCCATGTAGTTATGAATAATAAAATGAAAAAGAAAAACAAGAACATGAGAGTATTCTCCATGTAACAACATGTTGTCTTCTCCGTTTTCTCCATCAAATATATCCCACCAAATTCCGCAATACCAAAAATCCAAAAAAAACCATATCAGAGGCATCAGAGCAAAGTTCGTTTACGGACCTGTGAAGATGGAAGAAGAAGAAGATGAAGACGAAGATGAAGATGAAGAATACGAAGAAAAAGAAGAAACCAACAAAATCTCATAACCAAAAATCATAACCATAACTACATCTTTATGTGTTACATGAAATATGCACATGCAATAACCCAAAACCAAAATCAAAACCAAAACCAATACATGAAAAGTATGATACCTACACATGTATTATAGAACCCATAACCCATAACCAACATGAAAAGTAGGATACATACACATGTATTACAAAACCCAAAACCAATACATGAAAAATACGCTCATGTATCATATGAAGATGTAGAGAACAAAAAAAAAAAAAAATCAACATGAATCTCGGGCTGGATACAACACAAAGATATTCAGTTGGGGAGGAGTGTTCAAAAATGTTTTTCAATTCAAATCTCAGGTTGGATACAACACAAAGGTATCCGGTCAAGGAGGAGTATTGAGGAACGACAAAAAAAAAAAAATTGGGTACAACAAAAAGATATTCAGTCAAGGAGGAGTGTTGAGAATAATGCCAGAATATCTTTTTTTTGAAGATTTTAGTCTTAAATATATTTTATATTTATATTTGAAATAAAATAATATTAGGTTTTATGATTTATATTTTGTTTAGAATTTTAAGTATTCTTTTAGAATTTATAGGATTTGTTTGTTATTTAAATTATATGATTTGTTTTTATGTAGCTCTATACATAGAGCCATGTAGTTATGAATAATAAAATGAAAAAGAAAAACAAGAACATTAGAGTATTCTCCATGTAACAACCTGTTGTCTTCTCCGTTTTCTCCATAAAATATATCCCACCAAATTCCGCAATACCAAAAACACAAAAAACCATATCAAATTTTGGGTTCTTTAAGGATTTTTGGAGTGAGATGCAAGGGGATATCATGCGATTTATTGCGGAGTTTCACAAGAATGAAAGGTTGACAAAAGGTTTAAAGTCTACCTTCATTGCTTCAATCCCTAAAGTTGACAGCCCTCAACGTCGGTTGAATGATTTCAGGCCCATTTTCCTCGTGGGCAGCCTTTATAAATTATGGCGAAGGTCCTAGCTAACCGTTTGCGAATGAGGTGGTAGACGAGGCTCGTAGGTCTAAGAAGGATTTGTTGCTCTTTAAAGTTGATTTCGAGAAGGCCTACGACTCGGTAGATTGGGGTTACTTGGATGCTGTCATGGGGAGATTGAGTTTCCCAACCCTTTGGAGGAAATGGATTAAAGAATGTGTCTGTACGGCTACAACGTCTATCTTAGTCAATGGAAGTCCAACTGATGAATTTCCTCTTGAGAGAGGATTACGGCAAGGGGATCCCCTATCTCCTTTTCTGTTCTTAATGGCCGCCGAGGGCATACATGTGTTTATGGAGGCCATCGTGGAGCGTAATTTATTCACGGGGTATAATGTTGGTGAGGTAACTCCGGTTTCGGTGTCGCACCTTCAGTTCGCTGATGATACGCTTTTGATGGGAACTAAAAGCTGTGCGAATGTCCGTGATTTGCGGGCTGTCCTCGTGCTGTTTGAGAGAATGTCCGGATTGAAGGTTAATTTCCATAAGAGTATGTTGGTTGGGGTTAATATCACTGATTCTTGGTTGGGTGAGGCGGCATCAGTTTTGAGTTGTAGAGTGGGGAAGATTCCTTTCCTTTATTCGGGCCTTCCTATTGGGGGCGATCCGAGACGTCTTAGTTTTTGGGAACCGGAGTATGGGGTATTGGGGGTTCGGCAGTTGAGGGAGTTTAACTTCGCTCTGTTAGGCAAGTGGCGTTGGAGGATGTTAGTAGATATGGAGGGTCTATGGTTTCAATTGTTGGCGGCTCGGTATGGTTTGGAGAGTGGTAGACTGTGTGAGGGAGGGACAAGTGGGTCGTAATGGTGGAGGGAGTTAGGGCGTATTCGGGACGTTGGAGGTGAGTTGGGGGGAGGGTGGTTTGGGGAGCATATCATGAAAACTGTGGGGGATGGGTCTGACAATTTTTTCTGGATTGACCCCTAGGTGGATGGGACCCCTTTGTGTGTGCGCTTTGGGAGACTGTTTGATTTGACTGTGAACAAATCGACTTCAGTGGCTGAGATGTTTTCGTTAGGGTGGGGGTGGCTGGGAAGGCGTGGGTGTGACGTAGACCATTGAGGGCGTGGGAGGAGGAGTTGCTGGAAAGTGTCAGACCTTACTTCTTACTGTCTCCTTGCAGGATCATTCTTCAGACAGATGGCATTGGCTGCCTGACTTGGGTAATGGCTATACTGTTCAAGGTGCGTACCAACTCTTGACGACTCGGGATGTGGTTCCTTAACTTCCTTTGGACGTTCCGACAGGTTTTATTTGGCACCCTAAAGTACCTTTGAAGGTATCCATTCTCACGTGGTGACTATTGCGGGATAGGTTACCCACCAAAGTAAACCTGATCACTCGAGGCATTTTACCAGCAGCAGCTCATTTTTGTGTTTCTGTATGCGGAGCGGTCGAATCAGCTCAACACTTGTTTCTTTCCTGTAGCACTTTCGGTTCTCTGTGGGCTAGTGTTAGTTCATGGATTGGTTCTTCTTTGGTGACCGCGCAGACTCTTTAAGATCATTTAGTCCAGTTCACTAGTTCAGCAGGTGGTGCCCGAGCATGTCGTTCCTTCATGCAACTCATTTGGCTTGCTTGCGTGTGGGTTGTGTGGACAGAACGAAATCACAGATTATTCTGAGGTTCAACAAACTCTTTATCCCATATGTTGGACAATATCAAGACTTTTTTTTTATAGGTGGTTGACAGCGAATAGTAATACTTTAGCTTCAAATTGCCATAGTTGTTTGAGTCTTGTATAGTTTCTTTTTGGTTTTCGCATGGTGACTCTATTGTAACTTTTGGATCCTTTCTTGGTATTCCTTGTGCTGAGGAGGCTCCTTAGTCGTTTTCTTTATATATATATATATATATATATATATATATATATATATATATATATATATCATTTTGGCTTGTTCAAAAAAAAATAGTCAATAAAAAAATTATAGAAAAAATAATATGAATACACATGAAACTAAGAGTATAGAAATAGAAACATAAACAATATTTTTCATAAAAAACATAAACAATATAGTACTAGCTATTTATAATAATAATAATAATAATAATAATACTCCCTCTGTTTCTTTTTAAGTGTCGCTTTTTGTCGGATTTAGCGTTTCTATTTAACTGTCGTTTTTATATTTTAAGAGTATGATATGTCAATTATACTCATTGTCAATTACTCTTATCTTTTCCAATAAAACTAATTATTGCTATATATTTTGAAAACCTAAAGTTTTTTTATTTATTTTTGTTTTGTACAATACATATTAAATTTTTGTTTTGTTTTGTAGATAATATACTATATTAAATTTATTGAAAAGAGAAAATGTGTGCAAAAAAAAAATATTGGTGAATTAAAATGGGTATAATAGAAAGATAAGGTGCAAAAATCCAGTTCCTTTTTTTTTGGTACAACAAAAATCCACTTCCTTAATTTGATGTTACTATTCAAAAAAGACACTTAATTTGAAATGAAGGGAGAAATTAATAATAATAATAATAATAATAATAATAATAATAATAATAATAATAATAATACAATAAAGTTTATTACTATTAAGTTTACTAAATTATCCTAATAATTCCTAATCAAATTTCTAATTTTTAATGAAAAAATATACACGGGACCATTATTTGTGACATATGCATAAAAAATTGGATAATTTGTCATTGATAATTATAATTAAATTTATTCATTTAATAAGTTTTTTAAAAAAATAACACAATATTTTATCAATATTATATAACAAATTTTTAAATTTTTTATTCTGAATAAATTTTCTACTATAATATAGTGACGAACTTAAATATCGAATAAAAGTCAATGACTCGTGTGATACCAAGGGGCACTGTTTAGCATTTTCCAAACTTTATACCAACAACATTTTTTTTGACACAAACAAACTTTTGGTTTTTCATTCATAATCAAAGTAGTGATACAACTGGGAATATAATTAAACGTAATGCAACTGAGATAAAGTTGCTCTTACCAAAACATAAGCGCTACCGTTTGCTTGACGCTTAGTAAAAGTAACTACATAGTTACTATGAATTGAGAGCATATATAGATTTACAATCATCAATTAGTAAACCATACTCTGAATGATTTTCTTTAGAGCTATTGATGTTATGCACCACCGTCTTGCAATCCACATAACACCTTGGTGCAGCGTGTAACATCCCAAATTTTTGCGACATTAATTAATTGATAAAATTTCAATCGAAAAGACGATATTTTTTTATTTTTAAAAGAAAATCAAATAAACTAATAATGCTATATTTTAATTATGGTGATAATAGATCTCTCAAAAATAATATTTAAGAGTAATAGTAATTACAAAAGATTAAATTGATCTTTAACTCAAAACTAAATCCTAAACCAAGACTCGTGGTCTTTTATTACCCAAAGTCCCAAACACTCAATCTATAGCTGGTCATAATTCTAGACGCTTGAGAGAATCTTTCCCGACAAGACAAGCACCACTGTCCATGAATCTCGGAGCCTCAACTATACTTCACCTTCCGTTGCGCAACTTTGATCTACTGGATTATTAATCTGGCCAAAATTATACATGAGGGTCGCTCCAAAACATAAGAAAGCATCAATTAAGAATGCATATATACATATCGAAAGCTCGTAAATTATCAACAATAAAACAAGTAGATATCACCCACTTGCCACACGACACCGTAGTTACACTCGTGCTTCACCAAATCGTAGAGATTATTCTATATGACACCGTAATGCACCCTATATGATTCGGATATCACCGCTCCGCAGAGTAAATTGACCCACTATTGGACAATGTCCCACCATTGAACACAATACCCCACCGTTGGGTATTAAGGTTCAGTACCCCACCGTGAAGGTGAAAAACACAAGAAGGGGGGGGGGGGGGGGGGGGTTGAATTGTGTTTTGAAAAATTAATTCTTTTCTAGCTATCAGATTGTAAAGCAGCGGATAAAAGAAGCTAGTTAGAATGCAAACCACGAATAAGACAGTGAGAGAGAGAGAGAAGAGAGTGCACACACAAAATTTATACTGGTTCCTCTCACAAAACGAGAGTAGTCTAGTCCCCTTGCACTTCCAAGGGATTTCACTATAATCACAAAAGATTACAATTCTAATGCTCTAAGTCACACAAGACAGAGAGACTTCCTTGCTCTAAGTCACACAAGACAGAGAGACTTCATTGCTCTAAGTCACACAAGACAAAGAGACTTCCTTGCTCAAATCACACAAGATAAGAGACTTCACACACTAACTTATTACACAGATTAAGTAGGACTGAAAGTTCTAAGCTAGACTCTCTTAACACACAGTTCAGAGCCTAACAATATCAAAAGATATCTGACTTAGAAATTACACAAGAAAGAAACAATTCACAGCTTGAATACAAAGTAAGTCTTTCTCTGAGTTTAAGTAGTCTTTCAGATGCTTTCAGTAGTCTTCTCTCAAGTAGAATGTCTTCTATTTATACTCTAAGTATAATGACGTTGAGAAAGGACCGTTGGTAGTACAATCTTCTTTTGCTGAGCTGGATTTGATTATTTCTTCCAGAAGGAGTAAATCAGGTAAAATAGTACAGAGTACTGCACGCTCCATTTGATGATAAGATTGTTGTACTATTCCATTAGTTATGAGCTGTCTATCTTCAGAGAATGTCATTCAGAATCTTGGAATAACATTTCATTGATCTTCTGAATAGTGTACGCAAGCTTCAGGACATGTTTCTCTCTTTGGCATCTGAGGACTCTTCAGAGGCTCTGAAGCTTCTTGCTTTTCAGAGTCTAAACGCTTCAGACTGTGTCCTTCAGAGGCTCAATTGATGATCTGAGTGAATGAGATTTTTACTTTGTTCCTGCACACTAGATCATTAATTAGTAATACCAATTGTCCATTTAATACCTTGTTATCATCAAAACTTAGGGTGTTTTATAACTAAAACTCATTTTGTTCCAACAATCTCCCCCTTTTTGATGATGACAAATATAAGGTATTAAATACAATTGTTGTTGATTAATTTAATTATGTCAGCATCAGGTTGTTGAGGTTTGTAAGCTCCCCCTGAGTCTGATAAACCATTAGGGTTAGGTTTGCAAGCTCCCCCTAAGTTTTATCTATAATTAAGTTGAATCAGTATATGAAACAATTTGATAAACTTGATTGTATCTACATACTTAACTCTCAGAGTGTGAGGTTTGCAAGCTCAACTCCTGAGTCTGATAAAAATAATTAAGAGCACAATCTTAACTACCTTCATCTATGCAAACACAATTATGTTTATTAATTTGCTCACCTTATCAATTAAGTTCATAAACATTAAGCATAGATATGAAAGAGATTAGATTCTTATTTTTATGACAGTTTCAGATTCTTATTGAGTAGTTATAAAAAATACTACTGACAATTGTACAACATATTACTCCCCCTTTGTCATTATCAAAAAGTTAGAAAATAAAGCAAAAGGATAAGTAATAAACAGAAAGTGCAAAAAAAATAGAATCCTAAGGGTGTTTGGACAAGAAAAGAGTGAGGAGAATTGAGGAGAAAACAATCTTTGCAAGAACTTTTTCTCTATCATTCAGTTGACCAACTCTATTTGACATCGTCTGATTCTTGAAACAGAGTCTGGCCATGTCATTGAGAAATACTGACTTTCTTCCAGATGCTGCAGTGTAGAGTCTGACTATTCCAGAGTTGGGAAGTTACATCATCTTAGCCAGATTGCTTCTTGTTAAGATAACTGGAAACCCACCAATACTAGAACGTATTTCCGTTTCAGTGAATTTTCTCAGACCTAATTCAACTATTGATTTTCCCTTATTCTCCATTGGATTCTGATCAATTACACGTTGAAGTTCTGCATTTGCATCCACCAAAGTAACTACTTCACTTTTTCTCCAGAAAATCATACACTAAGTTTGAATAGATAGGACCATTTAGCATATCAAAGTAGTGCTCCCAGCCTTGTTCAACAAAGAACTGTTTATAGTCATGCCCATTGACTCTTAATGCTTCAAAGTCTACTGGTTTTTCCATAACCAATTTAATGTCTTCAAAGCGAAGATCCATTGTAGCATCCTTGAGATAAGAATCTTCAGCGTAGATATTAATTGGGATGTCCTCTGGAAACCTTAATTGAGAAGATGAACTTGCCATTTCTGAGGTTTAAGAACTGGGTTTTGCTAATTTTGAGGGAGAAAGAATATGTTCTGGGTTTTAGAGAATGACAAGTGTTGGATGTGAGAGTGAACTTGTGTGAAAGTGAGTAAGTGATTTTGAAAAACTCTAAATGAAATAATCATGAGGGAGTACAGTCGTTGCATTAAAGAATTTCGTCATAAACTGCCTTTACTCTAACCAATCACAGACTGTGAGTAAAGACAAAGTAATTGACACGTGTACTCCACTTAGCTGAAACACTTCAGAGTTTACAAACTTTCAGAATATAAAGAGTTCAGAGGCTGAATTCACAATTTTGTTTTTCAGAGCTTGTTTTATTCAGAGACTAAAGACATGTTCAGATGCTTTTTAATAAAATCTAGTCTTTCAACTGCTAAGGGTTTTGTAAATATATCAGCCCATTGTCTTTCAGTTTTAATGTATTGAATATTTACACTACCCTTCTGAACAAGGTCTCTTATAAAATGATGTTTAATTTCAATGTGTTTAGCTCTTGAATTCAAAATTGGATTTTTAGAAAGTTGAATAGCTGCAGTGTTATCACAGAAAAGTGGAATATTGTGACTATTAACTTTGTAATCCTCTAACTGATATTTCATCCAAAGTAGTTGTGTATTCTGCTTCTGTTGTAGACAAAGCTATAGTAGTTTGTCTTTTGCTGGCCCAAGATATGAGATTCTCTCCAACAAATTGACAATTACCACTTGTGGATTTCCTTTCTATCTTGTCTCCAGCAAAGTCAGCATCACAAAATCCTACCAGCTTATAATCATTTGGTTTCTTATAAAATAAGCCAAGATTTGTGGTTCCCTTCAGATATCTAAAGATTCTCTTTACAGCAGTAAAATGAGATTCTCTAGGATCTGATTGGAATCTAGCACACAAACAGACACTGAATAAAATATCAGGCCTTGATGCAGTTAGGTAAAGTAGAGAACCTATCATACCTCTATATAGCTTCTGATCTAATTTGCCTTCTTATTCATCCTTGCTGAGACTGCTTGTTGGATGCATTGGTGTTGACATTGGTTTGCAGTCTTCCATGTTGAATTTCTTCAGCAGCTCCTTTGTATACTTGGTCTGATGAATGTAGGTTCCATCTTTGTTTTGGTTGATTTGAATTCCCAGAAAGAATTTCAGCTCTCCCATCATGCTCATTTCAAATTCTTCCTGCATAATCTTAGAAAATTCCTTGCACAAAGATGGATTAGCAGATCCAAAAATAATGTCATCAACATAAATTTGAATAATTAAAATATCATTCTTAAATGTTTTACTAAAGAGAGTATTGTCAACTTGACCTTTTTGAAAACCTTTTTCAACTAAGAAATTACTCAGCCTTTCATACCAAGCTCTGGGAGCTTGTTTCAGACCATAGAGTGATTTCTTAAGTGTAAAAACATGGTCAGGATGTGAAGCATCCTCAAAACCAGGAGGTTGTTTGACATATACTTCTTCAGAAATGTAACCATTTAAGAATGCACTTTTAACATCCATTTGATATAAAATTATATTGTGATGTGTGATGAAATAATTCTCGCAAGAGCACGAACTATCAAGTTATAGTATTTAAAGGGATATCGAACCACGAGGATTGTGGTAATCAACTACACTAGGCAATTATTGCTCAATTTCATATTTGTAACATATATTGGGGGGAGATTTTGTTGTATTAAATTCGCTAAAAAGACTTAGAACACAGTTTGTGAAGTGATTGGATTTCTTCGGTGCATATCAATGTAATTAACTTGGTGAATTAAATTTCGTATTAATGAATGACACAATTAATTTCAAGATGAATTAATCAAAATTGATCATATCCAATTTCTTGGTAATATGATCCTCTCAATCCATCACTACTCTCTAATCTCTTAGATGAGTAGTGATTGAATGAGGTTTTGCACACATAATTCAATGATCCCAATTACTAATCTAATATCTCTAAAATGATAGCAATTGTTCAATTATCCCTATTTCCTAGATTCATTTTCCCTCTCATGATAAAACAAATCTATTCGATCAATCACACAATTGGCCTAATTATGTGAAGCATTAAACATAAAGGATACTTGATTGAAATTTAATCATGATTCATACATACTAATTCAAATCACATAGATCAAACTAACCACATGATAAAGACAAAGATTACATGGAGTAGAATCAAAGAGTTCATGATCAAAGTGTGGGAGAAGCTCCACTCTTGAATCTTCTTGAATCCAGGACCACTCAGCTTCAAAATTTCAATTTTCGTCACCAACTGCCGAACCTGGATCCAGAATTTGGCTTTTCCTTATATAGAACATGCCTGTTGCGCCTACGCGCAGCACTTTCACGCCTACGCGCAGGCAAAAATGCAGTAAAACAGAACCAAACCTCAAAAGTTCGCGCCTACGCGCAGCACAATTGCGCCTAGGCGCAGGCCAACAGATTTCCAGCAGCACTTTCTGCAACAGTTTTTAGGCCTTCAGCAACAGTTTTTTAGGCCTTTAGCAACACTTTTTGACAGCTTTTCCTTATTCTTCCAACACAAACAAACTCTCCAAAACCATGAATTCCACTTATTCTAAGCTTAAAACTTTTAAATTGTCCTTCAAAGTCCCTTGAATTAAGTCACTTTTAGCATGTAATAACGGAGTTATCAATGTGTAGCATAGGAAAGGAGTAATCTAATAGCCTCAAGTCTAGCAACTGGAGCAAATGTTTCAGTGTAGTCAATCCCCTTTTGTTGACTATACCCTTGAGCTACTAGTCTTGCCTTATTACGAACAACTTCTCCTTGTTCATTCAGCTTGTTTCTGTAGACCCATTTTGTTCCAATGATATTCTTCTGAGAAGGTTTGGGTACTAAGCTCCATACTTCATTCCTTTCAAATTGGTTTAGCTCTTCTTGCATTGCTACAATCCATGCATCATCAGCTAGTGCTTCATCAGTTGAACTTGGTTCCACCAAGGAGATTAATCCAATTAACGAGTCTTCATTTCTGAAGCTTGATCTAGTTTTCCTTGGACTGTCCTTGTTACCCAAGATTAGCTCTTCAGGATGTGAAGATTTGTATTTGAAAGAATGCTTTGATTGTTCAACTCTGCTTGGACTGCTTCTGATAATTTCTGGTGCTGAGTGATCTTCAGAATCCATAGTTTCAGGAGTTGAATTCATTTCTTCAGAAGTTGGTTGAGATGGTTCTGATGTTCCTTCAGGTTCTGATTCTTCATCATCTGATAGTTGTAGGTTTGAAAAGTTCTCAACTAGCTCTGACATTTTGTCAGGCTGCTTGTCATCAAATTTTATGTGCATACTTTCTTCCACTGAGTGAGTTTCAGAATTATACACTCTGTATGCTTTTGAGCGTTCAGAGTATCCAATAAAGATAACCTTATAAGCTTTAGCATCAAATTTCTTTAGATGAACTTTTGTATTCATAATGTAACATGTACAACCAAATTGATGAAAATAGGCTACACTAGGTTTTTTTCCCTTAAATAGTTCATATGCAGTTTTATTCAAAATAGGTCTAATATAGATTCTATTCTGAACAAACATGCTGTGTTTACAGCCTCTGCCCACAGATACTTGGCAATGTTAGTCTCATGCATCATGGTTCTGGCCATTTCTTGCAGAGTTCTATTCTTTCTCTCTACAACTCCATTTTGCTGTGGAGTTCTAGGAGAAGAGAACTCATGTAAGATGCCATATTTTTCACAAAAATTTTCAAACATTTCATTTTCAAATTCACCACCATGATCACTTCTAACTTTTAAAATGTATAAACCTTTTTCTTTTAATATCTGTGTGCAAAATCTACTAAAGACATCATATGCATCATCCTTATTTCTGAGAAATTTAACCCAAGTCCATCTACTGTAATCATCAACAATGACTAATCCATATTTCTTCCCATTGATTGAGGCTGTGCTAACAGGTCCAAACAAATCAATGTGAAGCAGTTCTAAGGGCCAAGAGGTAGAGACAACGTGTTTAGGTTTAAAAGAAGTTTTCACACTCTTTCCTTTTTGGCAGGATCCACAAAGAGCATCTGAGTGATAGTGAAGCTTAGGTAGACCTCTGACAAGGTCAAGTTTGCTAAGCTTAGAGATTAACCTCCAGTTAGCATGACCTAACCTTTTATGCCATACCCACTTCTCTTCACTCAGAGTTAGCAAGCATTTGACCTCTTGGTCTGCCAATTCAGAAAGGTTTATTTTATACACATTGCCTACTCTCTTACCTTTGAACACTATGGACTTATCAGATTCTCTAATTACAGTACATGATCCCTTATCAAAATTAATCACAAACCCATTGTCACAAAATTGACTAATGCTAAATAGGTTGTGTTTGAGTCCATCTACAAACCATACATTCTTAATTAAAAGGGATGAGTTATCTACAATACCTGTACCATTGATTTTGCCTTTATGGTTACCTCTAAAGCCAACTGTTCCACCATCTTCAAGGTTTAATGATGTGAACATTTTCTTATTACCAGTCATGTGCCTTGAACATCCACTATCCAAATACCATGATTGATTACCATTTTCTTTCAGTCTGGATAACTGTAGAATAAACAAGGTCAATCATTGTAATAATACTCTCCACATTCATTGTGAAGATCTCTCCAATACTCATTAGCTTTGTCCATTTCAGCAGCATTGGAAGTAAAGTAACGTTTGGGAACATAAGCTTTCCTTTCATGGCTGATCACTAGCCTCTATTCATCTGATCTGAAATGGTTTTTCCTACAAGGAAGATCTGAATGGTAGACAATTTTACATTTTGGTACCCATTGCTTTCTGGGTCCAGTTTGGTTAGTTCTATAATCTTTAGTTCTTTCTTGCCTCTGTGAAAAACTTTGTGGACTCTTAAAAAATTTCTTTTGAAAGTTTGGTCTCTTAAAATTGACCTTCTTAGTCCATTGTTTTTGAAATTGAGGCTTTGATTTATAATCACTATAGGACTTAGGTTGCTCTTCTAATCTAGGATTAGTTTTGCTTACCAGAGTCTTATGTTGATTATTTATCATCAGCTTGGTTTGTTTTAGAGTCTGATTGGGTGAGCTTCTAAGTCCCAAAGTTTTCAGAGTCTTAGACTTGACAGTCTCAGGTTCTGAATGCTTAGGTTCAGAGTTGCTTTCTTTGGGGTTCTGAGAAACAACCTCTGAAGTGACTTCAGAGCTAGTTTTGCAGACCCCAGAGATACCCTCAGAGTCTGAAACAACCACAGGTTTGCCTTTGCTTTTCGCAGGTACAAAGGTTGAATAAAGATTATCAGGAGTATTATTCAAACAAACATAGGAATTTTGTTTCCCATATGAGTAACCAATTCCTTCACCTTTATTTTTGCAAACACTATAAATCATAGACGCCATCTTACTCTTGTTGACGTTCTGATGAACAAACTCCTGAAGAGCAACCTCATGCTCATCAGTAGGTTTGTTACATCTTGTGCACCCATTTTCAAGTTCTTCAATTTTGATTAAAGAATTTTTATATAGAGCTTGAAAATGTTCAGCTTTCTTTGCTAACTCATCCTTCTGTGTTTTTAAAAGTTTTAGTTCAGAGGATGATTTAGCAAACTTGCTTAGAGACATACCAATGTAGGTTAAAAGTTGTTCTTTAGAATAATTTAAAAATACCTGTTCAGAGTCTGATCCATCAGAGTCTGTTCCTTCAGAGTCTGATCCTTTAGAGTCTGATTCTTCAGAGTCTCCATCAGCTGTAGCCATCAGAGCCACATTTGCTTCTTCATCATCACTGTCTGAGGATGTTTCCAGGTTCTCAAATGTTGCCATTAAGCTTTTCTAGATTCTCCTCTTGTAGCTCTCTCTTGCTGCTGAACTTCTTGTTCTTGTCCTTTGATGAAGCTTCAGGACAATCAGCAATGAAGTGTCCTGGTTTGTTGCACTTGAAGCAGTTCTTCTCATCTTTACTAGAAGCATTCCTTGAGCTATTTCCTTTGTGACTTTTGTTCACTTTTGCCCATTTTTGAAAGTTTCTGGTGAACATGGCAAATTCCTTATCCTGTTCATCTCCTTGATCATCTGAAGAAAATTCCTCCACAACCTCCAGAGTTTTAGCCTTGAGTGCTTTGGAAGACTTCTTGGTTGAAGTTAAAGCCACTGATCTTTCCTTCTTCTTCACTGCATCAGCATTCAATACCATCTCATGGCTCTTGAGATTGCTGATGAGTGATTCAAGAGTAATGGTCTCGAGATCCTTAGCTTCTTCAATGGCTGTAACCTTAGGTCTCCATTTGTCAGTCAAGCTATTCAGGATCTTCCACACATGATCAGAGGTTGTATAGCTTTTCTTCAGAATCCTGAGACTAGACACCAGAGTCTGAAATCTAGAAAACATAGTCTCAACGTCTTCCTCAGGTTTCATGGCAAAAAGCTCATACTGCTGAACCAGGAGTCTAGCTTTGGCATTCTAAACTTGCTTATTACCATCATAGTTTGAGCAGAGAGAGTCATACATAGCTTTTGCTGTAGATCTGTCCATTATTTTGGTGTATTCATCATGAGATATAGCTGACATCATGATTTGTTTGACTTTGTTGTGCTTGGCAAATATCTTCTTGTTCTGAACAGACAATGCTCTCTTCTGAGCTAAAGTAATCTTTCCATCAGGACCTATTTCATCAATAGGCACTCCATCTTCTATTAGGTCCCAAAGCTCATCATCAATTCCATTGACGTAGTGGTAAATGCTATCCTTCCACCATTCAAATCTTAGAGCATCACCACTAAAGATTGGAACCTTTTTATTGCTAGAATCATGATTAGAAGTTGAAGATGTAGAAGTCATGGTGTCGTAGTTGTATTGAACTTGAGAGAGATTTGTAGTAGTAGGTGTAGATGTAGGTGTAATTGTGGATTCCCCAGACATACAATGTTATTCAAAGATCTTTTACTGTCTCACTGTGAAGTGATTAAAAACAGAACCAGAGTTCTTGATACCAATTGAAGGTGAAAAACACAAGAAGGTGGGGTTTAATTGTGTTTTGAAAAATTAATTCTTTTCTAGCTATCAGATTGTAAAGCAGCGGATAAAAGAAGCTAGTTAGAATGCAAAACACAAATAAGACAGTGAGAGAGAGAGAGAGAGAGGAGAGTGCACACACAAAATTTATACTGGTTCCTCTCACAAAACGAGAGTAGTCCAGTCCCCTTGCACTTCCAATGGATTTCACTATAATCACAAAAGATTACAATTCTAATGCTCTAAGTCACACAAGACATAGAGACTTCCTTGCTCTAAGTCACACAAGACAGAGAGACTTCCTTGCTCTAAGTCACACAAGACAAAGAGACTTCCTTGCTCAAATCACACAAGATAAGAGACTTCACACACTAACTTAATACACAGATTAAGTAGGACTGAAAGTTCTAAGCTAGACTCTCTTAACACACAGTTCAGAGCCTAACAATATCAAAAGATATTTGACTTAGAAATTACACAAGAAAGAAACAATTCACAGTTTGAATACAAAGTAAGTCTTTCTCTGAGTTTCAGTAGTCTTTCAGTTGCTTTCAGTATTCTTCTCTCAAGTAGAATGTCTTCTATTTATACTCTAAGTATAATGACGTTGAGAAAGGACCGTTGGTAGTACAATCTTCTTATGCTGAGCTAGATTTGATTATTTCTTCCAAAAGGAGTAAATCAATTCCACTACTTCTCTTTGTCAAATGGCGCTTCAGTAAATTAGGTAAAATAGTACAGAGTGTTGCACGCTCCATTTGATGATAAGATTGTTGTACTATTCCATTAGTTATGAGTTGTCTATCTTCAGAAAATGTCATTCAGAATCTTGTAATAACATTTCATTGATCTTCTGAATAGTGTACGCAAGCTTCAGGACATGTTTCTCTCTTTGGCATGGAGGACTTCTTCAGAGGCTCTGAAGCTTCTTGCTTTTCAGAGTCTAAACGCTTCAGACTGTGTCCTTCAGAGGCTCAATTGATGATCTGAGTGAATGATATTTTTACTTTGTTCCTGCACACTAGATCATTAATTAGTAATACCAATTGTCCATTTAATACCTTGTTATCATCAAAACTTAGGGTGTTTTATAACTAAAACTCATTTTGTTCCAACACACCGTTGGGTATTATTCCAAACCACACCGACACCAATGAATGTATGAATGCCCTATCACCGTTGGAGCGGTGCTTGTTTGTTGTCCCGTCTTGTGGAATATTCGTTTGATTGAATCGGCAGATCAACTTGGTCAACTACCGATTCACACGGTGATCAAGTTTTTCAACGATGCATTCCGGAGGCATAGGTATTCAGGTTACTTTGATTTTATCGCATTATTTGTAGGCATGAATATGCCGGTTTATGCAATTAACTTGAATATTGTGAGTTTGTTCGTAGATTATCCTTTTCGTTTTGAGCAGTATTGAATTTGTACTTGATATAATTTGAATGAATGAATATCTTTTGTTTTAGTAAAAAAAATCAATGTGAGGAACTGAAGTGAATAACCGTTTACAAAATCGTTAATAGTTTTTGTTAATCTACTCCTAAATAAATGGACTCATGGAGTAGTTCCCATGAGCTTGGCTCAATTGGTTGGACATCGCATTTTATATGCAGGGGACCGGGGTTCGAACCTGGGTCATCCCACTTATCCACCGTAAGGGTGGAATTTCTAGCCGCTAGGCTACTTGACCAAAACAAAAAAAAGGACTCATGGAGTGAAAAGTGGAAGTAACAAAACTGGTGGTAAAAAAGAAACGTAAGGTGAAAAAATGGGAATCTATATTCTATATATCTATTATATATCTATATATCACTATGCCAAAAAAGGCCTTAGACAACGCTTTTTTTGGCCTTAGACAGCGTTTATAAGCGCTGTCTATTCTGGCGCTGTTAAAGGTATAGACAGCGCTTAAAAATCAAGTAAAAGCGCTGTCTAATGTCATCGATAGACAGCGCTTTTTGATTAAAAGTGCTATCTAATGTCACCCTTAGATAGCGATTTTTGATTGAAAGCACTGTCTAATGTCATCTTTAAACAGCGCTTTTTGATTATAAACGCTATCTAATGTCATGTTTAGACAGCGCTTTTTGATTATAAACGCTATCTAATGTCATGTTTCGACAGTGCTTTTTATTAAAGTCGTTGTCTTTGGTTACCTTAAGACAACACTTTTTTATACAATTGTTGTCTTAGGCCATTTTTATTTTTCATTATTTTATTCTACGTTTATTATTTCATTTCATTCTACTACTAAAATTACACAATCTTTGCAAAATTTTATTTACAATTTTGTAATAATATTCAACACATTCAATGATCTCTAACACTTTAGAACTAGTACATGTTCAAAATTACAATGTAGTCTCAGTTATTTCTAATACAAGTTCAAGCAACATATATATCTATCTATACTATATATATCCACATTACATTATGCTCTTTTTTTTTTTTTTGTTGCCAAAATTGCATTATGCTATTGTTCCTCAAAACAGAATTAATGCCTCTTCAAACTTGGAATGAGTAAACCAGACCAGAATCTCTAGTTGCTCTTCTTCCAATATTCTGAAACATTAAAAAAAAAAAAGAATAAAAGGATAGTGAAATTACACACAATGTTATTATAGGTTACTCAAGTATTAAATTTAAAATGATAGTATCATGGAAAATACTACTCCTCAATCCCTAATAACATATTTACTAAATCATATTAAAATAAGAATACTAACAGTGAACCAAAAATTGCAACTAAAAAGTTTCAAATGGGGAACTCACTCACATGAGGAGATTTTTTCCTTTCAACTGCTCGCCTCTATCATTCTTCCACAAGGAGAAATCACTATATCTACAAAAAGGACAGAATCATACAAATTATGTTCATTACATTCTAGTATTCAATTTCTTCATGAATAACAAAAATGTTGAATAAGCAAAAACAAAAATGTTGATTACATTCTAGTATTCAATTCTTCAACAACAATCTACACCTCATCGTAATACTTACGTTTTTCAAATAAATTTCTCCATGGAAGTTGTCACCTAGGATATTATATTTTCAAAATTAATGATAGCAACCAAAAAAAACCCATAAAAGAAAGTAAGAAAAATGAACAGGAAAATGAAAACTAAGAATCGAACCAAAACATAAGTAGTGTCAATAAACCTGTTTTGTCTATCGTATCTTGCGACATGACTTTCCTTGGTGATGCTTTGGAGAAGAACTGGCAGCTGACGTCCTGAAGCGGGTGGAAAAAATGCGCGAGCTGAAAGTCGCTCGCTAGACAGTAAAGTCGCCACCGAACTTTATTTATTCCCGGAGGAAAAGGAAAATATCGATAAAACCTTAAAATAATGGAAAGAGGGTCATCGCAACCATTTCCAAGTTCGGGAGTCGATTATGCGAGGGGAAGGTATTAGCACCCCTCACATCCGTTGTACTCAACGGGAACCTTCTCGTTAATTTTAGGGTTAAAAAGTGTTTAATTTACTTGCATGTTTTTAATTATTTATTATATGTCAAGGGGGAAAATGTTAGTTTTTTATTAGTGTGCTTGACAGGATGTATGAATCCCGCTCCTACGTATTCCCGGGTGCAATGGGAAATTCAAAGCTACACGCAGTTCTGAGTAGAAAATGTTTGTGTGTTGGTTGATTTTACTTATGAAAAGATTTTTGTTTCTATGTTTTGACTGTGCTGAAAATACTTGATGCGTTGGAGTTATTTTTAGATGTGGAAGACGAACGACTTGTCGACAAAGCGTAACGCTAAGCCCCCGATTGTTCGAGAGACCAACGAATGCACATTCGTCAATCTCTTCTTTAATCCAAATTTTTTTATTATAATATGTTTGAGTGGAAGACAAACAACATGTCGACAAAGCGTGACGCTAAGCCCCCAATTGTTCTAGAGACCAACGAATGTACATTCGCCATCTCCTCTTTAATCCAAGATTTTTAATTAGAATATATTTGAGTGGAAGACGAACAACCTGTCGACAAAGCGTGACGCTAAGCCCCTGATTGTTCGAGAGACCAACGAATGTACATTCGCCAATCTCCTCTTTAATCCAAGATATTTACTAAAAACTCGATTTATAACGTGCAAAGAATAAAATTTAAAATCATGTTTTCGGGTTTTTGCCATTTTTATTAGATTAAATAAATTATACAAATAAAAAAAAAGATAATAAAAAATATATAAAAATATAGAGGGGGTGCGGAAAATAAAATAAGGGGGTGCATATAGTAGTAAATTTAATCCTGGCCCAAGCAGGGGGCCCAGGTCGCTGCCAAAAAAAAAAGAAAAGGAAATGGATCCAGGCCGTCTGATTCAATCAAGATCAATCAGACGGCCCTGGTGTGATCTTAGTGCTGAGGTTTCATGGCCGCTTGATGAAAATCGGACGGCTACGATGACAGGAGCGCGATAGGCGTGCGTACACCGGATCCTGGCCTGTAAATGTCCCAAATCCACCGAACTTCCTATTTTTTTCTGAATTTTCTCTTTCTTCTCTCAAACTCTCTATCGGTCTCTCTCAAATTCTCTCACTTATTTCTCTCTATTCATATTTCTACAATTCTCAAATCAAACTAACAATAATCAATACAAAGACATGAAGCAAACAACATAAAAAGGAAAAACGAAATGGTCACCGGTGGTGGTCGGAGTCGCGATTGCAGTTATGTTGCGGTGGAAGATTCGCGGCGGTACCGGCGGAGAGATGAAACTTCGTTCAGACTCCCTCTGTTTCTTTCAATTCGATCCCGTCTCTTTGTTCTGCTTCCCTTCTCTTTCAATTCCTTGTTTCTTTTTTTCGGTTGATTATGACTAGTTTTGCTTTGATTTGTGAGTTTGATTTTGATGAAAGGGGTTTTGGATGAGTGTTGGTGATGGTTGCTGGTTTTATTTTTAAATGATGGTGGTTATATGAATATGTGAGGATGTATTGTTGTTACAGGTTCTAGTTAAGAGAAGAGGTGGTTTTGTGATGATGGAGGTTTGGTGATGAACTCAAATGTGTAGCAAGGCTGCGTGTTGTTTTTTCTTTTTTGGTTCTTTTGCTCTTGCTGTGTAATTCAATCCTCTCCCTCTCAGATTATTTTTCTAAGTTTTTATACCCCAAGATTAGGGTTTGATTGACCAAAAAGGTAAGGAGAAATTATTGACAAAGATTTGACCTGAATTGGAAAGAAATTAAAAATGCAGGTTTGAAGAAAAAGGAAATAATTGATGTTGCTGCTATTCTGCTTGTTGCTGCTGCGGGTTGCCTTTTTTGTTTGTTTGACTTTTGCTAATAATAACAATAATAGTAATAATGATAATAAAAACAAATTTAGAAAAAGACACCAACGAGTGTTGAACCCATAACCTTAGACTTACACTTCTTGAACATTTTCTTTATTACCAAAGAGGCTAGCTCAAATATTTGAAACAAAATGCAACAAAAACCTATATAATAAAAAAGTATCGGCAAAATTTGGGGTATGACAGCTGCCCCTATTTAAATATCTTTAATCGCAGTATGGTGATAAAAGATAGTTAAATACAAGAAGGCTCTAAATTTTGACCAAGAGGAGGACGAAGAAGACTCTAAATCTTGATAGGGAAGATGATACTCTAAATTACCTGCAAAGACAGGACTCTAAAATACCAGTGAAGACAGGACCCTAAAACGCCAGCGAGGATTGAACTCTAAATTGCCGACCAAACGGGCATAAGACTCTAGATTTATTTTTTAGCGAGGATGGGACTCTAAAGTTTTAGCCGAACAAAGGTTGAACTCTAAATTACCAATCAACAGAGATGGACCTCTAAAAATTGCTAGCGATGATGGGACTCTGAATTAATAGCCAAATGGGGATAAGACTCTAAACTTCCAGTGAAGATTAGACTTTAAGTTGCCGGCCAAACGATAATGGGACTCTAAATTACCAGTCAATGGAGATATGCCTATAAATTTCCAGCGAGGATGGAACTCTAAATTGAAGGCCACGCATAGATGGGACTCTAATTTAAGGTATAGGACTCTAAAAACACTAAATATGGATGGGACTCTGAAAATGACAGATAAGGATGGGACTCCGTAATTGCTCAATAAGGACGGGACTCCGAAAATCTCAAATAGGATAAGACTCTGAAATGTCAAATAGAGTAAGACTCTGAAATGTCAAGGAGGGTAGAACTCTAAAAATTCCAAATAGGGTAGGACTCTGAAAATTCCAGATAGGGTAAGACTCTAAAAACTGCTAAATTGTGTAGGCATCTGAACATCAAAATAGGGTAGGACTCTGAAAATTCTAGATAGGGTAAGACTCTAAAAACTACTAAATCGTGTAGGCCTCTAAACGTCAAATAGGGTAGGACTCTAAAACTTCCAACTAGGGTAGGATTCCGAACTATCAGTGATGATGGAACTCTAAATTGCCATAAGACTTGACTTTGCAATTGTCAGCGAAGACTGCACTTTAAATTGCTAGCGAAGACTAGACTTTAAATTCCAATGAATATTGGACTTTGAAATTGTCAGCAAAGACTGAACTTTAAAATTGTCAGCGAAGACTGAACTTTAAATTGCCAACAAAGATTGGACTTTCAATTGTCAGCGAAGACTGAATTTTAAATTGCTAGTGAAGACTAGACTTTAAATGTCCAATGAAGATAGGACTAGGTAGGTGGGACTCTAAAAACGTCGACAAAGGTAGTGATTAGGTAAGACTCTTAAATTTCAGTAAAATGGGACTCTGAATTGCCGTAGGCATTTGAGCCAGGCAAGGATATGTTGTCATCAGTGTATGAACCGGACTAGAACTGAAAGGTTGCCACATAAGATCGGGCTCTTCAGGTTCGAATTGAATGCTTGTTTACTGGGGAACTAACGAGTCTCCCTAGGGCAAGAGTCCCTCTAAATAGTAGTAATGGACTTTGACAAAGAACTAACTGGACTACCTCGAGTGGTCACATAATGCTTACTTATGCTATGTATGCGTGTGTTTGTATGCATGATATTTTTTGGGAAGATGTACTTGCATGATATGAATGCGTGATGCATGGCTGATGCATGAAATGTCGGCAAAGAACGGGTTCTTTTGGGATGCTGATGTTTATTAGACTTTGATTTATTGTGCCTTGAGTAGCATTAACAATGATATGTCAAACACGTGGTTTATGCATGAAATGAAGTGCCGGCAAAGACTGGCTTAGTTGAGGTGTTGAGTGGCAAGGAATTGTGGATTTCGATGTCATGGTATATTGAATTGAATGGTATGGAACTATGGACGTAGGGATACGGTTTAGCGCACAACTTGACGCTATGGGAATTCCAACATGATTGACGTAAGAAACGTGAATGATGATGAATGCAGTAAGATGCATGATTTGATGCTAGAGTGATGCATGATGCATGATGCATGATTATGATTTGAATGTATGAAAAGTTTCCCCGCGTGGGTAATGAAGTGTTTTGTAACAAGGCTTCTTGGCTAGCGGTTATGGGATATCCGGCTAGCGCACTCTCCCGACAGCCATGTTGAACTCAAAGGTCATTGATGCATGGAAACGTTTACTTGAGCAGCTTGAAAGGATGGAGTGGACATGCCCCTTGTGTTGCCCATTTTTCCATTTTCTCTTTTTTGAAAATCCCTAACTTTTGCCTGGACCGCTCTTTCGAGTTTTCAGTCCACCGGGAGTGTATTTCCTTTTTTGGTGTCCCTAATTTTTGCCTGGACTGCCTTTTCAGGTTTTCGATCCACCGGGACGCTCTCTATTGCCTAAGACGCCCTTTCGGGTTTTCGACTTAGCGAGCTTTTGACTTTGATTCTTTTTGTATCTCTTTTTTATTGGGCATTTACTTTTGGTTGCATCAAGCCGTGAGCGAAGGCTCCTCTCCGTCAATGGGATGATAGATACAGGCTGCCCCAACATTTGAATCTTTGAACGGTATGCCCCATATTAAATCCTTGACCCGGAATGCCCCTATCACTTGTTGTTGAAAGATGTGCTCCTGATTGATTGACACTTTGTAGGCTTGACCCATTCTCAAAACATCTTGACCCCCGTAAGCAACATCTCCATATGATCTGCCCCTTGTTTATAAGGATTTGCTCTTGATTGGTAGGACCCTGCGGTGATTTGCCCCTTGTTAGGAGTATCGTGTTATGATTCACCTTTTGATCAGACCCTTGTTGAAGTTCCCTCGATGCCTAGTATTGATTTACGAGTGAAATTGTTTCTCTTGAAAAGTAATTTTGACGCAATGCACATGCAAGTTTTGAATTTGAAAATTGTTTAGCTATATACAATGTGTGATATTTGGCCAGAAGATCGGCCCAATTGAGAGTGATAGAAATTATAGAAAAAATGTTATTGATGCTTCACAAACATGAGTAGTCAGTTTAACAGTTTTGCTGAATATGCTTTTATAGTCAACCTAGCTTCAATTAGGTCTTTTGAAGGTTGTAACGTGGTATGGTTCACGGTGTTTGAAAAAAAGATTATAAGGCTCGAAATTTTAATTTTAACCCACCCATTCTCCCTTGATTACCTCCAATCCTAAGTTCAATTAACTCAATAGATGACTTTGGTCGACTAGAGAACTTTGCTAGTCATGATACCGAAGGTAGGTACCGTGGTCAAGAACTGATGAAATTCTTGAACTGGCATTCACTTCTTTTAGTTGACAAACTTGCTTTTATTTTTTTTACTCCCTATTTTTGCATGGACCAATTTCTGAATGTGAGGCCCATCGGGATGCCCCATTTTTACTTAGAAGACTCTCTCTCCTTTTTTTTTTTTGAACAACTCTCATGAGATTTTCCTTTTAGCTCATCAAGTTATGATTGTCACATCAGCGATTATGCGTTCTATCCTCTCATTATTCCCTCCATGTTGGATGGTGTACACGAGGGTGATAATGTGCTTAACCTCTTAATGAAGTGATTAATTGGGTTGATTATCTTGCCTCGGAATGCATCATTGAGTTAATTGTAAAACTACCCTGCCCTGGTTACGATTAAGGATTTTTTAGCAAAATAGAAAGAACACTGTCTTCGGGCTCAAAGGGGTTGACTACAGATTATCTCCTTATATCTCCAGTGTTTGGGAAGTGAAACAATGCCTTACATCATCAACCAAGTTTTTACTAATAAAAACATATGTCAGCAAATTTAGTTATATGTTTACATCATCCTCCCCACCAAGTTTGTTAACATGTGAGAAGTGAAATGACAGAGCGAGAGATGGTATAAGAAAATAGTGAATACGAATGGATGAGATCCAAAAACATGCATGCAAATTTTATTAAAACACTTGATCAAAGAGTACAACTTCAAAAACTAATCAACGTCTTAGCAGAAAGAAAATTACAACTGGAAATGATAAAAGTTTAAAGGGCCCTAAGGATAAGCCTCCTGGTTGATCTGTTAATTTTAAGAGATGCCACTTCGACGTTCTTGCACGCATAATGAGGGACCATTCAAGAATGGGATTCCTCCTTGAAAGACAACAGCTTGCGGTCGATGAGTTCTTGCACCTTATACTTGAAGGCCCTACAACTTTCGACGTCATGCCCGGGTGACCCAGCGTGATAGTCACAGCTAGCGTTCACATCGAAACTAGGCGGGTATGGTAGCTTCGCAGGGGGAAGGGGTCTCGGCTCAACCATTCCTTTCTGGATTAAGTACGGCAAGATTTGACCATACGACATGGGTATAGGATCGAAGCGTACTTGATCAAATGGCATATTCTTTCTTTCAAGACTAGGTGGATCCTTTTGTTGATGCACGTTTTGTTGTTGCCGATAATTATGTTGAACGGCATTAGCCTCGCCTTCTTTCTTCTTTGGGCCATTGTTAAAGAACTTCTTTTCCCCAACCTGATTATTGGAGGTGCCTTGTATTTTGCCTCTCTTCAACCCCTCCTCTATTCGTTCACCGATTACAACCATATCAGCAAAGCCTGATGAAATACTCCCTATCATTTTCTCATAGTATGGCCCTTGCAGAGTGCTCATGAACGTATCGACCAATTCCCTTTCTAGAAGCGGTGGTTGCACACGGGCAGCAAGTTCTCTCCACCTTTGAGCATACTCTTTGAAAGATTCACCACTCTTCTGAGTAAGGCTCTGCAATTGCATCCGATTAGGAGCCATGTCTAGATTGTACTTGTACTGTCTCATGAAGGCATCTGTGAGATCTTTCCACGTCTGGATTTGGGTTCTCTCTAGTTGCATATACCAATCCAGTGATGCCCCACTTAGACTATCCTGAAACACGTGGATCATAAGCTTCTCATCAGTGGCGTGTGCAGCCATTTTCCTGCGGAACATCTTCAAGTGACTCCTCGGACAGTGGATCCCTCTGTACTTTTCGAAGTCAGGCACTTTAAACTTTGGGGGGACGACTACATCCGGTACTAAACACATGTCCAAAGCATTGGATCCGTAGACACTAAAACCCTCTATAGCTTCCAACCTTTCTTCCAAGGCCCGATACATTTGAGCAGATTCAACATTCGGGTGAGCATTGACGGGCGTAGCTTGGTGTGGCATAGAACATCTCACACCTTCAGTAATGTGATTGGGTGAGCTATTTCCATCTTGAAGAATGTTCTCGTTGCTTGCCATAGCTTGGAAAAGCTCAAGGAGCTTATCAATTTTCTCTTTTATGGAGTCAACATCTTCCCTTAGCGCAGCATTATTCTTCTCAAGTTGTTCCATAGTCCTTCAAATGTTGGCACGTGTCCCGTTTGAGTGTTGAAGAGCAAGCAAGTATGTTTCTGGGAGATTTAAGGGGAATGATATGAGTTTTTTGATATGGGATGCAAATGCATGAAGATGCATGAATGCAGATGTGTGAAAGTGCATGAGTATGCAAAAAAGGATGTCTTTTCGTTTTCAAGGTATGCTTAAAAGATTTTAATGACATGCCATGATGCAATATGACCAGAAAAGGTCAGGGTGTGACCCGGACAGGTTTGTAGGATAATTGGAAATTGATACAACCTAAATAGGGGGCTTCCTACAATAGGTCGGTTCTAAATTTTTACTACCCAATCCCCTCACATGTAGGCTATAGGGTTTTTGTTCGTTCAAGGGCGACAACTAAGGTCACAACCCTCATTCGGAATTTCACCATGAGATTGGGCTAGCCAATTCAAAGGGCCTCCCTTAGGTGGAGTCATTGGGTTCTAGGTGAGGCTCCTAGAGTCACGGACCAAATTCAAAATTTCGTCAAGCGGATGGGCTAGCCAATTCCTGACGAACCTTTTGAACCGATCTACTCTAGGCGAAGTTTTCGTAAATCACCCATTGGGATGTACATCCCATAGGCCCATACTACTAACTCCTTACTTAAATTTAGGGTTTTACTCAAGCTCGGGTATAGAGCTTCTCTCAAATAATAATTCCAACCCACAATTGATATATATTCAGAAAAAATAACCAAAATATAAAATAAATAAGAGAGTAAGAATGCAATAATAAGATAACACAAGAAAAATAAAATAAAAACACAGGAAAGCATGCAAGCAAACAAAATACACTCAACCCTAAAACTAACAAGGATAGGTTTGACTCTCTAAAGTCCCCAGTGAAGTCGCCAGCTGAAGCGGGTGGAAAAAATGCGCGAGCTGAAAGTCGCTCGCTAGACAGTAAAGTCGCCACCGAACTTTATTTATTCCCGGAGGAAAAGGAAAATATCGATAAAACCTTAAAATAATGGAAAGAGGGTCATCGCAACCATTTCCAAGTTCGGGAGTTGATTATGCGAGGGGAAGGTATTAGCACCCCTCACATCCGTTGTACTCAACGGGAACCTTCTCGTTAATTTTAGGGTTAAAAAGTGTTTAATTTACTTGCATGTTTTTAATTATTTATTATATGTCAAGGGGGAAAAAGTTTGTTTTTTATTAGTGTGCTTGATAGGATATATGAATCCCGCTCCTACGTATTCCCGGGTGCAATGGGAAATTCAAAGCTACACGCAGTTCTGAGTAGAAAATGTTTGTGTGTTGGTTGATTTTACTTATGAAAAGATTTTTGTTTCTATGTTTTGACTGTGCTGAAAATATTTGATGCGTTGGAGTTATTTTTAGATGTGGAAGACGAACGACTTGTCGACAAAGCGTAACGCTAAGCCCCCGATTGTTCGAGAGATCAACGAATGCACATTCGTCAATCTCTTCTTTAATCCAAATTTTTTTATTATAATATGTTTGAGTGGAAGACAAACAACATGTCGACAAAGCGTGACGCTAAGCCCCCAATTGTTCTAGAGACCAACGAATGTACATTCGCCATCTCCTCTTTAATCCTTTTTTTACAAAAAAAAAAGAATATAAATAAAACAAATCCTTTTTTTAAGAAATGGGATTTTCGGTATAGGAATAAACAAACCATGGATAAATCTAAGGGACTCCTTCTTAAACCTAAGAATTATAAGGTTAAATCTAAAAAATCTAAGGAACCCCCTCTTAAACCTAAGAATTATAAGGTTAAATCTAAGAAATCTAAGCAATCTTTTCGTAGGCGTTTGTCCCCGATCCAACCGGGGGATCGAATTTGAAATTCTGGTATAGCAGAACCAGATGTTCTATAGGATGTCGAAACATCTGATCTGTCAAAAACAACACGTCAGGGCATATAACATTAAAAACATATACTGAAAAATATAAACAACACACCGAAATTGTTAACCCAGTTCGGAGCAACTCTCCTACTCTGGGGGCATACCAAGCTAGGAAGGAAATCCACTATTAGCAGTATTAATTCAGAGCTAAACTCCCCCGTTTACAACTCCTCACTTAATCCCTACCCAATGCAACTTCTACCTAGGAACTCCTAGATATGAGATCCCATCTCACTTCCTACAACCTTACAACCAGCAAGGATTTTAATGACAACACTCCAAGTGTTGTTTCATACACTGTTGTATATGATGTTGGAACATAATACGAGACACTAGTTACTCTTGCTTAAAAGCTTCGAGTAAGGCACATACAGTTACCTCCGTACTTCACAGCTTAGGAGTAACCTTACAATTAACACATAGAACAAATTCAGTCCTTAGCTTGTGTTATAGAATCCACAAGAAAGGCTCACAATTACACGAAACCTAAAGACTATATCTTTGATGCATAATGGCTTCGGTTAAACACACAACTTGGAGTTGCTTACAAGCTTCCTCCAATGACAATAGTGACCAACTCACAACCCGAGTGGTTCACTTTTACACCGACTCTCCTAGAGAGTGGCTACATGACAAAGCCCTTAGATTTCTACATTTTGGACTTCTTACAAAACTAGGTTACAAAGCTTCTATTTATAACCTATACCCAACTGGATTTGGGCCTTCAAACACACAGCTGGTCCAAGGAATATCCAGCACACATATTCTTGAAACAAATACAATGTTTCCTTAAATATATTGTTTCCTTAAAAATATTGTTTCCTAAAATGTCAAAACATCTTTAGAAAATATCTCTTCACTGATTCTCCATAGAAATATGCTACTTGGCACACAAGTATATATAAAAACGTGGTTTCCTTTTAAAACGTGGTTTCCTTATTTAAAAACGCGCGTGACAGCTGGCGCGACAAACTGGTACACAGGTTGTACCAATGTTGAAACATTTGGTCCAACATCTTGCTTGTATATTTGTTTTAGCAAAATGCGGCCAATTCAAATATCCAACAATCTCCCCCTTTGGCAAATTTTTGGCTAAAACAATCTGAGATTACTTCAACCATTTCAGAGAGATACACAGAGATGTAATTTCCACAGATCAACATGAACACACAGCATGCGAAACAAAAACTTCATTTCTTCAATGCAAATTTTTCAAGCGAGCTCCTCAAATGAACAAATTGCAGACAAGAATAAATAGTATCACTTAGGAATATCAGAGGCATACAACAGCGGAATAGTGAACACAACTAGCCTCACAGGATAAGCCACAAGAGAGAAATAAACTCTCACAACAAGAAAACTCAGCCACGTAGGAAAAATAAATTCTCAGTAACTGGATGTTTCAACATTTAACAGAACATTAGCACATGCATGGGACATAGCAGACTTGCTTCCCCTCAACATCTGAATTAGAGCAAAAACATGAACAAGATCTTTTTCAAGAAAATTTTGCTCCCCCTCAACATCTAAATCAGAGCACAAATGAATTTTTACTCTCCCTCAAATATAGCACATGCATATATAAACACTTACTCCTCCACAGTCATGCACAACACACAAGCATGTTGCCAAGAACAACATTCAACTACTACACATACTAATTAAGCACTACAGCCTAATAGCACACATCACAACATGTTTCAACATCAGTCACCACATCAGACATGTTAGCAGAGAACAGCACAACCAGCAACAACCAGCAACAACCAACAACAACTACTCCCCCTTTTTAGCCACAAAATTGGCAAATTAAGATCTTCAGAGCCAATAAGGTACCAGAGTATGTATCATGAGTGCAGGAGAGCACATACCATAGGCACACTAGGTGCACAAAATATCAAGGACAAGAATCACAAATGAAAATATCCATAAAAGAATAATCATCACACATAGAGAGACGGAGTTCTCATAAACACCACTGGCAGAGTGATCACCGAGATATTATCAGAAAAACTTCACTCCTCCTGAACACATACATATCACACAAGCGAAATTTACTCTCACTCACTACAACATAGCAATCACATACATCAAGCACATAGACTAGCACCAACACATCAAAGCATACCTTCCTATCTTAAATGCATCACACATATCACAGTCACAAGCATAAGCACAATCATATCATGCATTTATGCATATCAACATATGTCACAATATCATGCATCAATGCATATCAAAGAACATACACTCCAGAACAAACATCACATATACTCCCCCTAAGTTGCAGATCATATAGAGTTGTGGATACCATATTAGATCATAAAACCAGTCACACAACAAACAAGTTCTACACTACTTATACACTACTTATCATCAGATGTTTAAACATCAAGCACAACATCAGATAACACATCAGATTTTTACTCCCCCTGACAGCCATAAGTTTTGACAAATAAATTTAAATCAAGGATCAGCATCACCTGCATGGAGTAGGAAAACCAGAGACGTAGTAGAACCATGAAGTATCTCATCATCACAGAGTGCACGAGATTACAAACCAGAATAACATATGATGCCTAAAATATCCAAGGCATATCCCACAACGACACAAGAACTACATAAGCACCAACATAAGGCAACAAGGTTCATCAGACATCAATACTTCCTTTTGTATTCTCCTCTTTGGTCATCACTTACATTAGTTCCTTTTTCCTCAACTGCTTCCCAAGAAATTGTTAATCGCAACAGGGAATCATAATCAATTAGCCTCACAGACATACTTCAGCAGAGAGAGATAAACTCTTACAAGGAAAAATAAATTCACACACATCTTCATCAGGATGTTTCAACATTTGGTAGAGCATCTTAACATCCACAACTGTCATTAAGCACACATAGGCAGAGTACCTGTACTACTCCCCCTTAATATCAGACCAGAGTAAATTACCTTTTACCCCCTTAATACATCAGCTCATGCATTTTATCAGGACACCAGAAGACCTATTATCACTCCCCCTGAAAATATGCATGTCACACACATACTACTCCACATACATGCTAGCATAGCATGTCACAACATCATACATAACATTGTAAAGTAGCAGAAACCATCAAATACTACACTAATATCACAAACAAGTCACCACATGATGCACTACATCAGAAACACAAAACCATGAAGATCGTAAGGCATAAGGCATAAGCATATACTACCCTCAGCACATCAACCACATAGTGAAAGAAAAGCTACTGCAAGTGAAGATATCACCATGGGAGACATACCTCATAAGATATAAATCAGCAGTGGAGGAAACATATCATATCCATCATAGTCAGCACTCATAAAATAGATATATCCCCATGCCAACTTTCTTCCTATCAGGTGACATGATGTCCTGAACATCATTCTCAACATCTAGCTCAGAGTTACTTGACACAGTCTTCTTTCTCTTCAAAGTCTTCTCCTGTTTGTCAGAAGGAGGAATTCCTTTGCTCCATGGTCTAGGAGGACCAAATATGCCAAACTTGAGAGAGGCATCCTTAACAACAATAGCATTAATCACAGTCTTCTCAGATTCAGTGTCGTTGTCAACAAGAGACACAAATTTTTCTTTGCTTCATTCTGAGGACTAACATCATCATTATTGTGATCTTCTTCTTTCTTTGTAGCAGAGCCAGAGTCAAGTGTCACAAAAAGATTCAATAAATGTGGAAACATTCTGGTTTTGTTGGCCCTGAGATGTTCTAACATCTGATATAACATTATCAGTAGAGCTAGTCTTTGGCACAGTTTTCACAGCATCATCAGGGAAATGTGAAGAAACATTCCCATCTTTGGTAACATCAACACAGATTGATGCAACAACATCCACACACAACCAATCATAATAGGACCAGTTATCTTCCAACCATACTTTGAGCAATAGCTTGGTCAAAAGGAAGATCATCAGAATCAATTTCTTCCACCACATTCAAAACCTCAATACTCCAAACCACCATCAGTAACTACTGTATGCAGAAATATGAAGAACATCTTCAATTTTTATATTGTCAGAACATCTTGTTCGACATCTTCATTATGGCATTTGGAAGGAGTTCCATTGAAGCAAAAACTTGCACACGAGGAAGAGGATAGCTGACACTCCCCCTCAAACCGGGAACCTCTTGTTGCCATTGATGAATAAATATTCCTCTCAAGAGGTGGCATAAGAGAACCCTGCAGCAATCACCAACCAACATGTGGTATACAAGGAAACTTAAGAAGTATCCACACATCACCCTTGGTAACTCAGAACAAACACTACAAGAAAATTGTCACTTTGCAACACTTGTGTTGCGACAATTAGACTAGAACCGTTGCAATGTGCTAAATGTTGGAATTTTGCAACAGCTTATGCGACGGTAAGATCAACCGTTGCAATATTTGGACTTAACTTTGGAAGTTTGCGACAGTTAAGTGAACCGTCCCAAATATTTTGGCTTTGCCGCCCACTGAAAATTTTGGCTCTCTCTCATAGATAAAAAATTCACTCAAATTATTTTTTATTTTATTTTTCTACA
Organism: Trifolium subterraneum; assembly: GCA_951799995.1. NCBI lineage: Eukaryota > Viridiplantae > Streptophyta > Magnoliopsida > Fabales > Fabaceae > Trifolium > Trifolium subterraneum. Next base: position 28,031,014 of record OX637466.1, read on the forward strand.
GAACAAGATACAGTATAATCTTTTTTTTGTTTATCTTTCCCCCAAATTTCACAAACCCCAGCTCCTCCCAGAATCGCAATCCTCCTCCCAGAATCGCAAATCTTTGGCCGAATCGCAAATATGGAACCACAAACCCCTCCGCCGTATCCCTAATCGAAGAACCTCGAACCCTTTCGCCGTTCTCCTTCGTTCAATCCGTCAATATCTCCGCCGTTCTTATTCAATTCCTCCGTCATTCAACGTCATTCTCCGCGGTTCCAAGGTATCGAGTGACTCCATATCTCTGTTGTTTCATTGTATTGATTGATTGCACACTTGTTGTTTATTTTTAGCCTGTTGTTTTGTTGTTAGGTATCGAGTCAATTCTTCTCTCTATGAATCAAAGAAACCCCTTTGTGAGTTGTTCTCATGGGTCTCAAGTTATGCTTTGTTTTTTGTTTCTTTTACTGCATTTTTTTATTTCCCCTTAGATGCCCTTTGTTTTTGTTTCACTCTCAATTTATGCTTTGTTTCTTTTGCTATACTATATTTTTTACTTCCCTGGATATGAGGTTTTAATCTTTGTGATGATTTTAATTTAATGATATATTGACTATGTAGGGAACAAATGCATTTTGTAGTGGTGGTGACCAAGCCTTGAGGATTGAAGATGGTTATTCCGATCATGAAAACATTGGTGGCCTTAATGTGTTAGAATTACAGGTATGTATCGATTCATTCCAGATTACATGTGCAGATTCGTCGACTTCCAAAACCAGTAATTGCAATGGTACTCTCTTTAGCTCTTTTTACCTTTATTCTTAATCTCATTTTTTATGCTCAAATGCCTTCAACAGCTGCAAATTATTTACTAACATTAAAACAGGTTGCAGTGTATGATGTTGGAGGTGGGCATGTATTACATATGGGTTGTGATTCAACCATTGCAGCAGATAATGCTATTTTCGGCCAAACCGGTCCTAAGGTGCTTCAATAATCTGCCTTTAGCGTTTGTATTCATCAAACATTTAATCACAATATAATTTAGTTATAGAGGAGAAAGTTTATATGTGCACCCTCTTATGCTTTTGTAACATCTTTTATTTTTGTAGGCTCTAAAATCACAACAGACCTTCAAACCAGATTAAAGGATGTCGTTTAGGTCTTCCTTCAAACCAGATTAAAGAATGTCGTTTAGGTCTTTGTTTGATTTGTGGTGTGTTACTATACTAATATCAGCTTGTTTGTTTGGTCTTTTGTTAATTTCATACTATTTTGCAGAGGACTGTTTGACTAGGGATTTATGTTTGGAAGTAATTAGCTTGTATTGTTATAACTAAATACCTCATATTAATGAGGTGTTGGGGTTGGGCTAGCTTATAATGGTATGAATAAATCAAAAGGGGAATCAATGTGTCTCTTTTGTACGTAATGGTGTCTCTTTTTCTTTTTTTAATTATCAAATATCTTACTAAACACAACAATATAACACAACATGAATTTAGCTTCTTATTATTAGTTTTCTTTTAATGGATAAAGACTCTACTACCATCTCATACCATAATCTATAAGTAGCATGAGTGTATGGGGAAAAAGCAAGGACTTCCTTTCAATAACACCGATTCTTGATATCCTACTGTTAACCGCACGATTGGGTGTTTATTGTTTCTAAATGAATAATTATTTTTATTATTAGAAATAGTATGAACTGTGAAGAAATAAAGGAAATGAATAGAAATGTAGTATCTTTTTAAGACCAAGAGCTGCACTAAGAAGTGATGTTGGTACAATTAAGAGAGGTATTGATGATGAAAAATGGCTTTAGAAAAATACTGAATATACTTTTTGTGAACTAGAGAATTTGTGAACTAGAGTATATGTGAACTAATGAAATATTTTTAAGTGAACTAACTGAGTTATTGGGTTGGGTATTTATAAGATTAAGGCTTGAGATAAAAGTGCTAGATCATGGGATAAGTTGGGCCTTATCAATATTGTTGTACCAGTAAGCTGTTATTGGTACACTCGGGATCGACTAAAGCTAAAATTCCATATTTTCATTGTTTATATAGAGATTTCCACTTTATACCTGTTACTTCATCATATAGCCATATTTTTGCCTTTTTGATGCTGTTAATGGTAATCAGGGGTAGCTAGCTATTGATTTCCATTTATACATGTCGCTGCAAATGTAAGAGTTGGAGGTATCTGTATTTCGCTGCAAAATGGATTATGCAGGTTTGATATGGGTGGATGCATTCATATTTGATTTTACCACTGACTTATTCACTTTGATAATACTATAAGGACCTTTTTCGAGCACGTGAGAATTTAGTGAAAGAATCATCCAGACATGATTCTGGGGAGAAATAGTTGAGTTTACACAAAATGTTTGTCCAATAGGAGCTGAGTTTACATGACACAATGCAATGCAGAGGTAATTGTTTTCCTATTACAAACAAACCTTATGCTATTGAATCTAAAAGTTGTAACATTTCTTTCTCTTAACTGCTATAAAAATAGAGGCAGAGTTAGCATGGTTCTTAAGACAAAAGTTGATGAATTTATTCTCTATGACAATTAAACCTTTTCTCCAATGTGCAGGCTGATGAATATGCATAATGGAGTTAAGAACTTGGATGATTCTTTGTAAAATCCTACTGATATTTTCAAGTATGCCCTTTAGTTTCCAAGCATTAAAAACTCCCCTCTTTTTTCTCCTGTTATGTTCAGTTCAAAAGTCATTTCTTTTTTTATTTGATTGAATAGATTCTGCTATGAGATACTACTTATGCTTACAAAAAATTTGCTCTTTGATAAGAGGTATGGGAGTTAAGTGATTGCAGGTTGTCTCTACCTTTTCGGTAGCTTTGTAATTATGTCTTAGGCCTGGGAGTTGTTTTGGTGGAGCTTAATTTTGTTGCCCTTATTTGTTGTCATTTGTGTGTTGCTATAAGTCTGGGGTTGTTAATGATTGAGTCATTTGGCATTGTAATCATGTGTTTGTATGGTTTGAAGTGTTGTATTGTAACTCTTTGGTATACCTTATCTCTCTCTTTCATTAATAAATTATTCCTTGGCTTTTAAAAAAGAATTTGTTATTTTATGAGTTCATTTATTTCATCTGCCTAGAAAATAGATGCAATATGTTATGTTTGAAATATTGTGGAATTATGCCATGAACCAAGTCAATTTGAACAACTCAGTTCGTTTTTTTTTGTATCCTAATATATACTTATGTTTTTTCAGGTAACCGAATAAGAAGAGTCAAGCAATGGTAGGCGTTCTGAGTCTATCTAACACTAATTAAGGATTAAGAATTATGAAGCACACTTATTGTTTGTTTGAACAACATTAGTTTTCTTTGGTTTAGAACTTCTAAGTACTTTGATTAAATTTTTGATGTATTGATCTTGTCATTATTGAATGAATAAATTATATAAATGAGATTAAGTTATTTATATTTATATATTTGTGCATTTTAATTTCTTTACTCCTATATGGATATTAACTGTTCTTTAGTAAGCCATCAAAATGAATAAAAAATGGTGTTTTTTATAGTGAATACAAAATGTTTTAAATTAATATTTTTTTTAAAAAAAAAACAAGTTTGCGACGGTTTTGTAACTGTTGCAAAATTTCCTATTAAATTTAGTGTTATGTGGGGAAATAGGGACGGTTCGAAACTGTTGCAACATCATCTGCGACAGTTGTAACGACGGTTTTCAAAACCGTTGCAAAGTTCTCTTGCGACACACAAATCATCAACGGTTGCACAACCGTCGCAGATGTACAATTGCGACAGTTTCAACCGTCGCAAACTGCAAAATTAACCGTCGCAAAGTGCTAATTTTCTTGTAGTGAAAGGTCACAACTTTTCTCTCTTTTTGGCCACGAATTGACAATGAGTGCCCTCACAAAAACCAAACCTAAGCACAGCTCACCCATATCTAAACAAATCCCATAACCGTTTATGGTAACAACAAACACACATAGGATGATAGAGGAGAGAAGAACCCTCTATAGATAGATGATCATTTACTTGTGATTATAGCACAACAAAGCAAATTCATCAATAGATGTGCACCAACCAAACTGTCTTGACTTCCTTTAATGTCTCTGAGCCGTTGCTAGAAATAGTTCCAATACATGCACATGCACAGTCAAACAATTTCTTTGCACTTCCTGTTTGATCACACCATCCAAAAACTACCCTTGTTGGTCTTATAGGAACCATGTCTTGAATAATTTTCTGACATCTAGTCAGACAACACTTCTTCCAATAATAGTCAAAGATGTTTCATATACTCCTTTATAGAATTTGAAGCACGGCTATAATTCCTTTCATTGAGTATGAACAGATACTCCTTTGGGTCAACATCCAGAAATCACATCATCAAATGTGTGATATTAACAAAAATCTCCTTGGAGCCTCTTCAAAAATCTGTAGAGAAAAATAAATTCTCCCAGACACAACCAGTCCTTCAAAGTACACTTGGGTGACTTGTGTACCTTTGAACCATTCATCTAGCTTTACATGGCTAGATTCAACTATACCAAGTCAGAACCACACCAGCTACCTTAGTAGTAACATGTCACATCATCTAGTGATCAAATATCTAGCTTGGATCATGTGCAAGCTCCATAGAATCTGCACCTATGCAGTAATAATGATAGACAAGTACATCACTCCCCTGTCATGGGTAACCAATACTTCGTGTGAAGATAACCATCTGAACACCTCAAGAAATTCTAAATCAGATCCTTCAGCTACAGGTCTTTAGAATTATACAAGGTCGTGTCTGATACATGGCCCTTTTGCAGCTTATTCAGGTTGACATAAACACCTTCTCAAATAAGGTAGGACATTTGATATGACATCCTTCTTCTTCATATATCTAGCTCCAGCAGATGACAAACAATTATGACAGCTATTCTTACCACAAATCATTCCTGATTAGGTCAGTGGCTTGACCTTGTACTCCACCCTGAGTAGAACCAGCTTGCTTGGCTGAAGAAGCAGATCTTTGAGATAATGTTTCAACATCAATTCTGACATCAATCTCAACCTCGTGGGTTTCATCCTGAACTATGGTCTAGAGATACCATAGTAGTCCAAAACACTTGCAAGGGAACACACGAGGATCAATCATCAATAGTTGATCACCCTTCAATACCAGATCATCAACACATGCAAGACCTGCATATTATACATCTCAAGCATCTTCTGCTAATGTTCAAACATTCTGTCTGACTTTGAGATGTTGGATGTCATTCTTCTACACCTACAGAGGAGGATTCCCTCAAACAGGTATCTGGAACAAACTACAAAAACAATGACAATGACTGGTCATTACTCACCACAAGCAGATTTTCAGACTAAATCTTTTTCTCCAAATACACAAGGATTCTCCAGATGTTAGAGAAAATGTCCTTGACATTTGATTTTGACCGCCACATAAAGAATCTGGATAAGATACTTTTATCAAGCTTCCACAGAAACAAAACACAACCTCTGCACTGCCACTTACTTGGATCATAAATAATCTAACCCAAAAAAAATAGGCCATGTGTTGATCGTGTCCTAACCAACATACTTATCTAAGACATGTTTCTAGCGTAGAAACATCTTAGACACAAATGCCTCATCTTCCAGATCAGAAGGTTCCAAACATAGGTAACTAGTAGACATATGTTTAGCACCCAAGTAGCTGCCATGCCCTACTATCATCCAAAACGATTCTGCATAATCTGCTGGTCAGATGTTCCAACATCTGGTAGGACATCAGTTCCCCTCTCAATGAACAACACCAAGAGATCCTTTAACAAAAATGAATTGCTCAAAACTTCCTTCAGATCTCGTTTCAACAAACTCATATATGAGTGCCTTTATGAGTGGACTTGAGATCACCCTCAAGTGTCTTTGGCATCTCTTAACAGGTTAGTTGGACTTATCCTCGAGTATCACCACACCAAGGGACACATTTACAGAGGAAAACAGAGTGTTGCATCCTCAACACTCAAAACCATCAGGAGTTTTCCATCAGATCTATATATGCAGCGGAATTCAAGCCAGAAAACTCCTCAACAAACTTCAGGCACAATATAATGAACTTTGCACAAAACTTCACACTAAGTGCAACATGTTAACATAGGTTTGAAAATAAATCAAACCATACAGCGGTTCATCACCAACACTCCACACCTGAACAACAACAGACAAGTCTAATACACACTCTGTCATGAATAGTCCATCCTCCACTTCTAGGGACCATTCAATCAATATGAACTTCTCCAAGTTCAAACACCTTTTCAGTATTCCTTACTTGCCCATAACCAGAAAGTATCTTCCCTAGGATCTCACCCAGAAAACAGAACAGGATGCCTGCTCTGATACCAATTGAAATTCTGGTATAGCAGAACCAGATGTTCTATAGGATGTCGAAACATCTGATCTGTCAAAAACAACACGTCAGGGCATATAACATTAAAAACATATACTGAAAAATATAAACAACACACCGAAATTGTTAACCCAGTTCGGAGCAACTCTCCTACTCTGGGGGCATACCAAGCTAGGAAGGAAATCCACTATTAGCAGTATTAATTCAGAGCTAAACTCCCCCGTTTACAACTCCTCACTTAATCCCTACCCAATGCAACTTCTACCTAGGAACTCCTAGATATGAGATCCCATCTCACTTCCTACAACCTTACAACCAGCAAGGATTTTAATGACAACACTCCAAGTGTTGTTTCATACACTGTTGTATATGATGTTGGAACATAATACGAGACACTAGTTACTCTTGCTTAAAAGCTTCGAGTAAGGCACATACAGTTACCTCCGTACTTCACAGCTTAGGAGTAACCTTACAATTAACACATAGAACAAATTCAGTCCTTAGCTTGTGTTATAGAATCCACAAGAAAGGCTCACAATTACACGAAACCTAAAGACTATATCTTTGATGCATAATGACTTCGGTTAAACACACAACTTGGAGTTGCTTACAAGCTTCCTCCAATGACAATAGTGACCAACTCACAACCCGAGTGGTTCACTTTTACACCGACTCTCCTAGAGAGTGGCTACATGACAAAGCCCTTAGATTTCTACATTTTGGACTTCTTACAAAACTAGGTTACAAAGCTTCTATTTATAACCTATACCCAACTGGATTTGGGCCTTCAAACACACAGCTGGTCCAAGGAATATCCAGCACACATATTCTTGAAACAAATACAATGTTTCCTTAAATATATTGTTTCCTTAAAAATATTGTTTCCTAAAATGTCAAAACATCTTTAGAAAATATCTCTTCACTGATTCTCCATAGAAATATGCTACTTGGCACACAAGTATATATAAAAACGTGGTTTCCTTTTAAAACGTGGTTTCCTTATTTAAAAACGCGCGTGACAGCTGGCGCGACAAACTGGTACACAGGTTGTACCAATGTTGAAACATTTGGTCCAACATCTTGCTTGTATATTTGTTTTAGCAAAATGCGGCCAATTCAAATATCCAACAGAATTGATTATAAAAACATGAGTTTACTTTTTCGATTTATTAGTCGCCAAGCAAAAATAAAACCTAGACGAAAAAATAAATTGACCTTAAAACAACAACGGTTGATTACGATTGCTATAAAACAAGCTCGTATTTTATCTATGTTACCTTTTAAAGTTTTATATCTAAATCTAATGATGAAAAAAAAAAAAGTAAAAATGGAAAAAAAAAATATGAAAAAAGCAAGCCGCGGGTCGGAAAAAGCAAGCCGCCGTTCGGAAAAGGTAAGCCAGGCAAGCCGTTCGAAGAAGGTAAGCCAGGCAAGCCGATTGAAAGAACTACTACTGTTCTTAAAAAAAAATAGAGTTACGTTACTCTTCAATTAAATTCAATTTTGAATCTAAACTCAAATTTTATGCAGATTGATATTTTTTTTGAGCGTGGTTGATTATTTATTTTGATAACTTTGTGATATGAATTATATTTTATCATACAAATCTCTTTTTTTTTCCACCTCCCGGAGTTCGGTCTCCGGGGAATTATTATTTTTTAATGATCTTGTTGGCAATCATAAAAAGACAATCCCCCTTTAATATAGCCATTTGTGCAACTATTTTACGATTAAGAAGCAATCGACTCTTATACAGATTATGCATTATGTTACTATAAATATTGTATATTTTTTCTTTATTTTGGACAATTATAGCGTTTATTCGAGTGATCCATAAACTGCGAAAATCCCTCTTTTTCCGATCTCTATCTCGATCAGACGAAACAAAAGCTTTTGTTTTCTGTTGCGAACTCATTCGATAAATTCTTGAACGAGCTCCGCGGCAGCTTGATGTAAAAGAATCATTTTTTGTCCTCCGTTTTCGAGCGACAGATCCTCGTTTAGTTCTGTTCATTGAATAAATGAGACATTAATGAATAATTGATTTTTTTCTTTCAGTTATTCTTTTATCCTGCCGAGTCTATTAATAACAAAATGGATTTTTCCAATGTATCAAATAAAAATTCCAATGGCTTTTGCTACTATAACCTTCCCAACCACGATTTTTTTCTAAGTATTTAACCTTTAAATAATAAATTCTATTGATTGATACTAGGTATTCCAAAAAGCATAGTATAAATTAAACAGAAATAGACAAAGAAATGGTGGGTTCCATCGTTTCTATGATTCCTTGTTAAACGGTGAGGTCCTCTCTATACACCGGAGCCCCTTCCTTCATTGAATCTTCATTCAATCAATGTTCGTGTGAACTTGTACAGTTCACACTTATGGGCTCTACCCATGAAATATCTAGTAATAGGTCTTTCACAACGAAATCTAGTTATACAGTAACGGTATTTAAGTATGAAGATTAGCTGGGTAGTTGACCCTCTTAGTCCGTTATTGCAAAATTTAGGGCATAATTTTTTTTTATTTAAAATAGGATTTTTTCCCGCTTAATGGATAACTTTTTGTTCCCAATGGGAAATTTTCATCTTAAATTACAAATTAAGGTGATTCGGTTTGCACCAATCGAAACCATAAATTTTATACACAATAGAATAAATTTTTTTATTTTAGTCTATGATCTAAACGAGTCGCACATACACCCTAGTACACGTTCCTCGGCGCTGAGGGCATCCCCGAAGAGCGGGAGATTTTGTTCCATTTCGAATTGGCTGTCTTGTGTTTCTAATAAGTTGTTTTATAGTTGGCATAGTGAGTCATATACATAATGAGCTGGTTTAGATCAATCCTAACCCTATGGAATTATCTAGATTCTATTCTATCCGCTTGCTAAGACGATTCAATATCTAATCAAACCGTTTATTTCTTGTGGTTCTAATAACAACATCTTATCTTTTATAACTCTTCTAGGTAGTCTAATTACTAGACTAATAGAAATAGAAATAAAAATAGGAAAGGATTTATCTCTTATAGCATCCATAGTTGTTATATGGACCATCTAATAATACAAGAAAAAACTAAATCGTTTATTTATTTATTGTGTTTCTTATTTGTTGTTCTTTCTATAGCTAGCATACGTTGTCTTATAAGTTGTATTATAAGTTGTATTATAATATAAGCTGTCTTATCGTTAGGATGGTATTACCTCCTCTCAATTTTAAATTATTACTTAATATAAAGTATAATGAATCTATCTATGAATTATGTAAAAGCAAAAAAAAATCCACCAATTTTCGAATTATTTTATAACTAATTTGCAAGTTCTATTCGAATTTACCTGACAATTCGTAGAAGTTTTTTTATATTCCTAAGAAGTGTGTTTCCAAGAACTTCTAAAAGTGGATCGATAATCAGAATATCCATGCCCCCGGTGAATCCCCGTACAATTCGATTGCTAAAAAAAAGCAATAAAATAAAATATATATATATAGATAGATTCTAAGAATCTAAGAAATGGGATAGAATAACATTTCTGATTCAGTACAATCCCCAATTAAACTTCCTTCGAATCTGGAAGTCTTTCTGAAATAGAAGAAAATAATAATAATTCAGTTCCAGAGCCAAAGATCGTAGTGAACGGGAATAACATAACAACTAGTTACATATCATAGCGAAGTAATATCGATAGAATATAGAAAAGCTTTTTCTCTTTTTTTTGAGGTAAAAAAAGCAAATTTGTCTGAATCTATCCCGAATAACAGGATACAATGAATATTGGTATTGGTTGACACCGGTATATAAGTCATGTTATACTGTTTTATAACAAGCCCTTACTTAATTCTATAGTAATAGAGAATTCGTGTGCTTGGGAGTCCCTGATAATTAAATTTAAATAAACCCAAGATTTTACCATGACTGCAATTTTAGAGAGACGCGATAGCGAAAACCTATGGGGTCGCTTCTGTAACTGGATAACCAGCACTGAAAACCGTCTTTACATTGGATGGTTTGGTGTTTTGATGATCCCTACCTTATTGACCGCAAGTTCTGTATTTATTATCGCTTTCATTGCTGCCCCTCCTGTAGATATTGATGGTATTCGTGAGCCTGTTTCTGGATCTCTACTTTACGGAAACAATATAATTTCGGGTGCCATTATTCCTACTTCTGCGGCTATCGGTTTGCACTTTTACCCGATATTGGAAGCTGCATCCGTTGATGAGTGGTTATACAACGGCGGTCCTTATGAACTAATCGTTCTACACTTCTTACTTGGTGTAGCTTGTTACATGGGTCGTGAGTGGGAACTAAGTTTTCGTCTGGGTATGCGCCCTTGGATTGCTGTTGCATATTCAGCTCCAGTTGCAGCTGCTACTGCAGTTTTCTTGATCTACCCAATTGGTCAGGGAAGCTTTTCAGATGGTATGCCTCTAGGAATCTCTGGTACTTTCAACTTTAT
>OX637466.1:28046861-28049361 GCA_951799995.1 Trifolium subterraneum
GGATTGATCTTAACCCGTTTAAAAAACCGAATGGGAGGACTAAAACAATGATACCAATAGGAGAAAGAGGAAGAGATCAGATAATCAAAGTTAAAACACAATTTAGTCCAGCTACCGAAGAACTTAGAAAACTTATAAATATAAAACAGGTTAGGACAGCTCAACTTATTAGATACGCAAGAAATAAAGTACTTGAGTTCCTATATTTCTTTCTCATTTGTTTCTATATGATTTATACTACGGGGTTGCCTGGAGCTTAACCAGCTCATTATTTTTATTTGAAATATACAAGACAATAGAATCCATAACTATAGTATTAGTATATCTATTTGAATTCTATTCCTTAATTTCTTATATTCTAGTTAATTCTTTCTATATATAGTTAATATAATAATGAATTTGATTTGAAAAAAAAAAAGAAATTCAGAATTATTAAGTAAATTAAGAGAATTTTATATACAAAATTCAAAATGAGTGTTATTACTATTACTGATCAATAAAAATATCTACCAAAAAGGAGGGGGAGAGAAAATCATTTTATGATAAAAAATTCATTTATACCTGTTATTTCACAAAAAAAAAAAGAAGAAGAAAACCCCGGATCAGTTGAATTTCAAGTAGCTCTAGCCTACGGTCAACTAAGAGGGTTATGGATAGGACAGAGGTCTTCTAAACCTTTGGTATAGGTTCAAATCCTATTGGACGCAAATTTATTGCATATAAAATTTATTGCAATTGCATATATATATCTTAATATAATTCGTATATTTCACAAAATAGGTTATGAATTTCTTATTTCTTATCTTTATTATTAATATATTTGATAAAAGGGGGAGTAGTATGTCTGGGTTCTGGTAATATAATAATAATAATATTTTTAATTTAAAATCAATGATAAAGTTATGAAATTTTTAATCAATTTTTTTCTACTTGTTCCTGAAGTAAAAAGAGTTCCGTATGTTCCTGGATAGCTTCCTTCACTAGGGCTTCTGCCTCGCCAGTAAATGTCTTGGTAGAAGATATGATTTCGTTGAATTGAGGTTTATTTGTTTTTAAATAAGACTGTAACTCAACGAGAAATTTCCTTACCTGTTCAACTTCTAATGAATCAAGATAACCATTCGTTCCAGTATAAATAGTTATTATCTGTTCTTCCACAGTGAGAGGAGCTGATTGGGATTGTTTAAGCAACTCGCGCAATCGTTGACCTCTTGCCAATTGATTTTGCGTAGCTTTATCGAGATCAGAAGAGAATTGTGCAAAAGCTTCTAATTCTACGAATTGTGCCAATTCCAATTTTAATTTACCAGCTACTTGTTTCATGGCTTTAATTTGAGCCGCTGATCCAACTCTGGAAACGGAAATACCCACATTAATTGCCGGTCTGATTCCAGCATTGAATAGATCGGCAGATAAAAATATTTGGCCATCTGTAATGGAAATTACATTAGTAGGAATATAAGCTGAAACATCTCCTGATTGGGTCTCAACTAACGCTAAAGCAGTCATACTTCCTTCACCCAACTGAGAACTTAATTTAGCGGCTCTTTCCAAAAGACGAGAATGTAAATAAAAAACATCTCCGGGATAAGCTTCTAATCCGCGGTATTTTTTTCACTCAGGATTGGGTTTCTTTACCGGGTGTTCTGCCTGTTGCTTCAGGAGGTATCCACGTTTGGCATATGCCCGCTCTGACCGAGATTTTTGGAGATGATTCTGTACTTCAATTCGGCGGAGGAACTTTAGGACACCCTTGGGGAAATGCACCAGGTGCCGTAGCGAATCGAGTCGCTCTGGAAGCATGTGTACAAGCTCGGAATGAGGGACGTGATCTTGCTCGTGAGGGAAATGATATTATCCGTGCAGCTGGCAAATGGAGTCCTGAATTAGCCGCTGCTTGTGAAGTCTGGAAGGAGATCAAATTCGAATTCCCAGCAATGGATACTTTGTAATCCAGTAAGTATCATTCGTTCTATTAATTAAACTCGGCCCAATCTTTTACTAAAAGGATTGAGCCGAATACAATACACAATACAAAAATACTTGTTGTATCTATAATGAATCCTATGGATCTTTCGGATTGGTATATTTTTTAATTTCTATTTTTTGATTTGTTGTCTCGATTTTTTTTGTCAACACTAATATTGACAACAGTGTATCAAACAAATATAATCCGATCATGAATAAATGGATCGATTGACTCATGTCACATAGATTCATTTTTACTTCATCAAATGGCGGGTTCGTTGTATTTTGTTTGTATCAAACAAGACAAGAAGTTTTTTTTTCAAAGTTAATTTAAATAGAAATAGTAAAAATGATGTATAAAATCATTTTTTAAACAATATAAAATCATTTTTTAAACAATAGTAATGGATAATAGACAAATAACTATAGTACTAGACTTAAAGAAGTGGTCTATCATTTTTTTCATAGTAATTTAATGTAATATGTAACATTTTTGGAAAGAATTCCATCTTTTTTTTTATTGCGATTGGAA
>OX637466.1:28061861-28066861 GCA_951799995.1 Trifolium subterraneum
AAAAAAAAAATACACTTAATAGCATAGCATGGCGATACATTTATACAAAACTTCTATCCCGAGCACACGCAATGGAGCCGTAGACAGTCAAGTGAAATCAAATCGTTTGATTTCGGGACAGCATCATTGTGGTAAAGGCCGTAATGCTAGAGGAATCATTACCGCAGGGCATAGAGGGGGGGGTCATAAGCGTCTATACCGTAAAATTGATTTTCGACGGAATGAAAAAGACATATATGGTAGAATCATAACTATAGAATATGACCCTAATCGAAATGCACGCATTTGTCTCATACACTATGGGGATGGTGAGAAAGGATATATTTTACACCCCAGAGGGGCTAGAATTGGAGATACCGTTGTTTATGGTACAGAAGTTCCGATAAAAATGGGAAATGCCCTACCTTTGAGTGCGGTTTGAACTATTTATTTACGTAATTTGGAAGTAACCAATTAGGTTTACGGCGAAACCTAGAAATCGATCACGGATCCAATTTGAGTACCTCTACAGGATAGACTTCAACAGAAAACTGAAGAGTAATGGCAGCAAGTGATTGAGTTTAGTAGTTCCTCATATAAAATTATATACCCTAGAGATATAGTAATATGGAGAAGACACAATTGTTTCAAGCACCGACAGACGCTCCCTGTTTCAAAGGGGGGAAGACACGGGTTATTCACATTTCATTTGATGGTCAGAGGCAAATGGAAAGCTAAGCAGTGGTAATTCTAGGGATTCTCCCGGGGAAAAATAGGTCTCCTACGTTACCCGTACTATAGTGTAAGTAGCAACGTAATTTAATAGAGTCATTCGGTCTGAATGCTACATGAAGAACATAAGCCAGATGAGGGAACAGAAAGACCTAGGATGTAGAAGATCATAACATGAGGGATTTGGCAGATATAGATTCCTATATTATATATCCACTCATGTGGTACGTCGTTATGTCAGATATAATAAAAATAATATAAGAATTATACGATATTTATACGATATATATATAAGATCCATCCATGTGTATAGATATTAGAATCTACATCCAGAAAGCTGTATGCTTTGGAAGAAGCTTGTACAGTTTGGGAAGGGGTTTTGCTTGATCAAAAAGAAGAATCTACTTCAACTGATATGCCCTTAGGCACGGCCATACATAACATAGAACTAACACTTGGAAAGGGGGGACAATTAGCTAGAGCAGCAAGTGCTGTAGCGAAACTGATTGCAAAAGAGGGGAAATCGGCAACATTAAAATTACCTTCTGGAGAGGTCCGTTTGATATCCAAAAACTGCTCAGCTACAGTCGGACAAGTAGGGAATGTTGGGGCAAACCAGAAAAGTTTGGGCAGAGCCGGAGCTAAACGTTGGCTAGGTAAGCGTCCTGTAGTAAGAGGGTCAGCTATGAACCCCGTAGACCATCCACACGGGGGTGGTGAAGGGAAGGCCCCAATTGGTAGAAAAAAACCCTCAACTCCTTGGGGTTATCCCGCACTTGGAAGAAAAACTAGAAAAAGGAATAAATATAGTGATAATTTGATTCTTCGTCGCCGTAGTAAATAGTGTAGAGAAAATACAATTTGTTTTTTCGTCTTTACAAAAGAAAAAACTGATTTACTATAGACATTATATGATTTTCTTTTTTGAAAGATCATATCATTTTCTTTTTTTAAATAGTTTTCGAAATTGGAGGACAAATAATTAACTATGACACGTTCACAAAAAAAAAAATCCTTTTGTAGCGACTCATTTATTAAGAAAAATAAATAAGCTTAACACAAAAGGAGAAAAAGAAGTCATAATAACTTGGTCCAGAACATCTACAATTATACCAACAATGATTGGGCATACCATTGCTATCCACAATGGTAAAGAGCATTTACCGATTTATATAACGGATCGTATGGTAGGACATAAATTGGGAGAATTTTCATCTACTCAAAACTTCAAGGGGCATACAAAAAATGACACTAGATCTCGTCGTTGACCTTAGCTTTTCTAAGGTCGAATCAAGATCAACTAGGACATAAATAAAACGTTGGGTCGAACTCTTCTTTGATGTCAAGGTAATAGCTATGAATAGTCATCGACTCCCAATTAAAGGGTAGAAGGACGCGCCGCCCTATTATGGGACATACAATGCATTACAAGCGTATGATCATTACGCTTCAACCGGGTTATTCTATTCCATCTCTTAGAATTTAGAACGAAAAGAAATTAAAAAAAATGAATAAAAGAGAATTTTTAAATTTTTTTTTTTTATGCCTCTCTATATCCCTTCGAATTTTTAGACGTCAAATAATAGAAACAGCTCAAAAGTTTTGGAAGACTTTTAAAGATAAGATAAAGAATAAAGATAAAGAAAAGGAATTAAAAGATAAAGAAAAGGAATGAAAAGTAAAAGATAAAGAAAAGAAATAGACAAAATCACACTAAATCTCACTGTCGACCTTAGCTTTTCTAAGGGACGAATCAACCCTCAATTGAGGAATTTAAAAGAAATTGAAAGGAGGATTTATTATGGACCTAGGTGTCTTCCTGAACGTATGCCTGAACTTCTGCCGGAGACGGGGGAACCACACTTTTATCGTTAATCTTTTCCAATAACCGCGCCCGCTGAATAGAAACATTAAACTAAAAGCCCATACAAAATGGGCACCTAAGAAAAAAAGACCATAGGCAGATAATGAGGAACCGTAAGACTGAATTACCTGGGATGCCTGCGCCCATAAGAAATCGCGGAGCCACCCATTAACGGTAATCGAACTCTGCGCAAAGTTTCCTCCTGTGATATGAGTTACTACTCCTTGATCAAGCATTATAGTAAAGCGTTGTCTAAGGTCTATCATTAGATAGCGCTTCTAAATTTACAAAAAGCGCTGTCTAAGATCAAGCATTAGACAGCGCTTTTAAATTGATAAAAAGCGCTGTCTATATACAGATTTATTTTTTTATGGAAAAAACATTAAAAATTATAAAATTAAATGTAAGTCTTATATAGGTCCTAATTGATATTTACTTTTTTTTTTATAATAGGTCTCAATATTTACTTATTCACTATCAATTAAATCTTTATATCAAAAATAAATTATAAAAAAGTGCCATCTATTTTTATTACAAATTTTACAAATTAAAATTAATTATTATTATTATTATAAAAAAAATAGTTAAAATATAAAACAAAACAACCCTATATTTATGCGTCAAAAAAATAAATATAAAATCATTATAAAAAAAACATATAACTTTACCAAAAAAAAAATACTGTATACCCTATGTACTCCCGATATCAAAACAAAAACGAAAAAAATCTATATTCCAGTTGAATCACCCATACAAATCCCTTTCTCTCGTGACCCTTCTTTCTGATCAAGACACCAAAATCGATCTCTCATCATCACCATCATCATCGAACCCCAACCCTTCTTCTCTCATCACCATCATTGAACCTCAAGCCTTCTTCTTTCATTACTATGACCGAACCACAAACCTCCATCTATCGGCGTCGCACCGTCATCACAGAGCCATAATCGCACTACCTCTTCTCTCTTATAATACTGGTGAGTTCTTATGATTAAGGATTTCTAGGTTTTCTCATATGTTTCATCTATCCCTTTTGCTTTTTAATTTTGTAATTTTGTGAAATTCATTGTTTGTTCGTTTTCTCATTGCTTCTGATTTCCCATTTAATTTCTTCTCACGACCAAACCTAGGATTTCCCATTACTGATTTTTGTGCAAATTATACTAGTAGATGATTGGTAATCACTAAAGAGGGTTTGAGATTACATTATGATGGCTTTCAAAACACGATTATTTGACTGGGGCTGTCCATATATCATAGTGAATCTGTGTGTCTGTGTGTGGGTGGGTGGATACTTTTAAAATTGCAGTCATGCGTCTATAATCTGGTTAGCATAACAATAATGTTAATAAGAAAAGAATTTAAACTCTTCTAATAAGCTATATTTGGAATGATTTATTTACGTTCTCGTATGGTATGTTTATTCGTTATATGTCAGTTATTATTGATTGCATCTTATTTTGAAGCACTACTTTATTGTTGTTGTTGTTGTTTTTGTGTTGAATCTGCAATAACCTGAAGGGTTTCTTGTTTCTCATCTTCAAATAATGATTTCTTCACCCTAGGTTGTTGTATTCTCAAAACTTGTTGCGCATTGCCTACACATTGCATAGTTTATAATATAGATATTTCTTTTATTTTTCTGTTTTTGAATGGTGAAACTTTTGAGTGTTCAATTTCTATTGTGGGTGGATTATGTATTTCCATTAAGTTATTAAGAAGCACCAAATCATGATTACATCTCAAGCAAGAGTATTTGTCTCAAAAGGTTACTTGATTTTGCAGAAGGCAATGCGGAAGGCTGAAGTTGCTGGAAATATGTCTACCCTGTGAAAATTAAACTTGTTGCTCCTTCAATTTATGTGCCTACCACTTAAACCCTTAACATGGTTGGTGCAATATTCATTTAAACTTTGATTTCATGATTGTGTTTGAACTGAGTTGATAGAAAAATTGGGTACTATTTTTTGTTAGTGTAATTGGTGCATCATTCTTTGTGCAATGAGTGCTGATTTCTATTAGTGTTGACATACACATACAGCTGCCAAGGGGATCAATTCTCAAAGGGGGATTGAATCACTATTTAATACATGGATCGGACAAAACCAATTCTCATAGAATAGACAACTTGCTGCAATGAAACATTCCCTCTTCGATTAGGTAGCTTCCTTAATTATCAATTTTACTTTCATTCTATTATTGCCAATGAATAAAAACTTTGAAATGAACCATTCATTGTTGCCTCATTGCTATTAAAGATGATTGAGCCAAATTTCTTTGAAAATAATTTTTGGAGTTGTTTATTTATAGTTTATTAGTTTAGGTATTGACTTATTTTATGATAGAAATATTTGTGGAAGTGTTTTCTATCTCATGATTGTGACTATGACATAATAAAAATAATTGGCCAAGTCAATTTTTTCCT